>VDFB02193867.1:385104890-385146506 GCA_007258455.2 Sequoia sempervirens | reverse complement strand
ATTATCATTTTATTGTGGTTAGCGTGGTCAAACAAACACATACTTCTTATTATTTCCCGAAAAATTTAAGTACAATTACATTGAAATTTTAAAATTTGACCAAATAGATTTGTTTTAAAAAAAAAAACCTAGTATTTTAGAAACTACATTCAATTTTCTACAGATTTTATTCTTATGTATTTTTGAAATAATATAGATAACTTATTCCAATTTTTATGTCAAGTTGCCTAACTCTGATTTTTCTGAATTTTTCGCCACTTAAGGGCTTGTTTTTTCCATGATATCCTACACATACCCTCTATACAATCTAATAAATTTTAACATTGCACTATGCGATCTAAAAATGAAAAATGGCCAAGTAGACCATCAAATTCCAAGCTTGACTGTGATCAATATTGAATATAATATTCAATAAAAAGTCAAACAATTGAGTTAGCTTTACAAAAAAATTGATAACCTTGATTCTACAATGACTTCATTGTGGGCAAAGTAGAACATTGGAGCATTTCAACTCCACCAAAAATGTCATCATATAGGGAAGCATAATAATCCCACATCTTTCTATAGATTAGGTTGTAACTATGGCTATTTGTGAAAGGAGTACTGCCCATCAACACATTGTTTGTTAATTTAGGTAGCTTGGACAGGTGTCTCCAAACCTAAGAATAATTAATTAATTAATTATCCCAAAGACTTCTAGAAAGGGGTTAGTTATAGAAAAAATAATTAATTGATTGATTGATTCCTTTAGAGACTTCTAGAAACCAATTATTTAGGGTTTTTTAGAGTCTAGTTAATCTTAGTCATTGATTGAGATTAAAGCATGGTCATTGATTTTTCAATGAGGAGAGTATAAAAGGGGATCAATGGGAATTTGGAGAACACACACTTGAGAAAGATTTGTAGCTATAGAAAATAAATTTGCAGTGATAGCATATAGTTTTGTAGTAATAGCAAGTGCACAGTGATAGTGTTGGAGACAACAATAGTGGAATTTCAGTAGGAGAAATTGGGGGAAGAATTTCTAAAGAAGAATATTGTCAGAGCTCTGCTAGTAAGATGCAAGAATTTTATGTATCTCTTGATTTTATGAAGTTTAATAAAATTCCTCATTTGTAGTATTGGTTTTCCCTTCAAGATTTTTCTAGTGATAATTTGTTCAAAAATATTGTGTATTATTTTGCATATTTTCTTCTTTGTTCCTATGGTTTTGTTTTTGAAGTTGCAGTTGTGTTATTTTTCAATATTTTTGAATTAATTTTTAGTAGTCAAATAATCTATATAGATAGGAAATTAATAATCAGTAACTACAATAAAATTTTCACATGGTATCCAAGCTGATCTGAGGGAAGGAAAGACTCGGCACAGGCACAAGAAGGAAAAATCGATGGTTTATAAAACCTAGTTCTACCTCTTCAAAAAATTATTATTATTATATCTTTTGAGATGGCCTCAATAGGTTTAAGAGATCCGAACAAATTGGATGAAGCCTCAAATTTTGGCGTCTGGAAAGCCAGAATTTCTTTATTGCTGGAAGAGAATGGTATCAAGGAATATGTCACCAGTGTTGTAGTTATACCTACAGATCAAAAACAACTCTTAGCATATAAGAAGAAAGATGCCAAGGTGAGGAGGTTGATTCTTGATGGTGTTAAGGACCATATTATTCCACATATCATAGAGTTTAGACACATCGAAGATGTGGGATGCCATTCTAAATTTGTACCAGAATGCTACCACTAACCAGAAGTTGATTCTCAAAGAAACATTCAGAAATCTCCAGATGAATAAGTCAGAAGACATTACAAGTTACCTCACCAAACTCAGATTTGTCAAAGATGAGTTGGTAGTTGTAGGAGATAAACGAGATGCTGGAAAGCTAGTACGAATAGCACTAAATGGGTTTACTAAGTAGCAAGATGTATTTGTTCAAGTTATCAATGGAAGAGAAAACATACCAATTTGGGATCGAATATGGAGTGATTTCACTAAAGAGGAGCTTCGACTAAGTCTTGTCAGTGGAACCAATAGTAAGAGTTAGAAAAGTGAGGTAGAATAGGAAAATGTTGCCCTAGTTGGAAAAGGGAAAGTGAAGAAGGGGTCTAGAAAAGGATCAAATCACAAATTGAGAAGAATAATTATGTATATTAGGGGTAATAAAACTCTAAACAACCTCAAATGAGTGCCTTTTTTCATCAAAATGCGGGTTTTCCTTCATAGACCCTTGGTCTTCCTTGTAGCCTTTCAAAAAGGAAAATTGGACATATATTTTGACTCAGACATAATATATAGAAAATGAGACCCATTCATTTAGCCATTCTGACACATATCCAAAAGTAAGGTAGGGCTTCTTTGTACGGAATTCATCAAAATTTGACTATCCCACTTCTTAACTAGGCCTAATTAGGCAAATATGCATGCAAATGAAAGGAACAATCACCTATAACTTTCACAAATAAAAATATTAATCCAATCTCTTGTGAGACTCAATAGAACCTTATAATAGATCTTTCCCCAATTTTTTTAATCAAAATCCAACTGTGGAAATAAGAGTTATGCTATTTTTTCCCAAAACTGGTAACCCTAGGATGGATTCAGGTGAGTTTTCGTAAATTTGCAATAACTTCATTCAAACTCAATGAAAAACTACCAAACCAATTGCAGACGAAAGGTGATTCAATCCTGTATCATCTCCAATAAATTTTAGATCATTAAATACAAGGTAAATTCCGTATAAAGCCAAATAATAGTAAGATTTTCTAAAAAAACATTGTTTTGGACATGCAAACTTTGTATGTTCTTCATTCCATTCCTTTCCAAAACCTTTCCAACCTTGGATCCATGTTTACAAGGCATATTTATGCTATTACAACCATTTTCTAATGGTTCTCAACCATCTTTTCAACTTACAATTATTCATATTCCACCAATGTGCAACTTGAAAACATTGTGCAACATTGACATTTTTTGCAACTAGACACTTCCATTCACTTAGTGACCTAACTTAGACTTCAACACACATGAAATTTTTTTCTTAGACCTTATTATATGAAAGTAACTCAAACAAAACAAAATATTAATATGTGACCCATTGGAGGCATGAATTAACCTATGGGTACTCCTGCACCATACTACCTAAAGGAAAAAGACCTCAAGTCCCCTTGAGTGCAGGTCTACCCTCTCTTCCTAGTCTTAAAATTCTTCTGCAATGTGTCTCAACTTCTAGGTTCTAAAATTCTATTTCGCATTCATATGCCTCAGTACCATCATCTATGTCTTCATTTTCATCATTGGAATATAATTGATCAACACATTTATCATCCACAAAATAAAAAAATGCAACCATTACCTCGATTTTTTTGTAGCACCTTTGTTACCATGGTTTACTACATTAGTATAACAATCTTCATAAATTGTATGCACTTCTCTTTCTTTATACCCTTTTCCATCTTCATTTTCATCTATTGCACTTGGAACACACACTCAAAAATATTGTTAGAATTAAAATCTTGAGTCTCAATGGACCCATTTTGATCCGGTGGATAGTTTCAGTGAAAATTGAAGTGTCTCATTTTTCTAGAATTTGCACCATCAAAGAGCTCGGTGTCCTGATTCCAACGCAACTCGAACGGAGCGAAAAGGAGTCCATTTGCACGAGTTATGGCCAGTCAAACCTTCGGTCAAACTGGGATCAGGGGCATCCAGGAAGTGAAAAAAATGATGTCGTCAAAAGTTGTCAATCGCATCTTCGGGAAGATCTCATCGCAAGCTTCCAATGCAACTCGTTTCATCAAAATCCAACATCGTACGCTCAACTTATTATCGGTCAAAGCTCCTGGTTGACTTGGTGACTAGAAGGTGAATGATGACATCAGCATCCATACAAGATGACGTCAGCAGTCTGTACAAATCTGAAATGGACCAACTAAGATCTTCCATGTGGCATCCTTGTCAGCATTGTTCAGACCAATCAGATCGCGACACGTGTCCATCTGTATGCCAGTCAGCGGTACACATCATCAGTTAGTGCACAGTCATTGTCCACGTCATCATCTGAGTCAGCGACACACATCAGCATCTAGTTGGCATATGAGTCAGCGTACACGTCACAGCTTGTGAGGCCACGTCGACATGTTTGATCAATTTGTGCACGCCACGTGGCACCCTCCTGGTGCGACACATGGCCCCGTCTTCATCCCCGTCATCGGCGTTCCTTGATTTTGTTAGCAAAAGTTTAACAACTGCCTGCAAGGGGCTCGAACCCTCAACCTCTGCCTTCCTATCCGCGCAGGCTACCAACTGACCACGCAGTGCACACTAATATAATTATGGCGGTTGTTTGTTTTGTTATTGATTTGGTTGGAATTTGTTTTTAAAACGAACGGCGGGGGTTTGGAACCCCGAACCGGCCGGGCTCCAAAACCTATGGCCACCACTAAGCCATTGAACCGGTCTAGAATATATATGGAATCTGTTCGTTTTGTTAAGTTGTTAAACCAAATGCCTTATAAAAATTGAAACAAACTCCTAAATTTGAAATTCTAACAAACAAATAATCTTTATAAGGATTAACCCCAAAACAATAAAAGCCCGATGGGAATAAAATGAAGGGTTTAAATTTATTTTGGGGGTTATTTTTAAAGATTATTATGTAAAATAAGGGAGATTAAGTTGTTTTAGGGAGATTGTTGAAGATTTCTATGTATTTTGGAGAGATAAGGTGGATTTGTAAAATCAATTGGTTAAAGGCCAAATTGAGTTAATTCTTTGTATAAAAAGGGGGTGTGAGATGAGAGTGGAAATCAAGTTTTTTTTTCAGGTGTGAAGTCTTGATGCTGAGGTGACGAAAGAGAGGTCTTGTTGGAGAGTTTTCAAGTCATTCTTGCACGTCAGAGCGCTGTTATGCTGCCGAAGTGCTTGGAGAATGATTGTGGTGCTTTGTAATTGATTTTTGGAGTTAATCAGATCGGTCTCTCTATTGGAGTGGGACCCGTGAGACGTAGTCAATGCTTTGTGATGAACTCCAAGTATCAACCTGCTTGTACTTCTCTTCTTCTCTCTCTCTTTCTTTCTCTCATTTCCCTTCCATTCCTATAATCACCTTGTTATTACTTATCTTTGTTATTTCCCATAAGTTAATTTTGGATTTAATTAACTTGAATAATCATTGTAAAAGCATTAAAAAAACTTAAGCATTCATTTCTCGCACTTAGTCTAGATCCTATATAGACTACATTTTCTTCACATTTTTCCTTTTCCTCGGATGGTTTTTGCTCTTCCATCACCAACAAAGACTCTCCAAATTTTGGTGTTGTTGTCCTCTCTTGCCTTAATCTCCTCTGAATGATCTTCTTAATAGGCCACTTAACCATTTTTTTCCTTATTGGCCAATGCCAACCACTTTCCTGATTTGCTTTCTTAAGACACTATTGCATCTCAAGATTCATATTCGCTCTTTGTATTTTTCTTGAATTTATTTCATTTGTTCCACGTTTGCCTCAACTTTATTATCTCTCTCAAGCAAAGTTTTATCTTGTTCCTCCTTCTCATTTTTCTTTCTCTGTCACTTCTTCTTTCAACACTTGTTTCTTTCTTTGGTACCTCCTTACTTTGTAGGTCTTCATAGACTAATTTCTAACATTTTATTCTTTTCTTTCTCAAGCAAGTCTCTTTCTGTTCTGCTTCTTCTCGCTATTTATATCTTCGGGTGGATACATCACCTTAAGCCTTTTTTCTTTGGTCTAGTTGTTTGGTATCTCTGGCTCTTCCTTCAACCTGCAAAAAGACAATACACAAAAACTTCTAAAAACTTATCCCGTCCAGATCTTTGGGATCTGATACCAATTTGATGCAGATCAGGGGTAATCAAACTCAAAACAACCTTAAACATGTGCCTTTGTTCATCAAAAAGTGAGCCCTTCATTTTCACAAATCAAAGAGTTAAGCCAATCTCTCTGGTGAGACTGAATATGACCTTATTATATACATTTCCTCAATTTTTTTTTATCAAAATCCAATGGTGGAAATAAGAGTTATGCCATTTTTTCCAAAACTGGTAACCCTAGGACAAATTCAGGCGAGTTTTAGTAAATTTGCAATAACTTCCTCTAAACTCAATGAAAAACCACCAAGCCAATTGAATATGAAAGGTGATTCAATCCTCTATTGTCTCCAATCAATTTTAGATCATTAAATGTAAAGTAAACTGTGAAAAGCCAAATAGCAATCATATTTTTTGAAAAAACAATATTTTGGACATGCAAATTTGTATTTTCTTCATTCCATTCCTTCCAAAACCTTCCCTAACCTTGATCCATGTTTAGAAGGAATATTTATGCTATTATAGGTGATCCCCACAATACTAATTTACACTTTCTGTGAGATCCTAATTTTACTGAAATCATATATCTTTGTAAAATATAATGATTTAAGCCTTGAAAAGTTTCCCCATTTAAAGGATTCTGAATTGAAGAGGGTTTGATCAAACTACCTTAGATCAAAACCCCCTTGGATATAACCCTGCTAGTTTTAAACCATACCTATAATGGAGTCTCCTTTACACCTATCAAAATGTTGATAAAAACCCACTTTTGATTTACCTTTTGGGGATCAACAACCATTTAAAATTCATTTTGAAGTGAATATGCAACCCCTTATTATGCTTCCCAAAAAAGAATAATTTTATATAAATTTTAATTTAATTATTATATTTATTTTTTATTTCCTGTGAATGTAGGTTTTTCATCAAAAATCAAGCTCTTTGTTCTGCACGTGGAAAAATAGCATATTATAAAGAAAATTTGAAAAATATCAGTGCACTAGATATTGAATTCCTTGATCCAACAAAAAAATAAATTGAATTTTGATACATACAATTTTTTTTATGTTGTATAAGGTTCATCTATGTTTAAATTGTAATTGGTTTAACTTTGAAAATTGATTAAGGAAAAAATATTCAATAAAACACTATGAAACCAAATGAAAGCACTAGATATCGTAGTTACAAATCTAAATTTTAATTAATTATAATTTTATCCTTCATGGAAAAAAGGTTATGTTGTATACGGTGAGCATCACTCCTTAAAAATGGTGTTCACTAAATAAACTAGTTTTCGAAGGATGTGGAAAAAGAAGTGTAATCTAATTCCAAAAATTTTGAAAAAAATATATTTAGAATCTGTAGACAAGATGCCACAAATCACTAGTTTGCATCATCTTCAAATTCCTCATGGTTTAACCGATATAGGTGCCCGAAAGTGGAGATTTAGTTAGAAAAAATTAGTTCAGTGTCCAGTTTGGCCAAAAATTATAAACCAGTATTGTGGGATCACCCTACAACCATTTTCCAATGGTTCCCAACCAACTTTTCAACTTAAAACTATTTCTATTCCACCAATGTGCAATTTGACAACATTGTACAACATTGACACTTTTTGCAATTAGACACTTCCATTCACCTAATAACCTAATTCAAGCTCCAACACACATGAAATGGTCTTCTTAGACCTTATTACATGAAAATAACTCAAACAAAATGAAATATCAATCTTTGACCCCTTGGAGGCATGAATTGACCTGCGGGAGCCCCTGCACCAAAGAAGGACTTGTTTAAAATGAAATGCTAACAAGATTGGCCACTATGTCAACAATTGTCCATAAAGGAAGAAGAATGAAAAAAGAAGCCAAGCAGATGTCAGCTTCAGAAAATGTAGATGAGCTCTCTAGTAGAATGGAGAATGATTTTACACTCATAGCTTGTAT
The DNA here is from genome assembly GCA_007258455.2 of Sequoia sempervirens. NCBI lineage: Eukaryota > Viridiplantae > Streptophyta > Pinopsida > Cupressales > Cupressaceae > Sequoia > Sequoia sempervirens. The sequence continues at coordinate 385,138,745 of VDFB02193867.1, read as the reverse complement.
GGTTAGCTCAACCTCATAGGGTGTTCGGTATATATATTGTGGGGAACCATTTCATATGACAAGAGTTAGGGAGTAATTATCTAGTTATAAGTCTATGAGGTTATCATAATCCAAATTTCTATGTGGAACATGTCTAAACTCAATCTAGTTGGGAAAGTGGTTGTTCTATTTCAGAGGGAGAATGGCAAGTTGATTTCCATTCATGATGTGTTGCATGTGCTAGGCTTGGGTATGAACTTGATTTCTATATCCGTCCTTTAGGATAAAGGTTACAATGTACTCTTTAGAGGGGTGAATGTGTTAAGAAAGCATATGTATTGGAAATCACCCATAGCTATTGGAGTTAGGAGTGGCTGACTATATAGGTTGCAGTTTGATACTCATAAGGCACTCATGAGCAGTAGTAATCCTAGAGATAAAGGAGATCTATGGAATAGGAGGATCAACCATATAAATCATGGAGCACTTAAATTGCTTTACGAGACAGTGACAGGCATTCCAAAAGTGAGCATAGAGCATGATGATGTATGTAAGGGATGTGTCTTGGGGAAGTTTGTGAAATTTTTTTTTCCAAGGAGTGACACCACATCCAAGGGTTCTCTTGATCTAGTACATTCAGACATATGTGGGTCAATTTCGATGAAGTCTCTCAAAGGATATGAGTACTTTGTTACTTTTATTGATGATTTATCCAGGAAGACTTGGATATGGGTATGTGTAGGATCATGATGGGCCCAAAAATGGCAATATGATGGGTATGTGTAGGGTATGTGGTTGACAACTTTTTTTACCAAAAATTGATGAAATAGAAAGGGTTTTTTAAGAAGATTCTCAAATTTAAACCAATATAAATTGTAACACCCCATCGCGTAAACCCCAAAGGATAACTAACAACACAACAATTTTTTTTAAAAACATAAAGTAAAAGTACAATGTTATCAATTGCAACTAACATAATTACAAATACATACTAAACTCCGAAATCCCTTGGGATACATGAAGAGACATTACGTTAACTACCCATTAACAAACTTATCTAATCCAACATTCATTTCCACGGATATGAGTTCTCATATAAAAGTGATAAATGCTAAACATTAAGATAAGAATGAATCACATAGAAGCTAAACGAGATTACATAAACAATAAAATTTGGGAATAATAAGAACTAATTTACTCAACATATCACTATCAAATATATAATTACATCAGAGAATAATGTTTGAATTACATGGTGTGATATTACAATACATCATGTTAGAAACTAAATACCAATAACCATATATCCAAGTTTCAAGATACATTATCCCAACACATGGGCAAGTTACAATACAATTACAAGATATGAATAAAGTACAAATGTATACATCTAAAGGAACATAAATCTGGAACAAACTGCCACCACAATCTCTACACTGAAGGTACGACTGCAGAATGGGAAACCCAACGGGGTGTGAAGCACGTTCCACCCAACCACCCCCGTGCTAGGAGTAGCTAAGAAAGGATTCCCAACCAAGACGTCAAAATAACACACATGACTCAACACCAAACATGGAACATAATTCATACACAAAAGAAATGTAACAACAAAAGTCTACTATCAAAACATGATAACAAATGACTCCAAGTCAAAACATTAAATCACTTCCAGAGAATTCCAGTTAAAACAACTAAGGGAAAGGCTAGAAGAGAGTGTCATCACATGGCCTTCATGGATTATCCTGACATCCTATCACAAGGTGCCACCTCCATCTATGGTTATCCTGACTGCCTATTTCAAGGCGCCGCCCCATAGGGTGACTCATGCAGAATCATGCATTACTCATGGAAACGAGATCATGATTATGCCAACCATGGCCTTCTCGACCACCTTTAGTCTTTGGAAGCCCTAACAGGTGAGCGAGGTATGTATCATTATCTTTTAGTGTTTAACTACTCATCCCCTAATTAATTAGTTAGGTTTTCACGTTTTACACTAACTCTACTATGGGTTATCCTGACAGCCCCTTTGTGCACTGGCGCCCACATAGAGCCACTCTCCCTAGAATTCCCTAACATACCACAAAATAGGAGGGATTGAACTCTCAATTTCACAAAACATAGGATAGAGATTCGCGAGGTAAAAACCATCTCACCATAATCTTATAACATGGTAACTTAACAAAAGAACAAAACTCAAAGTAATCACAAGATTACGTCTACAAGGAAGGTAGAACTAAGAACCCAAATTAAATATACCAAATTCCCTAATCTCTAGAAGTTCAACGACAACCCTATCTCCTATAATAAAGTTAATCAAATAAATAAACACTCATGTTAGCTCAACACAAAAGTCTTTAAAACGAACCCCATAAAATAAACCTACTGTTTAATCAGAATCAAGGAATTGACTTATAATATAATTCCATAAGTCAAACAATCATCATCGCACACAAGAATTTCCTTTACAAAATTAAATCAATAATTTCCTCAATTAACTCCACTAATGAAAGACAATTAAATAAATTTAATAAATCGTTCATTTCAAATTTCTCCAAAAAAGAAAATATATACAGTCATATTAAATAATCATCAAAAATATAATACTTTCCCAATTAAATCAAATATATATATATATATATATATATATATATATATATTATTCTAGATATATATATATATATATTTATAAAAACTATTTATACATTTATATATAATACACATATGTATATATACATATATATACACATATATACACATATATATAAATATATATAATTTAAAATAAATTTAATTTTAATAAATTTAAATTCCGATTAAAATAAATCCGAAATAGCATATAGCATATACAATGAAATGAATTTATTTTATTTTTAAAAGAGAATATTATACCCACTTGGGGCTGTGTACCTCCCCGTAGGGGAGGACACAGTCCCCAAGGGGCGGCGTACAACAGTCTAAGGACTATTGTATAAAAGTCCTTTGACTACTGTGCGTGGCCCTTAATGGGCTGCATAGGGGTACGGCCGTAGCCGTCCGCCCCCACCACTTCATAAATATTTTTTCTAATTTTTTAATTTTTTTAAAAAAAATTATTTATTTTATTATTATTTTTTTAAAACTCAAATATATATATTTTATATAAATTCTGACGAATTTTGAAGTACAAAATTTCATCAGATTTTATATTTGTATTCATTTTTTTTGTTTTCTATTTTTTTTAAAGAAAAACCAGATTTTTAATAATTGTTGTTTATATATATGTTTTTTTTTTTAACTTTCACATATAGGGAAATATCATAGAATAATTTCTAATTTTTTTTTTTTTCCAGAATAGCATGAAAAGACTATAGAGAATTTCTCCAGGAAATCAAAAGCTGTACAATAGTGTTTTTTTTTTGAATGAGTTTGTTCACAATTTTCCTTGCACAATTTTTTCTAAATCTCCTCTGTTCAATAGCGGGGTTTTGAATTTAAAATCTACAAATGTTCTTTGTTTCTACTATTTCCTCAGAGCTTCTAAAACATGAGTTTTATTTAACTGGTTCTCTAAACTTGCCATGAAATTTTTCTACAAGAAAATATTCAACAGAAGTAACAATGTTATAACGGCATATCTCTACAGCCGGGAATAAGTTTTATACAGAAAAGAAACTTCCAATACCTACAGAAGTACAGGGAAGCCTCTGGAAAAATAGACAATCTTTCATAACAGGAAAGAATTTAAAGAAAAATAAAAACAAAAGGAAAGAACCTATTTCCTGTAGGCTGTAGAAGTGAGAGTTGTACCAAACTTTGCCACAGAAACCTCCAGCCGTAAAGCTCTTTCCAAAAAATTTCTCCTCCAACCAAAATCAAATTCCAAGAAAACCCTGCAGCCTTTTCCAAATTCTTTCCCTAATAATCAACAGAACAAAAAAACCAAAATTTCCCCCTGTGAAGAACTTCTGTTACCCATGCCTCTTTTTCTTCTGGGAATAATTTCCCCAACAGACTGCATTCATTTTCCCACTACTCCCATACAAATCCAATCAAAGAATTTATTTTATAATTTTAATCAAATTTATTCATATATATATTTCTCTATTTTATTTATCTTATTTCCAATAATAATAATAATAATAATAATAATAATATAACTTAGAAGCTATTTCGATTAACACAAAAAATACAATGGAAAATTAACATTCAAGATAATAACGAAGCAACATAAACAGTTATTTAAATAATCCTTTTAAACCATAATATTACTTAATCAATTTAAATATAGTTAACTTTAACAACTCTTAACAAAATTAATTAAATCACACTTAACAAAATTTAATTAAATCACAAATAAACATTAATCAACACTAATACATTCCCATTCAAAGAAAAATAAAACAAAGACAACCAAAGACTCATAATAGACGAACTTGGGATGGGAATTCTTTCCTAACCACTCCTTTTTTCAACATCAATCCCGTCGAGTTTATTTTGATGCACGCCTTGTCCCGCCGAAGCAGGTGGAATCGAGACTTTGTACCTGCATCCTGCATAGAAACAAATGTCATGAAGCATGTAAATCTCCATAGAAAGAACACCGTGAAAGGTAATCGTAGGGTGACAAGGCACTTGCAAGCAAGTGATGCCACTCTGTGCTTTCACCAAGATTCACAAGTAAACACACCAAACAATATAATAGCATAAAAATCACAACATCATCATATATATTATTAAAGAACACCACAAAAATTCATATAACATAATCACCATAAAATGTATCATCTAACAACATATGAAAAATCTCATGCAACTAATCAACCAAGCCATAAATCCATGCACAACCAAAATGGTGAACTGATCACCCACACAACCAAGTACAAGATCTATCCATAAGAGTAATAACAACATGAGGGGTATCACATAAATTATGCTTTAATTTGAATTTAATAAATAATTATGATTCATTTTCTATTTGAATTACAACTAAAGTCCTGATTGATAGGTTGATTGAAAAACATCTATAGCTTTCAAATGGTATCACATTTTTTGAATCTGAAAAAAAAGTGTTACATTTTATGCTTTGCATACTATAAGATTAAAAAAGAAAAAAAATGATTTCATGAAGTTTTGACCAAGTTAAGGTGCTCATACATATTATTTTTTATATTTTTAAAAGTTGCAATAAAAAATTCATAATTAATTATTTACTTAAAAAAAAATTACAAAAAATTCATTACATCCAAAGATGATTCCTCTACTTATATCTAAAATATTATAAAAAAAATATTATCATTTTATTATGGTTAGGGTGATTAGACGTATTAATCTACTTCTTATTTTTTCCTTAAAATTTAAGTACTATTACATTAAAATTTCAAATTTTCACCAAATAAATTTTTTTTTAAAAAAAAACCTAGTAGTTTAGAAACTACATTCAATTTGTTATAGATTCTATTCTTACATGTTTTTCAAATAATATTGATAAATTATTCAAATTTTTACGTTAATTTTCCTAACTTTGATTTTCCTAAATTTTTCACCACTTAAGGGCTTGTTTTTTCCATGATTATCCTGCACATATCCATATACTTCTTGAAGACTAAGGATGAGGTCTTTAGTCAATTCCAAGAGTTCAAAGCTCTTGTGGAGAATTCGACAGGTAGGAAGATAATTTTTGTTCGGTCAGACAATGGAGGTGAGTACAAAGGGAAAAAGTTCTAGGAGTTCTATACCAGTGAGGGAATCAAGAGAGAATGGAGTGTCCCTTACAACCTACAAAAAAATGGGGTTGCTGAGAGGAATAATCATTCTATATCAGAGGAAACAAGGGCTATGATGTATGACTAGAATATGCTAGGTTACTTATGGGCATAGGAATGTGGTAAGTTAATATATATACAAAATAATGTTCCACATAAGGTATTGGGAAAGATGACACTAAAGGAGGAATTCTCAGGGAAGAAGCCAGATGTAAGCCACTTCAAGATATTTGGGAGTTTGGTGTTTTGTCACATTCTAGGGCTTGCATGTTCCAAGTTAGATCAGACTATAGAGAGAGGGTACTTTGTGGGGTACAACAAAACCTTAAAGGCATATCAGATATTTATTCCAAGGGCCAAGAGAATTATAAAACTAGGCGTGATGTCAAGTTCATGGAGGAAGAGGCATTTAGGAGGTCTAGATATTTTCCAGTAAATGATTAAAGTGAGAAGCTAACAAAAGTTCCAAGGATTATTCAATCAGATTAGGGGCAACAAAGATCGAGTAAAATTACTAGTGCAAGTATAGGCTCAAGTCCTAATAGTTCACAGAGTATGGATCAACAAATGCAGCAGATCCAAGAGATGCATTAGGAAGACATTGGGGTCAATATTTCATCCTCTACAGTTGGCAGCAAAAACAATGAAGTTTCATAGACACATAGGGATACTCAGTAGCTTATGGGTGCTCCTAGGATGAGTAGTAAGCAATAGAGACAACCAAACATGTATAATGACTATATGGCATTAGTTAGTAAGTTAGTAGATAATGATCATTCCAACTATCAAGATGTCGAATAGTAGCATGTTGGTTGAGAAATATACCTCAATAGTGCATAATGATGTGTTGGAGGTTGTGCCTAGATCGACAGATAGGGCAGTAGTTGAATCATGCTAGATCTATAAGATTTAGCATAGCGCATATGGTAGCATTGAGAAATACTAGGAAAGGTTCATGGCCAAGGGGTTCTCTTAGAATGAGGGAATAGACTATGAGGAGGCATTTGCTCTGATGGCTAGGTATACTTTTATACGAGCCATGATCTCACTTGCAACAAAGATGGGATGAAAGATCCATCAAATAATGGATGTTAAGATGGTATTTCTTAATGGTGAATTGGTAGAGGAGGTATACATAGAACAAACAAAGGGCTTTCTAGCAAAAATCAGTGAAACCCACATGTGCAGATTGAAGAGAGCTTTGTATGGAATCAAACAAGCTCCCAAGGCATGGTATGAGTGCATTGATAGATACTTATAGGGAATGGGCTTCATTAAGAGTGAGGTGGATGCTAACCTCTACTACTTAGTGGTTGGGAGTGAGGTTCTTATTGTTGTTCTATATGTGGACTACTTGTTTTCAACAGGTTCACTGGAGCTCATAAAGGAGTGCAAGAGGGACCTTGCAATAGAGTTCGAGATGAATGATTTGGGGCTTATTCACTACTTTCTAGTCATGGAGGTGTGGTAGAAAAATGGAAATATTTTCCTTAGACAAGGGAAATACTGCATCAAAATCTTGAGGAGGTTCGAGATGGAGGATTGCAGAGCCATGTCTAAACTTCTGATCAAAAATTGGAAGAAGATAGACACATCCAATGGGAGGGATGTAGAACCCACCTTATACAAATAGTTGATTGGGTCTCTCATGTATTTGGTCAACACCAAGCTAGATATATCCTTTTTAGTAAACTCTCTTAGTGAGTTCATGATTGAGCTGACAAGAGTGCATTAGACAACGACAAAGCATGTGTTGCAGTATTTGCATGGTACAATCAAGTATGGGATAAGATATGCTCGAGTTGATGGTATTAGGTTGATGGGATATACTGACACAAATTGGGTAGGAAGTACAACAAATAGAAAGAGAACTTCATGGTACTACTTTAGTTTTGGATCAGGGATTGTATCTTGGTATAGTAGGAAGCATAAGTCTGTGGATCTGAGTTTTGCAAAAGCAAAATACATAGCAGCTAGCATGACAACGTGTGAGGCGATATGGCTTTGAAAGTTGCTAGTAGTCTTGTTTGGTCTGAGGGTTGATACTATGGTGATACATTGCACTAGGTTGTCTGAGAATCCACTATTTCATGACAGGTCTAATCAATAGGCATCATGTATCACTTCATCAGAGATTATGTACAATGGTGAATTTTTCAACTACAATATATACCTATAGATCAACAGGTAGCAGACATTTTAACAAAGGCATTGGGGAAGGTGAAATTCATCTTCTTCAGAGCTAAATTGGATGTCATGTAGAACACCTTCCTCGCTAAGAGGGAGTGTTAATTTAGGCAGCTTGCATAGGTGTCTCCAAACCCAACAATATTTAATTAATTTATTGATTTTTCTAGAGACTTCAAAAAAGGGGTTAGTTAGAGTCTATATAATTAATTAATTAATTGGTTGATTCCTTTAGAGACTTGTAGAAACCAATTAATTAGGGTTTGTTAGATTCTAGTTAATCATAGCCATTGATTGAGATTAAATCATGGCCATTGGTTTTTGAATGAGAAGAGTATAAAAGGGTATCAATGGGGATTTGGAGCAAACACACTTGAGAAATATTTGCAGTGATAGAATTTAGTTTTGCAGTAATAACAAGGGCGCAGTGATAGCATTGGAGACAACAATAGTGGAATTTCAACATGAGAAATTGGGGGAAGAATTTCTAGAGAAGAATATTGCTGGAGCTCTACCAGTAAGAGGAAATCAATTTATGTATCTCTTGATTTTCTAAAGTTTAATAAAATTTCTTATGTGTAGTATTGGTTTTCCGTTTGGGGTTTTCCAAGGACAATTTGTCCAAAAATATTGTGTTTATTATTTTGCATATTTTCTTCTTTGTTCCTGTGGTTTTTTTTTGTGAAGTTGCAGTTGTGTTAATTTTCAATATTTGTTGTGAATTAATTTTCAACAATCAAATAATCTATATAGATAGGAGATTAATAATTAGTAACTACAATAGAATTTTCACATTATTTTCTATAAACTTTTTTCATGGCATGTAAAGCTTTGTGATTCAAATGCATTAGTAGGCTATTGATCAAGTTCTAATTTCATTATATTTGGTGGCATTTATGGTTGTGAAATGCATCCTTGAAATATGTGGATCAATGAATGTGAGCTACCCTTGACAATTTGCACTATGTAGGTGAAGGCACTGTGAAAAAATTGGCATGGTTCACAAATCTGTAATGTCATATCATCGAAGGATAGTTGTGAGAGAATGTGAAGTTCTTTGATTTTTTCTCAACTGATTCCATCATTACACTAGCTTCTGGTTTCCATCAATCCAAAGAAAAAATCGTGTACAACTCAAATGAAATACAACAGCTACAAACAATTACGTCTACATAATTTCACTTGAAAATAAATAAGTGAAACATTTGTTTGAAGTTGTGAAAATGTGTGGGAAACTTGTTGTGTGTGGGAGATATATATTTAAAATTTAAATTCAAACTTAACTGCCACAGTGATAGTCACATGAAGTGTGCGCTACAGTAAATGAAATAGAAATGGAAGGTTTAAGTGGGCCCACACCAACCACCTAAGTGGTCAATGCTTAGAGTGTGTTGGTTAAGGCCAAACCCTACTCAGACGGTTGCAAGTATTGGATGACAATAGAAGTTGGATCCATTTTGAATGATCCTAATCTTAACTTCTTATTTTTCCTCTATAGTTCCTTGAAGAATTCAAGTTTTATTTGTCAACTATGCATATATAGACCAAAATGGGAGAATTCAACTGTATATATATTGAAAATAATCTAACTATCTATGCATGACAAGAATGATGTGAAGATATTTTTTGAAAGAAAAAAAGCTATTTGAAGAAAAAATTCCAATACGGTGAAAACAATATAATGTTTGGTTTGATAGTAGTCCTGCTCATCTAATTTCATTTAATAAAGTATGCCTCATCACAAATTAGACATGAATTTGGAGTCTCTTTTGCTTCCTTGTATCTTAACTATCCTTAATATTCCTTGAATATAAGGTTAATATCTTTGAAATGCCAATTTTAATATATAATGTGTGAAGTCTAGTTCACATTTCAAATTTTGAAGTCCAAATTGATTGGTAAATGTAGGTAAGTAGGGGAATGTGCCTAATAATTGAGTAGGTTCCAGTAGTTGTTAGTGCATCCTAATTACTATCTACATAATTTCAGCCATACAAATTATATGTCTGAGCAATTTGGTCTAGCTAACCTTGGCCTATATGTAAGGCAAAGATTGTGTTTCCAAAAGTAAGAAATGGGGAACATAACAACAACAATAGTGTGGTAGGAAATGAGGTTGGGAAGATCTTGGAGCAGGAAGTCTGTGTGTGTCTATGTTTGTATGTGAGTGTGAACATATATATAATCTTCAAATACAAGTCATAGAAAGTCACTTCTAAACACTGAATATATATTGTATATTTTCTAGATACATTCAAATATTGAAGACTTGTTTACTGATTAAATAACTCAAGTTCCTGTAGGGTCATCATGCGGACTCCGAATCGAGCAACCCTTTGAGTGAGAATCCTACTTTGATGGACGCACTGAACCCTGGAGATAGTAAAAGACATGTACACAATCTAAGTGCATTATTCCAAATGAGAATAATGTTCACTATCTATATATGTGTACAAATTATATACATACATTAGTACATGGTTTAAAAACTTAAAACTCACCTATCCACTAACATTAGTTGCATCAATTGAATCACACCTACGTACATGGTCCATTCTCAGACTAGGTGTCACATGAGCTAACTCCCTCTACAATATATATATATAGATACTGGTTTATAATTTTTGGTAAAACTGGACATTGAACTGAACTTTTTTAACTAAATCTTCACTTTCTGACACCTATAGTGGCTAAACCTTGAGGAATTTGGAGATGATGCAAACTAGTGATTTGTGAAAATTTTTCTATAGATTCTAAATATATTTTTTCAAAAATTTTGGAATCATATTACACTTGTTTTTCCATCTCCTTCGAAAACTAGTTTTTAACAGTAAACACCATTTTTAAAGAGTGACGTTAATAGATAACGCATAACTTTTTTTCTATGAAGGATAAAATTATAATTTTTTTGAATATGCATTTGTAACTATGATATCTAGTGCATGGAATTGGTTTCATAGCATTTAATTGAATTTTTCTTGTTAATTAAGTTTCAAAGTCAAACTAGTTACAATTTAGACATGATTTACTAGCTAAAACATAACTTTTTTATATGTATCAAAATTCAATTTTTTTTGTTGGATCAGGGACATCAATATCTAGTGCACTAATATTTTTCAATAAAAAAATTGATAATCTGCTATTTTCCCACATTGTAGAACAAAGAGCTTGAATTTCAGTGAAAAACCTATGTTTAATCAAACTAAAAAAATACATAATAAAACAAAAACATATTAAAATTATCGATGGATAGCTTGTTCTAAGGACTGCCATCATCCAATTGGGTTTATGAAATCTCCTCCATTTTCATCCTCAACCTAAGCTTTGAAAGGGAAAATTTTGTAGAGATTTGGTAGAAGAGGAGGGGAAGGGGAAAAAAGGGGGCTTTGTATGGACCCCTCCTTTGATCGAACCCCTCTTGGGGGTTCACTCAAAGGGGGGTTCGTATGGACCCTAGTTTGAGTGAACACCCCCTTTTTTTGAATTTTCCTTTGTCTTCATTTTAAAATTTTTCCAAAAAGTGGGTCCCATCATTAAATAGGGTTTGCTTGAACCAAGGTCCATACAAACACCTTAATTCATGCGAACCCCTAAAAACCCAAAAAAAAATTTATGGGAGTGTTTTTTCAAATTTCCTTCCTCAACAGAATTGTAAACCAGTATTGTGGGCTCACCCATATATAACATAAATGTATACATTAGGACTATTTACCATTTAAGTTAAAACAAGTATTTTAAAGTTTAAATAATTCTAAATTGTGCATGTGTGTACATACATACATACCTCCATATCAGGTGGTGCAAGATCTGCTACAATGATCCTATCTACCAACTAGAATGTATCACATGTCTCCCTAGCTAGCTCCAGTAATGAAGAGTGTAGTGGACTACTAGATGATATAACATCAATGATGAGTCTCCATGTACCAACATATCCACATAACCTGATGGTCCACTCTCTACAACTACTCATCAAGTGAATCTAGGGCATGGGATGGATTATGTTGAACACTCATAGAAGGACTAGTAAGTGTATCCTCCTCTCCAACAATTGAATGATTTATAGGTGAATCTATAGGATGTGCCGAACTGCTAGAGTTATGAGAATGTTGTGAAGGACCTATAGATTGGTTGGATATTGGATATGAATACCAAGTTCTACCGACATGTCCTTTGACCTCATGTAGTGGGATCCCAAGCTTTGTCGCAATGAAAGCATATACCTTCAATAGGTCATCTGAAAAATAGTGAGTTGTACTCTAAAGCATCTAGTCTCCTATAAGACCATCTGTTTCTTAGGGTGAAGGGGCATCCACCATACCATAAGGATTAGTACCATGATCTGATGGTCTAGATCATGCATAATGACTCATCAAATATCTCCCCACATGATCAATAGATATCATAGATGTTTCTACTCCTATATCACCAAAACTATCAATTATTCCCTCTAGGAAGTAATGACAACCTAGTCTACAATAGGCCCCAGGTTTGGGAAGATAGTAGGAAATATCTCCCCAACCAAATCCTGATAAGCTAGACATTATCGATTTGCTTGATAAAAGGTGTCCCTGTTAACAACCCTACCACGCCCCTAACCATAATATTTTGGTAGGTCGAAGTAGTTGATGTTGAGGCCCAAATGAACCTCAATATACAACTCTTGTGCAAAGTATAAAGGAATTTGGTCATAATTTGGATAACGACCTTGTGCTACAAGAAACTGTGGGTATATCAAAGAAACCATTCGAGGATTGGCACATTGAGTAACTTGATATCCCCTAACCTTGGATCAAGTAATGTAATAGGGTATGTGCAAGATCATGATGGGCCAAAAAATGGCGATATGATGGGTAAGTGGATGACAATTTTTTTTACCCAAAATTGATGAAACAAAAAGGGTTTTTAAAGGAGATTCTCAGCTTTACACCAATATAAATTATACTTTACTTTTAATTTAATAAATAATTATTATTCATTTTCTATTTGAATTATGACTAAAGCCTTAATTGAGAGGTTGATTGAAAAATATCTATAGCTTTCAAATGGTATCATATTTTTTGAATTTGAAACATGCGTCGCATTCTATGTTTTGCATACTATAGGATTACAAAAAAAAAGGAATTTTATGAAGTTTTGACCAAGTTAAGGTGGTCAAACATATGAGTTTTTATATTTTTTAAAAGTTGTAATAAAAAATTCATAATTAATTATTTACTTGGAAAAAAATTACAAAAAAAATGCATCACATCGAGACATGAGTCCTCTACTTATATCTAAAATCTTGTAAAATGATATTAACATTTTATTGTGGTTAGGGTTGTTAGACATACACCTACTTCTTATGTTTTCCGTAAAATTTAAGTACTATTGCATTGAAATTTCAAATTTTCACCAAGTAAAATTTATTTTTTTAAAATAAACCTTGTAGTTTAGAAACTACATTCAATTTTCTACAAATTCTATTCTTACATATTTTTGAAAGAATATTGGTAACTTATTCAATTTTTTACGTCAAGTTGCCTAACTTTGATTTTTCTGAATTTTTTACCACTTAAGGGCCTATTTTTTCCATGATGATCCTGCACATACCCAATGTGGAAAGCATTGTGATTTTATGGTTTCTTTTGGTACTTCCTCCTAAAATTTTGCAAGAGAAACCTCACCACTAACCTCTTGATGCATCTAATCAAGAATAACTACTATAGTGTGAGTAGAATAAGCATGTGTGCTACCTAATTTCTATCTAATTTTCTCTAAGCTATCTAGAATTGACTGGCATGTCTCCCTATAAACCCATGTGGTGGTAGGGTCAGCTAGAATAAGACACAATTTATCGATCTCTTCATTTGTTTTGGTAAATATACCCTGAGGTGGTGGTCCTTGAGCTTCCATATTAGTCCCTGATTTTTCCACACAAAAAATTTACTTTAAACATCCTAATGTTTAAATTTATGTGAACCAAAATAAATAGGCTTTCTTTTTTCCATGTCAAAAAAAAAAATAGAAGTAAAATGATGGACAAGAGGGAAGCGAAGAGAATTACCATCATCACTTTATTTTTTATTTCATAATTTCTAGAAGCTTAGGCTTGAGAAATTAACTATAATCTAAACTTAGTTGAAAAAGTTGGCTTTCATTATATGGTTGATCAAATATCATCTAGACTCTCATGTCAAAAATTAATTGGATCATGCCAAAAATTAATAGGATTATGATGCTTTATGATATTAATCAAATATCATTTGGAGCCATATTGGGGCTTCATATATTTGTCACATAATGAATAGATCTTAAACTACTAAACAATTCGTACTGTTAGTAAATGTATCCTAAATTGTGATATTGACTCTACCATGTTATCCTCATGTATGAATTTTTTTTAAGGGGTTTCACATTAGTTGAATTAAGTGAATGTATTTTACCACTTTGAAGTTAGAATTTGTCTATTTTTCCATTTGGTAACTCAATCTCATATATCTATTTTCTAAAATTTCTTCAACGCATTACATGCTTTAATATTCTTCTAATTGATCTTATTGTAGGTCTCATTTAGTAATGTATCCTTCCTCATATTTCTAAGAATAAATTCACACACTTGAAATTACTCTTCCTTTCTCTTGAAATCAACATATTTCTCAAGTATTTCATACTAATTTACCTAATTTTTTCATACACATGATCATGCAAGTTACACATGTTCATATTATTCATGTCCCATAAATTAGTTACTATCCTTAGAGAATTCACATACACAATTTTTTCATACAAGAGACACAATTAAGATATGAGATTTTAATTGCTAAGATGGAATCATTTTAGTGACCTTATCCATTTAGTGTGATTTTTTCTTGGATGCGATATTACATCCATAACAAAAACTAATAATCAATACCTACAAAAGATGTTTTCCAAAATGGCATTCTTATTTCTATTATAAAAATGCAATGATGTTATAGAGCACCATTCAAAACCCACTATGTATTGTCAAACCATACAACTTCCTTAACCCTACCTTGGGCCTCATGATAGAATAGTTACAAATGAAAATTTTATTAAAAACTATATTGATAAGTAATAGGAAAATGTGCAAATACATGCATACAATATCCTATAATTTTTAAAGATATATCTAAATAAATATATATGCAACAAGAGAAGACCTAGTAGATCTTGAAATGGTACACGCTCAAACAAAAAAATATTCTCATGCATGGTGTAAAAGAACATGATTTAAGTACTGATAATAGAGAAAATGTTGATGTTAGATATGAAGCAAAGTCAATTATCCTAATCTTAGACTATGATACATACATGGACAATAATAACATAAAATTCTATTGAGAATAGTCTTATGTTTTATAGTTTGACCTCATTGAAATAATGTAATCATGGCCAATAAAGATGTTGATATTTTTTATGGAATTTAATCCCCTAAGGTGAATAGTGCATCTACAAAGTTCTACTTCATTGTTACTATGTTGATGCCAAATGCCATCATCCAATCAATTATTTTCTAAGATTGAGATTAAATAATAGGAATTTTTTGGTAATCATATGCTTGCATACGACCAAACTTTTCAAAACAATGGGTATTCACATTAAATTATTTTTTTATGGATCTCCACAAAAATAAATGATATCCTCATTACTTAAGTGTTGTTTCCAAACCCCAAAACTAGGGGGTTTTCCATCCTAACCTCCTAGGAATGTAATTAGATATTATCGCTCTTTTAGGAAATCATTAGGCAAACATGTTGGCTAAAGAGACCATGAGTCAAAGTTTGTAATGACTTTTGTAGAATGATTATTGATCAATTATTGCATGTGGAAGACAACCCATAGCCACAATAGCTTCATAAAGACAATTATTAAGCTCTTTTCTCTCATAAGTGTTCTTCAAGTTAAATTCTTTGAGAATGAAAATATGCTTCCAATTAGGCATGCATTCCTTGAATGATTAATAAGAGTAACCTTCAACAATAAAATTACTATTTTTAACTTTTTCCCCATCTTTATCCCTTTTATTAGGGTCAAGGCTTCTACTACATTGTTAGTGCCACTGTGAAAAGAAATGATCCCTTTTCCACCAAAGTTCCTTGCTCATTCCTTATCAATCACTGCCCACAAGATCTATATTTCCTCTAGGAACTCTATCATAGTTGAGGTTCAAGTTATTGGCTCACCTAGGTTAGGTTCTTTATTTCATTCTTGGATATTCTTATCTATTACCCTACTAATGGGGGCATAGATGTCCACTCTTAAACAAATTGACTTGTCTTAATATTTAAAACCATTTAAACCTAGTTTGGAAACATACAACTTGGAAAAACTTAAAAACTTAAAAACACTTGAATTCCTTAAATAAGCATAAGTTTTGAATGTAAAGTGTAGTTACACAATATCTCTAGAATGTTGGTAAGTGTTTTATATTATATTTGAACTAAAAATGTACAATATCATATCAACATATTAATACAACAATTGAAATTATGTTATGTATTTTGATCATTGAAAATCACCATCAAAACATAAAATTCCATGCAAGTTACAACAATTTATAATTTTCTTATATGCATTACAGTGTTTATTGGGGTCCCAATCTTTATAGTATGGATCCACACTCTAACTAGAAACTAATGACTCCTTAGGCTTAACATCATTAGCCATGATCTCATCCAATCTAGTGCCTCTTTCTCTACTTTTGATGCATCCTCTTCTTGAGTTTGGTGTTGAGGTTCACTTGCTTCATCCTCTTTCTAAATTTGTAGACTTCCAAGTCACTTTTTCTTCCACTAGAGCCTTCTATAAAAAGTAGAAAAGTACAACCTGGCCACCTAGTTTTCATATATATAGAATTCATGGCCGCCTCTAGTGCAACACAAGCCATGGATTCCAGGGAGAGATCATCCATGGAGAGAGAGAGTGAAGAGATGGATGAATAACATCAAATATAATCACTTGACGCATGTAGAAACCAACAATGAAAGATCCCAGAGGTAGAGACTAGAACTCATTGATGAACCCTAGTAAACCCTAAAAAGTAGAGGGATACCACATGTCAATGCACCCGAGCACTTTAATAAGAATCTAAAAACATTGAGGTTTTAGGACTACTCGATTCTTGAAGTCAATACAAGATTTTTGCAGCCTTTTAAAGGAAAATATTGCTTGTGAGTTAAAATTGTTTTCGTGCACCTCTTTTGGGTTGTGATGTTGACGCATTGCCTTCCTTCACCTCGCTTTCACCTTATTTCACCTCAAATTTTGTTCATGAAAATGACTTTCACCTCACGTATGTTCATGAAAATTATGTTCACCTTGCCTGTTATAACCTCTTCTCTATTTTTAGAGGAAAAAAAGGGCCTTCATTTGAAGTGGGTCTTCAAACAAAGCCCATCATTTATCATTAATTCTTTTTTTTTCAAAATCCATGAACTCGAGGGGTTCATTTGAAGACCTCCTTTGAATGAAGGGGGGAACCTTCAAGCAAACCCCCTTCATTCGAAGAGTATTAGTAAATCCCCCCCGCGCCAACATGTTTTTGTTTGTTCAAGAATTTGTAACCTAGTATTGTGGGTTTACCCATTATATACTATTACATGATACTAATTTATGTATACATAATTATACATGTTTGTGAAAAATAATGGAATTTTGGAATTATGCTTCCCCATGTTCCTTCACCTTTTCATAGTTAGGATGACAATCATCATATATAATATTAAAAATCTAGTTTATAAGGCATTTTCTCTCACTCCATGAATAGTGTTGTCCCATAGGAGAACAACTCAAGTCATATGCAAAATATACCCTAATAAATACTAAGGACACAACATTACTGAGTGTTGTAGTATTTCATGTTATCAAAAAATTTAGTAGTTTCATTTTCTGTTAATGCTTTAAAAGTATTGATATAATTTTACATTAAAGTTTCTTTTGTAATTGCTTGAATGGTTTAAATCTTTTGTTTTTAATAAATAAAAATATTTAAATATTGTCATTATACATTTCTCACAAGCTTTTAAAGGGGTCTTTTCAAACAAATAGACAAGGGACTTAAGTCTAGCATATTGCCTATAATTGATTTTCCTAGATAAAATGACACTAATTAGGTCATTAAAAATAACTTCATAGTATTATATTGATTATAATTTTTAACACATTGAATATACATTGAGATACATCAACTATAAAATTTGTAAGCATCACAAATAGGAACTATTCAAATTAATTAATTCATAAATAAAATTAAATACCACAATTATTATGAATAATTTCAATGTGAGACTAAAAATTATTTTATTTCATGCATAATACATGAAAAATATTTTATTTAAAAATATGTTTAAAGAATAATCTTATATATATCTAATATAGGTGGAAGGCTAGTCGAGGGGTAGCCTTGGCTACAAGAGGCTCTTTCTTTTGGAGTGCTAACCCAAAGGATTCCTCCATATTTAAGCTATTCTTCCCTGGTGGCAATTCCCAATCAAAGGCATGGATCAATGACCCTAAATTATACTCTACCATAGCAATCCCCATCCTAGTGCCGAAAAAAATACATCTTCCTATATCAAAGGGTATGAGTTGAAAGTCATTGCCACGTAGATCAATTTTTTAACCCAAAAAACTATTAGAATTAAATTCCAAGGGGCTGTCCTATATTTCTGGGTCTCTTCTAATACCCCAAATATTAAGTGTGAGGTGTGTTCCCTTAGGTATGTAGTATCCACCAACTTGGCAAGGCTCTGTGGAAACTCGCAGAAAGCTAAGAGGAGTGGAAGGATGTTTAGGAAATCCTTCCTTGCAAATGGCCACTAAGTAGGGAAGCTTTGGAATATCTAATACTTGGAGATGCTTATCTTTACCAATAATTTCATCCATTTCAACCTTGGCATGTGCTAGAAGTTCTAGGTTTAAGATAAGATCAACAAGTGTCCATTCTATCACGCTACTTGATGTGTCAGTTCCTGCAGTGAATATATCCTACAAAACACATAAAACAAAATCAATTATAATTTATTTATTTTTCTTTAAAATACTATGAAGAATAATCAATAATATTCCAATCCCACTATCTACTAGTGCATTAGTATATCTTAAACATGTATAAAAATATTATAAAAGGAAACAAGTTTACATCTAGTATAGTGAAAGTTACCTTAATCTATGCTGCTCAAGGTCCTCTGAGTATAACCTTCAACTTTAATTTAAAAATCATAAGACCTTATAATTCGTGCCTAGGTTCAATTTCTTTAATTTCTTTTTCACTCCTTTGCATATAGTTTAAATTTAATCGATAGATCTTTTTTTAAATGATCAATTATTTTTTATAGGCATTAGAAATATAAATGATCTAGTATCAATTACACTTCTATTTGAATATTTAATGTTAGCATGCACATTAAATTATTTTGTATTATCATTCTATAGAAGATCAATATATTAAAATACTTATGGACATTTCACACAAAATAGAAAGGAAAACTATCTGGGTGCTACTACAATAGTGGTTTACACTTTCTGGGAGATCTTGATTTTTGTTGATATCACATATTTTTAGAAAATATAATAATTTAAGACTTCAAAAGTTCCATCTAAAGGATTCCAATTGAAGAGGGTTTGATCAAACCACCTTAGACCTAGCCCCCTTGGATAAAACCCCGCTAGTTTTAAGCCATACCTATAACAGAGTCTCCTTTACACCTATCAAAATGTTGATTAAAAACCACTTTTGATTTACCTTTTGGGGGATCAAATGAATTCATTTAATTTTTTTTTTTTGTAAGTATGTAGTTCTTATTATAAGCTTCCAAAAAATTATAAGTTTAATTAAATTTAATTTGATTATTATATTTATTTTTTATTTCTTGTGAATGTAGGTTTTTCACCAAAAATCAAGATATTTATTCTACACATGTGGAAAAATAGCAAATGATAAAAAAAGAAAAAAAAATATATGAATGCACTAGATATTTAAATCCTTGATCCAACAAAAAATAAAAATTGAATTTTGATACATACAAAACAAAGTTCACGTGTATATGGTATTCCTATGTCTAAATTGTAGTGGTTTGACTTGAAACTTGATTAAGGAAAAATATTCAATAAAACACTATGTAACCAAGTGGAAGCATTGGAGTTAAAAATCTGAATTTAAAATAATTAGAATTTTATCCTTCATGGAAAAAAAGTTATACGTTATATGCTGAGTGTCACTTTTTAAAAATGTTGTTTTATGAAAAAAACTATCTTTTGAGGGAGATGGAAAAGTAAGCGCAATCTAATTCCAATTTTTTTTAAAATTATATATTTAGAATCTACAGATAAAATTTCACGAAACTCTAGTTTGCATCATTTTCAAATTCCTCACGGTTTAGCCGCTATAGGTGCTCGAAAGTGAAGATTTAGTTAGAAAAAATTATTTTAGTGTCTAGTTTGGTGAAAAATTGTAAACCACTATTGTGGGACCACCCATCTATATATCCAAAAAATTTATGCTATACTTAATGTTTGAAAAATAAAATGAACATAGAACATTGTTAGCCTTATTTAAAATAAACTTGAATGACAGTTGATCGTACTTTATTATTCTTAATAATTTTATATTTTCTACCTAAATAAACAATTGTCTTAGCTTGAAACTCTATACTTTAGTTTTCATCTTTATTTCAATAAAAAAATAGATATAATATTCCTAATGCATCATATCAAAAGTAGATATTTTACCAGAAGAAGAATCTTGATATTATCATTAGACAACCTCACTTCCTTGCCATCAAAATTCCTTTGTTTAGACATAAGCACATCCAAAAAATCTAGATTTTCTCATTTGTTGGTGATGGCCTGGTGTTTTGCAATCATCTTGTTTAACATATCATTGAATTGTTTTGTTGGCTTCTTCATACTCCCTTGTATCCTATTCAAATCCATCCTATGCAATAGAAGGTATAAAATCACCTATATTAAAATACCCTACTTTAGTCATGAGCTCCACTACATTGTCCTTGAACTGATTGGCCTCATCCCCTTGACCCTCAAGAATTTTCTTGCTTAAAATCATTTGACCAAAATGTTTGGTTTTACAAATGTTGAGTAGGTCTATCACATTTACTATCTAGTCATTGCAACTCTGAATAGAGATAGATTTAAGCATGTGACCTATCTCAAATTCTCTTATTGGTTTCTAATCATCTAATGCCTTACTACCCAACATGTGAATGTTGCATAGATGATTAAAAAATATTTTAAAGGTTAACTTTAGTCAATTTCTTTCAAAAAAACTAACATTATAAATAGAAAGTTATACCAACTCACCACTAATATTGTTTTTTTAATTTAAGGGATAAACATAGTGAGGTCACAAAGCAAAACTCTCTGATCCCCCAGATTGGCAAGTCATCATGGGAGGTATGTTACATATAGATGCATAGTTGGCGAAATAGGGTGAAACATTTGAATCCATTGGGACCCCACATCGAACGTGTTGCGATATGGTTTAGGAACTTGGTCCCCAATTTAAACATTCAACAATTACATCCAAATAGAATTTGAACTTTGATGACAAGAACAACACCATAACAACTTACCCATCATACTATGCAACTATTGACCACTGTTAAATAATTTTAACCATTGCATAATTCATCTCATTTTTCCAAATAGAGTTGTTTTTTTTGTACTGGACATTGAAAGACACACTATATAGTCCACATAAACAGGAAGGAAAGAACATGTAGAGGGTGTAATAATAGCAGCAAGCTTAGAAATAGCTAATGAGCATTTTGGGATGAGTTTTGGATTTGGTAGCTTATTTGAGAGAAAGATCGATTTAGACACAAGTTTTTTATTTGAGATCTCGTCCTACAATATTGCAGTTGCACAACCTTGTTTCGTTGCTTAGCCTAAGAAATTTTGTAAGATTTTGGGACTGATTCTACTTGCAATATAATCTATTTATCTCACTTTATGCACTATTTTTATTTGCATTGGCTTTAAAATCTTTGGAGTTTTCAGCAAATTTTGGATGATAAATTAGGATACTGAATTGAAATTATAGTGGACAAACTGTGTAGAAGCTATTGAAGTTTTTTTAAAAATAAGTTAGGATTTGGTCATTCAGGTTTTTTTTGATTTTTTTTGGGGATATTGCTTGAATTCAAGATGAGGAAAAAAGATCACTCAGATTATGATGAAAAGCATGATGGACAAATATATGGCTTGTCTGTATCTAGAGAATCTAAGGCAGACTGTCCGCTAAATTCTTTGATTGAATGAAATATTTATTTTATTTAAATATTATCTTATTTAATGGTCAAATGGTCAATATTAATTTTACAATACATCTACAACAAAAAGTGATAAATAATTTTTTTTATTAACTAAAATTAACCTTTAACTGTTAAACTAAATAATTTTTAAGAATAGTAGAAATTATCTAAAACACCCATATCATCTTCTAAAGGAATTCATCTATTCATGGCCTCATAAACCTACATTTATAGGTAATGAAAAAGAAAAATAAAAATTCTCACAAAAATTTACCAAGAATAGGTGAATATAACCCTTTTTAGTTTTTTCTAATTTCATTTTTTTTTAAACAGAGAGGTTGTAGGGAAGTAATCCATGGAGATAAGCACATTGGCTCTAAGGATTATGGTGGTGATTTCTAAAGCTCCAAGACAATCTTTTGAAACCAAAGAACCATGGAGATAAGAGCATTGGTTATAATTAGTATTATAGATTGCATCAAAGTAGAAGGGTGAATAAACATTTATCTAAAGATTATAATTTATTTTCTCATTAGAATAAGTTTAAAATAATTCAAATCATAATTAAAAACTAATAACAATTTCCTTGGTGAGGAGTAGAGCCTAAATTTGATGGCTATGAAGACTGTATTACATGAAAGGATAGATTTTTCTGATACCATCAAAATTTTTAAAGAACTATAATTGTATATATATATATCTAATTTATATGTTTTTTCTTCCAAATTAGATATGATCTAACATTTAGATAGAACCTTGAATGGATAACTGTCACAAAATATTTGATTGTAGGCAGGGTTTGCCATCAATTTTATGCCTAGGGAGGAGACATATATCAAGCTAATAATATGTTTCTATCTAAACCTAAAAAAAAGCTTAATGGATACCAGATTGACACATTCATCTCTAAAAGCTTCCCTCAAAAGATGTTTAGGGGTTGTGATGAATACAACTAAGGCATTTCCAAATGTCTGTTAGGAACTCACGATGACATGTTAGTAAGCAAATAAAGTAGCCTGCATTGTAAGGTCCTTTGGAGAAATGTACATCCAAAGTATTCAAAAGGCCTTTCAAGCGTAGGGGTGTTGGTGTAGTGCCCTCCGTTTCGGTCATCATTGATGTCAAGTAAGTAGTTGTTAGTAATGTCATGATGATGTGGTGATTTTATTATTTAATTTAATTTTAAGGTTATGAGGTAACACTAATAATATGTTTGGATTTGATTAATAGAATTAATTTAATTATAAGGTTACCTGTTTTATTTAGAATTAAATAAAGAATTAAAATTCAATAATAAATGTTAATTTAATTATCTTTGGGTGTTAGTTATTTAAAGAAATCGGATTTGATGAGGAAAAGTAATTATCATTTAATGATTAAATTCGATTAATAAATTTAAAAGTGAGAAAATATTAGAAAGGATTAAATATTAAAATTTTACTTAAGTTTGAATGAAGGTAAAAACGGGAAAAGCCATTAAAATTTTGGTACCTAATTATAATTGATAAGTTAATTATCTTGCGAAGATAATAATGTTAATATGGTAAACAATGTGACGAAATAAATTCTAATAAAATATTATTAATGTTTAAAATGAATTAAATAAATTAAACTTGAATATTATAAGTAAGTAAATAAATAAACAAATACTAACTAAAATTAGCTTGTGAACGGAGGAGGTTGGGATTTGGTTCTTGTTTTGTAACTGACCGAGAAAGAAAATAAGGGGGAAGCCCAAAAGGAGATTCGTTGGGGGGGGGAGTGGAAGGAAAGGGGCGATAACTGCAACACTTGAAAATAACTATCATATAGCAAGAAGATGGCGATATTTCAAAATGCCAATATTCACTTTCTAATATAATTAGCAACCTGCGAAGAGAGGGATGAGGTGTTTTGCTTTGAGTGTCGGACCACAAGTCTTCATCCTTGTAGCGGTGGGAAAAAGAGAAGGAGAAAGGCGAGGTGCAAATACGTGACTTATGAGTAAGAGAACTAACGTATGACTTTTTCTTTTTTGAATTTGACGCATTTCTGTGTGACAACCATCATAAAAACTTATGTACAAAATACAGTAAAGAAAAGAAATTATGTATAAATTGTAACTTGAATGATTTCAAACTGGGATAAATTTTCTTTGAACTTCAGATTGTGTGGATTGGATTTGAAGTTTCCTGTAGTTTCCTTCTGCATCATGTTTACGGTAGAGTGTATAGATTTAAATAATCCCTCTGATTCTTGCAAATGCTGAGCATTACAATGGAATTCCTCTTCATCGCCTCTTTCTGTTTTCCTCAGTAGATAACAAATTATTTGAATGCATCTTCCACTACCTTAAAATTTTGAAATTTCTTGCTGACTCCTTGGCTGCCTTCAAGACAAAAGTGTTGCGCCTGATCTTTGAAAATCTGCAACTTATGTTCTTATTGTTCTCATTAATCTGTTGTATTCATTTAATATATGCCCGTGCCTTAGAATCACTCTTCTTGCTACTTGAATTCTCTAGAAATAGAAACCACAGTGATTTTCTTGAATAATTTAACATAGATGAATGACTGTTGGTGTATCGTTGAAACTAGATGTGCCGACATATTCCTTTGTTTTGCTTTATCAACGAGTCAGCCACGTTTCTTTTGCCAGTAACACCCAAAAAGCTTCTGTTGTGCAGCGAATAGATGCAAGAAAACCTTCCTTAATATAGTTTTTTTCAATTGCATAAGATTTAGATTGATTGGATATTGATAATGTTTATTGCCATTGAGTGATTATATATATATATATATATTTATATATTATATAAATTGTTTGGTACGATTACATTTTTTTGATAATCGGATATATGTGTATAATTGTATCATATTATATGAAGGTAAATAGTAAAGGATTGGTCGCTGCAATGTGAAAGAATATATGGTAAGTGAAGTAATAAAATGTTACAGAGAATTTTTATTAGATAGTTGATTTGTAAATAAAGTATTTAATTCACTTTAGAAAATGAATTGGGTAAATAATTAAAGTGAAAATGGTTATCTCGATAGGTTATTTAATAAAATATTATTTAATAAAGGATTTTAACGGAATAATCATTTTTAAAATAGGTATTTAATTTTGTTGTAGATAAATGAACTGTTTATTTAGTTAAAGTAAATTGATTTATATGGTTCATTAAGATTTAGGGTTCGTTAAAGGAGATAAGTGATTTTACATTTACATGGTTTCTTTTACTTGAAGGTTAAATGATATAGTTATTTTTAAGTGAGGATAAATACCAGGTTCATAGGTTAATTAATTTAAATGATACTGATTAAATGTTAAATGGTTTTAATTACCCTTTGTTAACTAATGAGTTGTGAATGATAATTATTTATCAAAACCACTATGTGAAATAATTCATTAGTATCGTCACTTTAGTATTATAATAAAGTTGTAATTTATAAAATTGTCATCTTGGTATTACCTTTTAAAGTTATAGTTAGGATTCGTATTAAACAGTCGATAGAGGTGGTTATCTTATAAATGATATAGTTATTTTAAATATAATTATTTGTAGTAAATACTCTCTTAATTAAATTAAGTGGATATGTTAAAATAAGTGATAAGAACGTTGAAATAATGCTTAAATTAAAAGAATGTCTTCATGGTTATAATGTGTGAGTGATTGTTGTTTTAAACAAAGTGTTTTGATTATTGGTTTAAATGATATGTAATTGTTTTAAGATGGGTGTTATTTGTGGGAAGTTCATTGGGGAGTGTATTTAGTATGTTTGGTTCTAGAGGCCTTAGAGGGGGTATATTTGTGTGATTGGTTCTTAGGTTTTTTGCCTAACCCTAAAAGTGGTTTGACTAGTTGCGGGACTTGTCTCTGTGTGAAATGTAAACCCTAAGGGTGATGCCTCCTGTTTATGTATGGTTCCATGTGGTTATGATGAGTGTGCTAGATGGTCAATACCTTGTTAGATGTGTAAGGTGCACTATTTGCAAGAAGAGGGAGATGTGTGGGGGTCAGGCATCTTAATATCTAACTCCTCGCATCTTATAGAAATTTATTAGGAACAATGTTTCTCTTAGTTGTATTTTCTAATTAAGTAATTGTTAAGTATGATGTCATGGGTGTATTGGTTACTAGAGTATTTTTTTGTCTAAGGTGTTTGGTTTGTGGATCTTGTCGAGTCTATTGTCATAACCTCCTTGCATTTAAACAATATCAAGATCAATGGTGAATTTTATTATGAGAGTATTGGTGGATAATAAAATTTAGAGCATTGTTGTTGTAGTTGTATGAATTATTATAAGTGTTTGGTTTATGGGATATTTATGGAGATGTCTCGATGGCCTCTTCATTGTAAGTGTTTTAAGATAGTGTTCTTCAAGGTTGATGTGTTTGATGGTTTCCTTGTATGGAATTATGTGTGCAAATTGGGAACCCGTATTATTGTTCATGATTGTTTTAATTTTGGAAGAGTATGCTTGAGAATTAGTGTCTTATGGCTTAATAACATCAGATTATATCTTCACTTCGCAATATTGTGATATCCTTAAATGATGGAAATGATTGATCGTTAAAATAATGTTCTTGTTAGATGGTTTCAAGTTGCTTCTTGTTGAATGAATGGATATATTGTATTGAATTAGTGGTTTTATGAATTGTTTTGATAGATCCTTTCAATGTGACTTATTGCAAGTTGATTTTGAGTTAGGGACTTTCTCTCATTTAATTTACATTGCTATATGTTTTCTTTTGCTCTTTACCTAAGTGGCAAATTGGTTAATGTTATCTTTGTCATGATTGACGGTTCTGCTTGATTTGTTAATGAGTCAAATTGAAAAGTTTTTCGAAGTTATGGGTATTCTAAGAGGAGAAAATAGAGGTTTCCCTTGGATTTTTGATTTAGTTCGTATCAAAGTTGTTGATGTTGTTTAATGGAGTTGTTGATCTTATTTTGATGTATTCTCTCATTATATTTGAATTGCATTTAGTTCTTCAAGGTCTTGCATTTATTGTTGTCAGATTTTCATGGGGAAACCCTAGTGTAACTTTTTTTGAGAGTCTTCCAGAGGCTTGTTTTTATGGTTGGTCAATGTTCTCTCTCTATGTGCCTTTGATGTGGCAAGTGCCTTGGTATTTGGATTTTGAAAGGGTTGTACATGAATCGTTGAGATTTTGATTATGTATTTATGGTGAGATGGGTAATGCCTCGCATGCTTCTCGATTGTGATATAATGTTCTTGTTATGTTGTACAACCCTTGGATTTTGGTTTTATGTTTTGAGTGTCTAGAGAGAGTGGCTCTAAGTGGGTGGTCGGCGCACAAAGGGGCGCCAGGATAGCCCTCGTTAGAGTGAATTTAATAAGTGATAATTTAAATAATTAACTAGGGGATGGGTAGAATCACATTAAAAATATAATTGATGCCTCATCTTCCTTTTAGTTCTATCATAGGCTAAAGGGGATTGAGAAGGCCGTGGTTGGCAAGATCGTTACTTTGTCTTCATGAAAGGTTAACGGTTCCGCATGACCAACCCTATGGAGCGGCGCCTTGAGATAGGCTATCAGGATAACCATAGATGGAGGCGTCTCCTAGCGCTTGGTTGTCTGGATAATCCGTCAGTAGATGGAGGTGGCACCTTGCAATAGGTAGTCTGGAGAATCCATGTTAAGCCATGCGATGACACTCTCCTCTAACACTCCTTCTTATGTTGCTTCTTTGGAAATCCTCTGGAAGTGGTCCTTTTTCTTGAATTGATGAAGCTTAGTTGTTTGAATTGATTTATGGTTTTACTCTATTTTATCTATGGTGTATTCTATGGTCTTGTATTAATCTTGTTGATGTTTGGGTTTTGACCTTGTACTCTTTTGGTACTGTGATATGATGTTATTGTATTGTTTATTTGCAACTTGGAATTGTATTATGTGTTTAATTGATTTGGAAGTGCTTCATGATCATCCTTTGGTTACTTGTTTACTAGTTATTGCTTTGATTTATGTGATGAGATTTATGACTCTTGGATGTGGTTGATTATGTCATTGTAATTCCTGAGTGTTATGATACTTTTGTATGACATTGAGTCTTGTGGTTCCCTATTGGATGTTCTTGGTTGAGGTCTCTTTCTTGTTAGCTCCTAGCACGGGGTGTGGGTCTTCGGACTCACATGGTCGGGTGGAACGTGCTAAGCACCTCATTGGGTCCCCAGTCGAGGATCGAGCGGTGCGGATTGGTGTTGTTGCAGCGACTCCAGAGTTGTATTTGTCTTGGAGCCAGTTATGATTCTTTGTATTCATCTGTCTATTCGTATCATGGTATCTTGTGTATGGTTTCCATTTATGTTTGGGAACACTTTTGTATTATTGTACTTCTTTAACATTATACTATAATGTAATGTAACGTTAAACCTTATGTGGCTATTGGCCATGGCAGTTGTTATTTAATGTGTTATGTTAATCATGCATATGTTGTATTTATGTGCAGATGGTTTCTTATCAATGAATTTTCTTGTATGTGTTACATTTGTTAATGTTTACTTGGTTATGGATTATACCTTTGGATTTTATTCCTTATTGTCATTGTGTGGATCTTAGACTCGTAATGACTCTTTGTGTACCCCAAGGGATGTATGTGTTAATGAATCTATGAAATTCATTTTATGATGTAATGTGTATTACATGTATGTTATATAATTTTTTTTAAAAAATTGTCTTTATCAATATTAATGTTGTTATTGTCCTTTGGGGTTACATGCAGTAGTTAGAGTTGGCCACCATTTTAGAATTACCCATTTTAATATAGATTATTGGACCATATTTCTTTGGATCTATCAAAGTGAGATTGGTTATTGAGCCCAACAATGGCTACTAGCTTTAGGCCATCTTGATGGCCAGTGCAAACTATTCTTCCTAAGTAGATATCCAATGTATAGACAAGCCCATGAAAATCCCACAACAAAAATTCTGAATCGGACCACTTTCATTGCCCTTGTTGTTGTGGCTCAGGAGATCTTACCAGAGACGGAACTCTACAATGTAATGCTATAGCATTTGTTTGAGTTAATTGCGATATTCATTCAATGTCGTGGAATAGTTTAATCATTTTGGCTGAGAATTGATAGAGAGAAGGATAGGACATAGAGATGCCAAAAAATGTGATATCAGTATTGGGTGGTATGAATTGCGATTTAGGGTGTAGAAATTCCATGGCTTTTATCTTTAAAGAAACTCTCCTCTCTTCTTGTAAAATTCTCTTACAATTCCTTACAAACCTAAAAGTTAATATTTTAGTTATTTATTAATCTAACACTTATCTTTAATGAAGAACTTAATTTTCTCATTTGATCTATTTTACATATGAGAAACTTTATTTTTCATCTTAACATATCTTCAACATATTTCTTAAAGTCAAATATCCACTAAAATATCAAATGAACACAACATTGTTCCTTTGAGATCTCAAGCACTTCTCCTCCCCTAACACCCAAATGGAGGCATATGGAGGAACCTATATTTTGTTTAACAATCTTTTCATATGTGTTTTGATGATCTCAATGTTAGAGTGAATAATTTATCTATTCACTATAGCTTAAGTGTACTTAGGTTGATGAGGTTATTATTGAATGTGCAACCTTCTAGGCCTCTATATGTTTCCTAGTTGTTTGGTAAACCTAATGTGCATACCTTTTGAGGTTGCAAGACTTTCCATCTAGCCTTAAATGTCACTTTTGTAGTTATTCAACACTTGTCACCAAGGTTGATGACTTGGTCAAATAGGTTGTTGGTTTGCATATTCCAAGTGATCCAAAGATTGGCATCTATAGGACACTTATCTACTTATTTGTGTCACACAACATGGGGCACTTGTCAATCCACATGATAGATGGATTGCATCTTCCTTTCCTATATATGCAAGGTCATATTGTACTTTTTAATAAACTCTTTTATCAACCTCTTTGATAATGTGAATTATACTCATTGTGTGTACATGTTTTTTGTGGAAGCACAAGGTTTTTTCTGCTATGAGCTTGGATGGACCGCCTTACACCCAACACATATATCATATCAACAAATGCTATGTTAGTGTTATGTTAGTCAACAACTAAGTCAATATATCATATTTTTTATTTCTCATACACTAGCAACAACAGCCTTTGTATCATCTTCATCTACAACTACTCCAATACTTTTTTTGATGTCGTCATATGTTGCAAAAGGAACTCCTCTCTACAAGGAAGATATCATAATCGAAGATATGGAGCTCCACTTTTCATAAAATTGAGTCCTTCTCATTGAATGGAATTTGATAAAACCCCTCACACTAAACTTCCCCTTTTGTTTGCAACAACTTTTGAATGGAGGAATGCAAAGGATGTAGTGGTGGCTACACCAAACAACTCACCAATTATTGACCCACATATCTATTGTTTCATAGCAGTGTTGTTGACATGAACCATGAAGGGACTTTTGGTATTGGAGATAAGAACTCTCATCCATTTGTCTAATTTTTTGCCTACAATTTTAAGTTTCCCATTCCAAATTGTTGGTTTGGCATAGTAAAGGCCAACTCCTCTATACAAGCCTCTCAATGCTCTCATCATTTTCAAGATTCTCTCATCTTTTTAAGCACAGCCAGGATTGAGTCACACCCAATATTGTTTTGATACTATAATAGAGGAATAGCCTCACAACTCTCTCATATTTATTTAACTAGAGAAGTGATTATATAATTTAATGACTTCAAAGCAAGGAAACTCCTATAAAGCCTAGAATCTAACATGATACATAATGAGAATTGATTAATACAAAAATAAGGAGCTAATAACTCATCTAATCTCTTGTGTACATATATTTGCTAACACATATCCAACATGTAAATGATTTAGTTTTCATGATGTGAAGTATTGACCCATGAAACATGGGTCCAATGAGTTTAGTCATAAAATTACATGATTGAATCTTGATAATAATATCATAATTTATATTTGTTTATAAGATACAAAATTAATAGTAATTATATAAAAAAATTAATAAATTTTTATTTTGATATTTTAAATTGCATTCCTTAATTAAATATTAAAAATAATAAATTATAATTACATTATTTCAACATAAAATTAATTTAAAATGCTATGCATGAATATAAATATGTTATCATTAATATTTTGATTAATGGACCATTAAAATTTGTCAAAGGTACACAACTACCACCCCTTTGAATGATAGGTGCCTTAATAAATAAAAATCAGGCTATTGCATCATCCTAAATTTTAATATTGAACTCTAGATATGGTCATGATTTGAAATAGAAGTCCATTTATACTTATCTATAAAGCTCTTTATTATTATATATTTTTCTATAAAAATATT
This sequence comes from Sequoia sempervirens, assembly GCA_007258455.2. Classification (NCBI taxonomy): domain Eukaryota; kingdom Viridiplantae; phylum Streptophyta; class Pinopsida; order Cupressales; family Cupressaceae; genus Sequoia; species Sequoia sempervirens. The sequence continues at coordinate 385,107,214 of VDFB02193867.1, read as the reverse complement.
TATGAAAATAAAACCCTTATCTATATCCATATTTATTTATTTTTTTTCCTAAAACCTTCTTTATTATGATTGCTCTTGTCCTTGTTTTCAAGCAACGTTGCATATATTTTTCTATTAAAATATTTGCAATGAATACTTTTCCTTTCTTTTGAGTTGAATTATTCAAGAAGTAATGGTAGGTAGGAAAGGATGATTATTTTGTTTGGTTGCAAGGTTTTTTATTTGTTTTTTTATGTAAATGGGGGTATAGGTTAGTGTCAAAAAACAAAGTGAACTTTTTATTAAGAAAATGATTGAGGGGTTGTGAATGATTTCTTTTAATTGAATACATGTGAAAGAATGTACGTTGAAAATTATTTTATCAATATAATATTTTCATATATTATAACATATCTATAGAAAGAGTTCTGAAGGAGGCTAGAGTCCCTATCAAAGGGCAAAAAAATGCTTTTGGATATTTGCAATTGACCGTGAAAAATAAAATCACTAACTATAAATCATGTTATAAAATTTATAATCTTTAGTCAAGTGTTATAACATTTGTGTGTGTGTGTTTGTGTATACATACATACATAATCTTTACTCGAGTATTATAATGTGTATATGTATATATATACACACACACAAACACAAATACACATACATACATACATACACACACACACACACACACATATATATATGTATGTATGTATATGTATATACATATATATATACACATACATATATTCATATACATATACATATACATACATATATATATATATATATATAGTAATGGCATACACATGTGTATAAATTTATATATATACATACATACATACATGTTTACATATTATAAAGAAGAAACATTGTTGTATTTCAAACAAATGGGTTACAACAGACACATCGCATGAGAGATAGTTGGGCATACTAGTGGTAATGCAAAATATTGTCAACATCTAAATCAAAATTTGAATGTGAAACCAGGGAGCAAAAAAAGACACATAACCTAATCTACCATGGTGATAGGAATAAGATTCTAATTATCACTTTGTCCATAAGGTGGTTATAGGTGGTAGAGTCACAATATAGAAGAGGGTATGTGCAGGATCATCATGGAAAAAATAGGCCCTTAAGTGGCAATAAAATTCAAAAAAATCAGAGTTAGGCAACTTGACGTAAAAAATTGAATAAGTTATCAATATTATTTCAAAAATATGTAAGAAAAGAATTTCTAGAAAATTGAATGTAGTTTCTAAACTACTAGGTTTATTTAAAATTAAAAAATCTATTTGGGTAATTTTGAGGAAATTTTAATGTAGTAGTACTTAAATTTGAGGGGAAAAAAAAAGAAATAAAGAAGTAGGTATCTGTCTAACAACCCTAAGCACAATAAAATGATAATATTTTTTAATAATATTTTAGATATAAGTAGAGGACTCATGTCCTGATGTGATGCATATTTTTTTATAATTTTTTTCCAAGTAAATAATTAATTATGAATTTTTTATTGTAACTTTTGAAAATATAAGAAGCGCATATGTCTAACCACCTTAACTTGGTCAAAACTTCATGAAATTATTATTTTTTAATCCTATAGTATGCGAAGCATAGAATGTGATGCATGTTTTGGATTCAAAAAATATTATACTGTTTGAAAGATATAGTTTTTTTTCAGTCAACCTATCAATCAGGACTTCAATCATAATTCAAATAGAAAATGAATAATAATTATTTATTAAATTCAAAGTGAAGCATAATTTATATTGGTGAAATTTGAGAATCTCCTTTAAAACCCTTTTCGTTTCATCAATTTTGGGTAAGAAAAAATTTATCAGCCACATACCCATCATATCACCACTTTTTGGCCCATCATGATCCTGCACATACCCAAGAATGACACTTTGCTTAATATTGTGGATCTTTTTAGTAAGCCACTGATCAAATATAATTTTTATCGATGTAGATCTAGGCTATGCATCTTTTGTCTTGTAGAACTTGATTCAACATTTTTAATTTGTCTTTGCAATGCGAATGTTAAGTGGGAGAATCATAGGATTAGGTGTATGATTCATCTTGTAAGTTTTATGTCTTGATTACTCATATTTAAGCATGTAGATGACAAAAAATTATGATCTTTAAACACCATGAGATGTGGACATTATCTATTCTTTGACATACTTGGAATAGTTATAGAACATCCTTCCAATTAAATACTCCCATGGAGTGCATAGACTTTAGAAACATATACATACATACATACATACATACCTACATACATACATACATACCTACATACATACACACATACATACATACATATGTATACATACTTACATACA
>VDFB02193867.1:384964462-385104790 GCA_007258455.2 Sequoia sempervirens | reverse complement strand
TAAGCACATCCAAAAAATCTAGATTTTCTCATTTGTTGGTGATGGCCTGGTGTTTTGCAATCATCTTGTTTAACATATCATTGAATTGTTTTGTTGGCTTCTTCATACTCCCTTGTATCCTATTCAAATCCATCCTATGCAATAGAAGGTATAAAATCACCTATATTAAAATACCCTACTTTAGTCATGAGCTCCACTACATTGTCCTTGAACTGATTGGCCTCATCCCCTTGACCCTCAAGAATTTTCTTGCTTAAAATCATTTGACCAAAATGTTTGGTTTTACAAATGTTGAGTAGGTCTATCACATTTACTATCTAGTCATTGCAACTCTGAATAGAGATAGATTTAAGCATGTGACCTATCTCAAATTCTCTTATTGGTTTCTAATCATCTAATGCCTTACTACCCAACATGTGAATGTTGCATAGATGATTAAAAAATATTTTAAAGGTTAACTTTAGTCAATTTCTTTCAAAAAAACTAACATTATAAATAGAAAGTTATACCAACTCACCACTAATATTGTTTTTTTAATTTAAGGGATAAACATAGTGAGGTCACAAAGCAAAACTCTCTGATCCCCCAGATTGGCAAGTCATCATGGGAGGTATGTTACATATAGATGCATAGTTGGCGAAATAGGGTGAAACATTTGAATCCATTGGGACCCCACATCGAACGTGTTGCGATATGGTTTAGGAACTTGGTCCCCAATTTAAACATTCAACAATTACATCCAAATAGAATTTGAACTTTGATGACAAGAACAACACCATAACAACTTACCCATCATACTATGCAACTATTGACCACTGTTAAATAATTTTAACCATTGCATAATTCATCTCATTTTTCCAAATAGAGTTGTTTTTTTTGTACTGGACATTGAAAGACACACTATATAGTCCACATAAACAGGAAGGAAAGAACATGTAGAGGGTGTAATAATAGCAGCAAGCTTAGAAATAGCTAATGAGCATTTTGGGATGAGTTTTGGATTTGGTAGCTTATTTGAGAGAAAGATCGATTTAGACACAAGTTTTTTATTTGAGATCTCGTCCTACAATATTGCAGTTGCACAACCTTGTTTCGTTGCTTAGCCTAAGAAATTTTGTAAGATTTTGGGACTGATTCTACTTGCAATATAATCTATTTATCTCACTTTATGCACTATTTTTATTTGCATTGGCTTTAAAATCTTTGGAGTTTTCAGCAAATTTTGGATGATAAATTAGGATACTGAATTGAAATTATAGTGGACAAACTGTGTAGAAGCTATTGAAGTTTTTTTAAAAATAAGTTAGGATTTGGTCATTCAGGTTTTTTTTGATTTTTTTTGGGGATATTGCTTGAATTCAAGATGAGGAAAAAAGATCACTCAGATTATGATGAAAAGCATGATGGACAAATATATGGCTTGTCTGTATCTAGAGAATCTAAGGCAGACTGTCCGCTAAATTCTTTGATTGAATGAAATATTTATTTTATTTAAATATTATCTTATTTAATGGTCAAATGGTCAATATTAATTTTACAATACATCTACAACAAAAAGTGATAAATAATTTTTTTTATTAACTAAAATTAACCTTTAACTGTTAAACTAAATAATTTTTAAGAATAGTAGAAATTATCTAAAACACCCATATCATCTTCTAAAGGAATTCATCTATTCATGGCCTCATAAACCTACATTTATAGGTAATGAAAAAGAAAAATAAAAATTCTCACAAAAATTTACCAAGAATAGGTGAATATAACCCTTTTTAGTTTTTTCTAATTTCATTTTTTTTTAAACAGAGAGGTTGTAGGGAAGTAATCCATGGAGATAAGCACATTGGCTCTAAGGATTATGGTGGTGATTTCTAAAGCTCCAAGACAATCTTTTGAAACCAAAGAACCATGGAGATAAGAGCATTGGTTATAATTAGTATTATAGATTGCATCAAAGTAGAAGGGTGAATAAACATTTATCTAAAGATTATAATTTATTTTCTCATTAGAATAAGTTTAAAATAATTCAAATCATAATTAAAAACTAATAACAATTTCCTTGGTGAGGAGTAGAGCCTAAATTTGATGGCTATGAAGACTGTATTACATGAAAGGATAGATTTTTCTGATACCATCAAAATTTTTAAAGAACTATAATTGTATATATATATATCTAATTTATATGTTTTTTCTTCCAAATTAGATATGATCTAACATTTAGATAGAACCTTGAATGGATAACTGTCACAAAATATTTGATTGTAGGCAGGGTTTGCCATCAATTTTATGCCTAGGGAGGAGACATATATCAAGCTAATAATATGTTTCTATCTAAACCTAAAAAAAAGCTTAATGGATACCAGATTGACACAGTTCATCTCTAAAAAGCTTCCCTCAAAAATATATGTTAGAGGGTTGTGACGAAATACCTTTCTGAGCATTTTCCAACTGTCTCCATAGGGAGCTCACACGATGACCTGCATGTTGTAAGCCAAATAAGTAGCCCCTACATTGTGAGGTCTGTTGGAGAAATGTACATCCAAAGTATTCAAAAAGGCCTTTCAAGCAGTAGGGGTGTTGGCTGAGAATTGATAGAGAGAAGGATAGGACATAGAGATGCCAAAAAATGTGATATCAGTATTGGGTGGTATGAATTGCGATTTAGGGTGTAGAAATTCCATGGCTTTTATCTTTAAAGAAACTCTCCTCTCTTCTTGTAAAATTCTCTTACAATTCCTTACAAACCTAAAAGTTAATATTTTAGTTATTTATTAATCTAACACTTATCTTTAATGAAGAACTTAATTTTCTCATTTGATCTATTTTACATATGAGAAACTTTATTTTTCATCTTAACATATCTTCAACATATTTCTTAAAGTCAAATATCCACTAAAATATCAAATGAACACAACATTGTTCCTTTGAGATCTCAAGCACTTCTCCTCCCCTAACACCCAAATGGAGGCATATGGAGGAACCTATATTTTGTTTAACAATCTTTTCATATGTGTTTTGATGATCTCAATGTTAGAGTGAATAATTTATCTATTCACTATAGCTTAAGTGTACTTAGGTTGATGAGGTTATTATTGAATGTGCAACCTTCTAGGCCTCTATATGTTTCCTAGTTGTTTGGTAAACCTAATGTGCATACCTTTTGAGGTTGCAAGACTTTCCATCTAGCCTTAAATGTCACTTTTGTAGTTATTCAACACTTGTCACCAAGGTTGATGACTTGGTCAAATAGGTTGTTGGTTTGCATATTCCAAGTGATCCAAAGATTGGCATCTATAGGACACTTATCTACTTATTTGTGTCACACAACATGGGGCACTTGTCAATCCACATGATAGATGGATTGCATCTTCCTTTCCTATATATGCAAGGTCATATTGTACTTTTTAATAAACTCTTTTATCAACCTCTTTGATAATGTGAATTATACTCATTGTGTGTACATGTTTTTTGTGGAAGCACAAGGTTTTTTCTGCTATGAGCTTGGATGGACCGCCTTACACCCAACACATATATCATATCAACAAATGCTATGTTAGTGTTATGTTAGTCAACAACTAAGTCAATATATCATATTTTTTATTTCTCATACACTAGCAACAACAGCCTTTGTATCATCTTCATCTACAACTACTCCAATACTTTTTTTGATGTCGTCATATGTTGCAAAAGGAACTCCTCTCTACAAGGAAGATATCATAATCGAAGATATGGAGCTCCACTTTTCATAAAATTGAGTCCTTCTCATTGAATGGAATTTGATAAAACCCCTCACACTAAACTTCCCCTTTTGTTTGCAACAACTTTTGAATGGAGGAATGCAAAGGATGTAGTGGTGGCTACACCAAACAACTCACCAATTATTGACCCACATATCTATTGTTTCATAGCAGTGTTGTTGACATGAACCATGAAGGGACTTTTGGTATTGGAGATAAGAACTCTCATCCATTTGTCTAATTTTTTGCCTACAATTTTAAGTTTCCCATTCCAAATTGTTGGTTTGGCATAGTAAAGGCCAACTCCTCTATACAAGCCTCTCAATGCTCTCATCATTTTCAAGATTCTCTCATCTTTTTAAGCACAGCCAGGATTGAGTCACACCCAATATTGTTTTGATACTATAATAGAGGAATAGCCTCACAACTCTCTCATATTTATTTAACTAGAAGGTGATTATAATTTAATGACTTCAAAGAAAGCTCAAGAACTCCCTATAAACCTAGAATCTAACATGATACATAATAAGAATTGATTAATACCAAAATAAAGACTATTAACTCATCTAATCTCTCGTGTACACATATACAACTCTTGCTAACAAATATCCAAAATGTAAATGATTTAGTTTTTCATGATGTCAGAAGTATTGACCCATGAAACATGGGTCAATGAGTTTGAGTCATAAAATTACATGATTGAATCTGTAACGCCCTGCCGTGTGAACCCCAAAGAACAAATACATAATAATTACAGCACAATTTTTTTTCTTTTACAGTAACATAACATACATGCAATACATATTAAGATATGACATGAATTTCATTTAAGTAGATTCATTAGCACATACATCCCTTGGGGTACACAAGGAGTCATTACGAGACTGAGATCCACACAACCACAATAAAGAATAAAATCCAAAGATATAACCCATAACAAAATAAACATTAACAAATATAACACATACATGATAATCATTGATAAGAAACTATCAAAGTACATAAATACAACATAAGCATAATTAACTTAACATATTGAATAATAACTGCAAATAGCCACATAAGGTTTAATGTTACATTACAATACAATGTTCAAGAAGTACAAGGATACAAAAGTGTTTCCAAACATAAATGGAAACCATACACAAGATAACATGATACAAATAAACAGATGAAAACTGGCTCCAAGATGGATACAACTCTGGAGTCGCTACAACGGCACCAATCCGCACCTCTCAATCCTCGACTGGGGACCCAATGGGGTGCTTAGCATGTTTCACCCGACCATGTGAGTCCGAAGACCCACCCCCCGTGCTAGGAGCTAACAAGAAGAGTCCTCAACCAAGAACATCCAAACACGGAATCACAAGACTCAATGCCATACAAAAGTATCATAAAACTCAAGAATTACAAAGACATAATCCACAATATCCAAGAGTCATTAACATAACTTAAAATCATAAATCTCATCACATAAATAAAAGCAATGACCAATAACAAGTAACTAAAGGATGATCATGAAACACTTCCAAGTCAACTAAATTAATAAACATAATACAATTCCAAATTGCAAAACAACACAATAACATCATATCACAGTACCATAAGAGTACAAGGTCATAAGTCAAATATCAATGAGATCATACAAGACAACAAAGTACACCAAAGATGCATCAAGGCGATAATCACAAATCAATATAAATCCATATATCAACAATCTAAACCAATGCCCACAACTTACTTCCAGAGGAACACAATAAAGTAAAACACATGGGCAACTAGGGAAGAGTGTCATCACATAGCCTACATGGGTTCTCCTGGCCCTTCCTCCAAACTGAGGCGTCGGCCCCCATCTATGGATCTCCTGGCCCTTCCTCCTACTTGAGGCGCCGGCACCATAGGGTAGCTCATGCGGAGCCGATAACCTCTCATGAGGACGAGCTTACGACCTTGCCAACCACGGCCTTCTCAGCCTTCCATTAGTCTGCGGAAGCACTAATGAAGATGAGGCATCCATTTTTTTTAAATCTTGTAATGATATTACTAACCAACCCACCTAAGTTAATTATTTGGTTTTTCACTTGATTACTAACTCACTCGTGGGTTCTCCTGTGCTCTTCCCCTTACGCGGGGCGCCGACCCCCACGAGCAGCCACTTTCCCTAGAGACCCAACAACATAAAAACCAAGAAACCAAGAGTTGTACCATCATAATATGAGCAAAGAAACACAACATAAAAGCATGCGAGGCATTACCCATCTTGCTAACAAGTACAACATCAGAGTCTCAACAATTCTCGTACAACCCTTTCAAAATCCTGATACCAAAACACTTGCCACATAAAAAGAGAGAACATCAAATGTTAATCATCTCAAGCCTCTAGAAGATTCTCAAAAATTCCACATGAAAGAACTGACAACAATAATTGCAAGGCCACAAGAAATATTCTCAATTCAAAATAAGATCAACTATCCATAAAACAACACAAATTAAATGGCAAAGGATTCCTTGAATCAACATTAGTCTCCATAAGAATCCACACCAGCACAAACCAACCAAACACAATCCTTCAACAACAGAGGTAAAAAGCATGCAACCAGGCATCCCAGGGAGACCTCAATTTCCTCCTCACAGGATACCTGTGCAGCTGGTTAAACAAATGACCTTTGACAAAAAAATCAACAAACATGACAACAATGTAATTAAATGTTTCACCAAAATAATAAAAGTGGGAAGACTGCATTAAATAAGAAGCATAAACTAATTACAACCAAATCATCACTTTAGTATCCAAAATATTCCACCACAAAACCCCCTTAACCCAAAACCAACCAAGAATTCACCATGTAAGGATAAATGAATAGCAACACAACTTAACTTAAAGAAGATCACCAACTCAAGTTAACTCAAGAAAAGTCACAAAGAAAGATTATGTCAAAACACTCATAAAATGACATGAATCCAAAGGAATGAAAATACTTACAAAGACAAGCATTTCCAAAGAGGATACCACAAATAGGATACATCAAATTACCCCTAAAAGATCGATGACCAATCAAAACAATTTATCCATTTGTTCAAAAATAATTAATTTTAAAAATAAATAAGGGAATTCTAAAATCACATATTGTAATTATCTCAAGGCATATTTTTACATTCCATAATATTCCTTATCATTAATCTCATAATAATTAAAAGATTATTTTCCTCAAATATTAATATTTGAGACAATCTTAATAGAATTTCCTAGTTATTTAACTTACACACTAAACTTAACATTCCACTCTAAGGGTTATAAAATAACAATATTCACCTACAAATTAACAAAGAATAAAACATAATAATAATAATATCCTAGATTTCGAATTCTTCTTAGACAATTTGCTAATCATTTAATAATGGAAATAACCTTCCTTCAATTTTAGTGTCAAGGAAACTTAACTTTGTTTATCTTTATTCAAGTATCCATTTACTTTATTAGTCCCATACATTCATAAGTATCTACATTAACAATATTAACTCCAAAATTGCTCCCCATATTCCTTAAATTCACTCATCTTCAAAACCAGCCATAGACACAAATAATCCTTATACACCTTACCCCTACCTTTAAATATATACACATATTTTAACATTGACGGAATATTAGAGCAAAACAAAAAGACAATCACATTAACTGGCATTTAACTCAGCATACAAATTATAGCCACAACTTCGACAAAACATCCATTGAATACATAAAGTGAAAATAATTTTACTTCTAAGTCATTAATGGTAATCAAATTAGAATTCTCATTGTATAGATAAACAAAAGAATTATCTAACTTCCTTATTTATAAAATCTATATTCTCAAATAACTAATTACTCACCAATATGTACAAACATCCATATATATTTGCATACGGGTATATATATTCATCTAATAGAGCATCCTTAATTAGGTTGACCGCTAAATGAAAGAATTAATGTACAATTTTTTTTAATTTTTTTTTGAAATTAATACATTTCAGTCTGGTGGTGAGTTCCAGAGATGCACTTCAAGTTTAAACTCTGCCTATCCTCTCTGTCATGTTAGAACATTGAAAATATTTTACTTTCAAGTGCTGCTACTGTGATGGATTACCAGAGGTATTAGTGGGGTGATTTAAATCTTGAACTTCCTATTATGCTAAACTACAGCAACGGCGTTAGATTGACAAAGAAATCAGAGGGGTTATTATACTTTTTAAATTTTCTATTATGCTCAAGTGCTTCAGCTATGACAGGTTGCCAATGAATTGGGGAGCCTATTTAAATTTATACAACCTACCAAGATCAAGTGTTGCGGCTGTGACAGGTTTCCAAGTATAACAGAAAAAGAATATTAGATATTGTAGCTGTGACAGGTTTCAGGGAGACTATTCTAATTTATACACGATCCAAAATCTGAACACTGCAGCTGTAATAGGTTGCCAAAGGTATCAGGGAGATTATATAAATTTAGATTACCAGACTATGCGAAGGAGCTCATCTAAACATTGTATCCAATAACAGCAATTTCTGTCAGCTTCGACTGAATGGAGGTAACTAGCAAAGGCTTGAAACATTACGCAGACCAAGAGAATTAAATAATCTGCTCAATGATGGCATCAGAGAAGACACATGAACCATGATTCCCCCACGTTTGAGATGGTTATGGTTGCAAAAACGTGAGATCCATTCTCCTTCAGTCTTTTGGATAACACAAGGGATTTGATAATAAAATACGAGAGTTTATTTAAATCTATACACCCTACTGTGTTCAAGTGCAACAACTGCGATAGATTGCAGCAAAGTCAAGCAGGTTATTTAAAATTTTAAACTTCCTATTATATTCAGGTGAGATGGCAAAAATAGGCTGCCAATAAACAGGGAGCCTATTAAAATCTACACAGCCTAACCCACAATATTAATGGATGAGGGCAACGCGAAGAAGATGTATCTCATCCAAAAGTATGTAATATATAACAGAAAAGAAGAACGCCATAAAGGCATCAAGATTCATTGACAAAGTAATCGATTCATCAAAACAAGATGGATGATAATAAAATTAAGGGGCACTTTTAGACAGATAATAAACATTGCATAAGCAGATCTCAGTATCAATGTCAGAAAGAAAAGAAGAGATCGTACCTGGTATTGATCACCGCTAGAATAATTGGTCGTACTCAACTCTGAGTTTCAGCAAGCTCTAAATCTGTTGTCCTTCTTAGCTAGTAGCTCCTAAAGAATATTTCAACCCCATGATATTTTCCCACCAAAACCACAGACCCTCCCCCCCAATCCTTTCTTTCAAAAGCTAAATATAACTATTAATTATTTTTCTACAGTTCTCTTCGACTTCCAAAAGCTCAAAAGGTGAAGTTTCATTTCAGCTTCCTATCCCCCTATCCATTAAATTTATTATTATAATTAGTATCTTTTCAAGATTGTTTTGTTAATTATTATTATTATTTTCAATTTAACACAACAATTTAAATCAATTTATCTAATAATGTCACTTTTACTTTTAACGGATTAGTTTGAATTGATCGTTTGATCTAAATCATTTAATTTAATTTAATTGATTATTATTTTAATTTCTAATTATATTTTAAATAACCTTGCAAATCACTTATGATTTAATTAATTATTTAAACATGACTACAAACATATGATATTTTTCCACATAATCAAATAACACAGTAATCAATGAAGCACACACAAATACTCGCCAACAAGCCCAAAACAACTGACACGGAGGGGCATTCCATCCTCCCCCCCCTTAAAAATTGACTTACTCCTGGAAGTCGAGCTCAATCATAAACATGGTAACACAACAATATCAAAGATCACCATTAAATCAAAACATCAATTAAACATCATCAAGTAAGCAACGAAAACCAAAAATAAGGAAATGATACCAAAACAAAAGTGGTGGCAGGGTTGCAACCAAACCAATTTGACAAACACAAGGACAGATGATGAACTAGGTTGGGGAAACTTTCTTGTCAGTTCCTATTTTCCACATCAATCCCATTGAGTGTTTATGATGCTCGCCCTGTCCTGACAATGCAGGTGGAATCGAGACTTAGTTCTTGCAATCCTGTATGCAAACAAATGTTGTGCACAATACATATATATCACAAATACATCGTGAGAGGAATTCCTAGCATAGTAGGGCACTCGCGAGCAAGTGATACCACACTATCCCTCCCACTAAACAACACATAATAGTCAAAACAATTCTAGTAACTCATAAACAATTTGCTTCTTATTAGTTAGGAAATATTCATATAAGGATACTAACCATAAACCTAATTCATCTACTCTATCAAATTGAATTACTACTTGACATTATAAGTATCTATACCTACATATTACCATTGCATTACCTTCATCACGACGTTTCTGAAGCCAACTTCCTGTAAGTCAAAAGCTACCATAGAACATTGCACATTAGTACCAACAATTCAAGTTGCATCTTAACCTCATGTTAGTATATTCTGCTAAAAATCATAAAATAATTATCCACTAAACCCTACATTTTCGTTAAAACTCATAATTTTCACACAAAGAACTCCACTTTAACCATTGTTCAACACCAAAGTTCACATCAATTTCAATAAAAAGGTTAAAATTTTACACCTTCACAGATTCAAGAAACATAATTCATCACTCAAGGACAACAAAATCGCAAATTCCACACACACTTGACATATTCACACACATAAAACACATCACCAAGAAACACATCACACTAAAACAAGGGTCCATAGAGCATCCCCGATATGAATGATATCGGTGCATTGCCCACTACACCGAGGGTCCTATCCTTTCCCATCAGTTTCCTGCACCATCAACCCGACACCATCTATAAGAAGAAATTCAAGTTCACAACAATGACAAAAGAAAAGTGAAACTCAAGACTCACGGGTCTAAGCGTAAGGTTACATAGTGAGCACGCATAGTGCCCAGTGTATGAACCTAGGCTCTGATACCAATGTTGTAACGCCCCACCGTGTGAACCCCACAGAACAAATACATAATAATTACAGCACAATTTTTTTTTTTTTAAACATAACATACATGTAATACATATTAAGATACGACATGAATTTCATTTAAGTAGATTCATTAGCACATACATCCCTTGGGGTACACAAGGAGTCATTACGAGACTGAGATCCACACAACGACAATAAAGAATAAAATCCAAAGATATAACCCATAACAAAATAAACATTAACAAATATAACACATACATGATAATCATTGATAAGAAACCATCAGAGTACATAAATACAACATAAGCATAATTAACTTAACACATTGAATAACAACTGCAAATAGCCACATAAGGTTTAATGTTACATTACAATACAATGTTCAAGAAGTATAAGGATACAAAAGTGTTTCCAAACATAAATGGAAACCATACACAAGATAACATGATACAAATAAACAAATGAAAACTTGCTCCAAGATGGATACAACTCTGGAGTCGCTGCAACGGCACCAATCCGCACATCTCAATCCTCGACTGGGGACCCAATGGGGTGCTTAGCACGTCCCACCCGACCATGTGAGTTCAAAGACCCACCCCCCGTGCTAGGAGCTAACAAGAAGAGTCCTCAACCAAGAACATCCAAACACGGAATCACAAGACTCAATTCCATACAAAAGTATCATAAAACTCAAGAATTACAAAGAAATAATCCACAATATCCAAGAGTCATTAACATAACTTAAAATCATAAATCTCATCACATAAATCAAAGCAATGACCAATAACAAGTAACCAAAGGATGTTCATGAAACACTTCCAAGTCAACTAAATTAATAAACATAATACAATTCCAAATTGCAAAACAACACAATAACATCATATCACAGTACCATAAGAGTACAAGGTCATAAGTCAAATATCAATGAGATCATCCAAGACCACAAAGTACACCAAAGATGCATCAAGGCGATAATCACAAATCAATATAAATCCATACATCAACAATCTAAACCAACGCCCACAACCTACTTCCAGAGGAACACAATAAAGTAAAACACATGGGCAACTAGGGAAGAGTGTCATCGCATAGCCTACATGGGTTCTCCTGGCCCTTCCTCCAAACTGAGGCACCGGCCCCCATCTATGGATCTCCTGGCCCTTCCTCCTACTTGAGGCGCTGACACCATAGGGTAGCTCATGTGGAGCCAATAACCTCTCATGAGGACGAGGTTACAACCTTGCCAACCACGACCTTCTCAGCCTTCCATTAGTCTGCGAAATCACTAATGAAGATGAGGCATCCATTTTTTTTAAATCTTGTAATGATATTACTAACCAACCCACCTAAGTTAATTATTAGGTTTTTCACTTGATTACTAACTCACTCGTGGGTTCTCCTGTGCTCTTCCCCTTACGCAGGGCGCCGGCCCCCACGAGGAGCCACTCTCCCTAGAGACCCAACAACATAAAAACCAAGAAACCAAGGGTTGTACCATCATAATTTGAGCAAAGAAACACAACATAAAATCAGGCGAGGCATTACCCATCTTGCTAACAAGTACAACATCAGAGTCTCAACAATTCTCGTACAACCCTTTCAAAATCCTGATACCAAAACACTTGCCACATAAAAAGAGAGAACATCAAATGTTAATCATCTCAAGCCTCTGGAAGATTCTCAAAAATTCCACATGAAAGAACTGACAACAATAATTGCAAGGCCACAAGAACTATTCTCAATTCAAAATAAGATCAACAACTCCATTTAAACAACATCAACAACTTCGATACGAACTAAATCAAAAATTTAGGAAGATCAACTATCCATAAAACAACACAAATTAAATGGCAAAGGATTCCTTGAATCAACATTAATCTCCAAAAGAATCCACACCAACACGAACCAACCAAAGACAATCCTTCAACAACAGAGGTAAAAAGCATGCAACCAGGCATCCCAGGGAGACCTCAATTTCCTCCTCATAGGATACCTGTGCAGCTGGTTAAACAAATGACCTTTAACAAAAAAATCAACAAACATGACAACAATGTAATTAAATGTTTCACCAAAATAATAAAAGTGGGAAGACTGCATTAAATAAGAAGCATAAACTTATTACAACCAAATCATCACTTTAGTATCCAAAATATTCCACCACAAAACCCCATTAACCCAAAACCAACCAAGAATTCACCATGTAAGGATAAATGAATAGCAACACAACTTAACTTAAAGAAGATCACCAACTCAAGTTAACTCAAGAAAAGTCACAAAGAAAGAGTATGTCAAAACACTCATAAAATGACATGAATCCAAAGGAATGAAAATACTTCCAAAGACAAGCATTTCCAAAGAGGATACCACAAATAGGATACATCAAATTACCGGGTATGTGCAGGATCATGGTATGCCAAAAAGTGGCAATATTTGTAGGGTATGTGGCTGACGACTTTTTTTTCACCCAAAATTAATGAAACAAAAAGGGTTTTTAGAGGAGATTCTCAGCTTTCCAAAAATATAAATTATTATTTAATTTGAATTTAATAAATAATTATTATTCATTTCTATTAGAATTATGACTAAAGTCCTAATCGATAGGCTGATTGAAAACTTCTATAACTTTCAAGCGGTATCATATTTTTTTGAATCAAAAAATGTGTCACATTCTATGCTTTACATACTATTGGATTAAAAAAGAAAAATTAAATTTCATGCATTTTGACCAAGTTAAGATTGTGACAGGAAGAGTTTTATATATTTTCTAAAAGTTGTAATAAAAATTCATAATTAATTATTTACTTGGAAAAAATTACAAAAAAATATGCATCACATCCGGACATGAGTCCTCTACTTATATATAAAATATTTACAAAAAAAATATTATCATTTTATTATGGTTAGGGTGGTCAGACAGACACCTACTTCTTATTTTTCTGAAATTTAAGTACTACTGCATTGAAATTTCAATTTTCAAAAATAGATTTTATTTATTTTAAATAAACCTAGTATTTTAGAAACTACATTCAATTTTCTACAAATTCTATTCTTACATATTTTTGAAATAATATAGATAACTTATTCAAATATTTACGTCAAGTTGCCTAACACTGATTTTTCTAAATTTTTTGCCACTTAAGGGCCTGTTTGGCATACGATGATCTTGCACATGCCCTACCCCTAAAATATTGATGACCAATCAAAACAATTTATCCATTTGTTCAAAAATAATTAATTTTAAAAATAAATAAGGGAAAAATAATCTGCTCATTGGTCCTCAATTTCTTCACTTGAAAAATCTGCTCAATGGCGGCATCAGAGAAGACACACGAACCAAGATTCCCCCACGTTTGAGATAGTTACAGTTGCAAAAACGTGAGAGCCATTCTCCTTCAGTCTTGTGGATAACACAATGGATTTGATAATAAAATATGAGAGTTTATTTAAATCTATACACCCTAATGTGTTCAAGTGCAACAACTGCGATAGATTGCAGCAGAGTCAAGCAGGTTATTTAAACTTTTAAACTTCCTATTATATTCAGGTGAGATGGCAGAAACAGGCTGCCAATAAACAGGGAGCCTATTAAAATCTACATAGCCTAACCCACAATATTAATGGCTGAGGGCAACGCGAAGAAGATGTATCTCATCCAAAAGTATGTAATATATAACAGAAAAGAAGAACGCCATAAAGGCATCAAGATTCATTGACAAAGTAATCGATTCATCAAAACAAGATGGATGATAATAAAATTAAGGGGCACTTTCACATAGATAATAAACATTACATAAGCAGATCTCAGTATCAATGTCAGAAAGAAAAGAAGAGATCATACCTGGTATTGATCACCGCTAGAAGAATTGGTCGTACTCAACTCTGAGTTTTAGCAAGCTCTGAATCTATTGTCCTTCTTAGCTACTAGCTCCTAAAGAATATTTCAACCCCATGATATTGTCCCACCAAAACCACGAACCCCCCCAATCATTTCTTTCAAAAGCTAAATATAACTATTAATTATTTTTCTACAGTTCTCTTCGACTTCCAAAAGCTCAAAAGGTGAAGTTTCATTTCAGGTTCCTATCCCCCTATCCATTAAATTTCTTATTATAATAAGTATCTTTTCAAGATTGTTTTGTTAATTATTATTATTATTTTCAATTTAACACAACAATTTAAATCAATTTATCTAATAATGTCACTTTTACTTTTAACGGATTAGTTTGAATTGATTGTTTGATCTAAATCATTTAATTTAATTTAATTGATTATTATTTTAATTTCTAATTATATTTTAAATAACCTTGCAAATCACTTATGATTTAATTAATTATTTAAACATGACTACAAACATATGATATTTTTCGACATAATCAAATAACACAGTAATCAATGAAACACACACAAATACTCGCCAACAAGCCCAAAACAACTGACACGGAGGGGCATTACATCCTCCCCCCCCTTAAAAATTGACTTACTCCTGGAAGTTGAGCTCAAACATAAACATGGTAACACAACAATATCAAAGATCACCATTAAATCAAAACATCAATTAAACATCATCAAGTAAGCAACGAAAACCAAAAATAAGGAAATGATACCAAAACAAAAGTGGTGGCAGGGTGGCAACCAGACCAATTTGACAAACACAAGGACAGATGATGAACTAGGTTGGGGAAACTTTCTTGTCAGTTCCTATTTTCCACATCAATCCCATTGGGTGTTTATGATGCTCGCCCTGCCCTGACAATGCAGGTGGAATCGAGACTTAGTTCCTGCAATCCTGCATGCAAACAAACATTGTGCACAATACATATATATCACAAATACATCATGAGAGGAATTCCCAGCATAGTAGGGCACTCGCGAGTGAGTGATACCACACTATCCCTCCCACTAAACAACACATAATAGTCAAAACAATTCTAGTAACTCATAAACAATTTGCTTCTTATTAGTTAGGAAATATTCATATAAGGATACTAACCATAAACCTAATTCATCTACTCTATCAAATTGAATTACTACTTGACATTATAAGTATCTATACCTACATATTACCATTGCATTACCTTCATCACGACGTTTCTGAAGCCAACTTCCTGTAAGTCAAAAGCTACCATAGAACATTGCACATTAGTACCAACAATTCAAGTTGCATCTTAACCTCATGTTAGTATATTCTGCTAAAAATCATAAAATAATTATCCACTAAACCCTACATTTTCGTTAAAACTCATAATTTTCACACAAAGAACTCCACTTTAACCATTGTTCAACACCAAAGTTCACATCAATTTCAATAAAAAGGTTAAAATTTTACACCTTCACAGATTCAAGAAACATAATTCATCACTCAAGGACAACAAAATCGCAGATTCCACACACACTTGACATATTCACACACATAAAACACATCACCAAGAAACACATCACACTAAAACAAGGGTCCATAGAGCATCCCCGACAGGAATGATATCAGTGCATTGCGCACTACACCGAGGGTCCTATCCTTTCCCATCAGTTTCCTACACCATCGACCCGACACCATCTATAAGAAGAAATTCAAGTTCACAACAATGACAAAAGAAAAGTGAAACTCAAGACTCACGGGTCTAAGGGCAAGGTTACATAGTGAGCACGCATAGTGCCCAGTGTATGAACCTAGGCTCTGATACCAATGTTGTAACGCCCCGCCGTGTGAACCCCAAAGAACAAATACATAATAATTACAGCACAATTTTTTTTTTTTAAAGTAACATAACATACATGTAATACATATTAAGATACGACATGAATTTCATTTAAGTAGATTCATTAGCACATACATCCCTTGGGGTACACAAGGAGTCATTACGAGACTGAGATCCACACAACGACAATAAAGAATAAAATCCAAAGATATAACCCATAACAAAATAAACATTAACAAATATAACACATACATGATAATCATTGATAAGAAACCATCAAAGTACATAAATACAACATAAGCATAATTAACTTAACACAGTGAATAACAACTACAAATAGCCACATAAGGTTTAATGTTACATTACAATACAATGTTCAAGAAGTACAAGGATACAAAAGTGTTTCCAAACATAAATGGAAACCATACACAAGATAACATGATACAAATAAATAGATGAAAACTGGCTCCAAGATGGATACAACTCTGGAGTCGCTACAACGGCACCAATCCGCACCTCTCAATCCTTGACTGGGGACCCAATGGGGTGCTTAGCACATCCCACCCGACCATGTGAGTCCGAAGACCCACCCCCCGTGCTAGGAGCTAACAAGAAGAGTCCTCAACCAAGAACATCCAAACACTGAATCACAAGACTCAATGCCATACAAAAGTATCATAAAACTCAAGAATTACAAAGACATAATCCACAATATCCAATGGTCATTAACATAACTTAAAATTATAAATCTCATCACATAAATCAAAGCAATAACCAATAACAAGTAACCAAAGGATGATCATGAAACACTTCCAAGTCAACTAAATTAATAAACATAATACAATTCCAAATTGCAAAAGAACACAATAACGTCATATCACAGTACCATAAGAGTACAAGGTCATAAGTCAAATATCAATGAGATCATACAAGACCACAAAGTACACCAAAGATGCATCAAGGCGATAATCACAAATCAATATAAATCCATACATCAACAATCTAAACCAATGCCCACAACCTACTTCCAGAGGAACACAATAAAGTAAAGCACATGGGCAACTAGGGAAGAGTGTCATCGCATAGCCTACATGGGTTCTCTTGGCCCTTCCTCCAAACTGAGGCGCCGGCCCCCATCTATGGATCTCCCGGCCCTTCCTCCTACTTGAGGCACTGGCACCATAGGGTAGCTCATGCGGAGATGATAACCTCTCATGAGGACAAGGTTACGACCTTGCCAACCACGACCTTCTCAGCCTTCCGTTAGTCTGTGGAAGCACTAATGAAGACGAGGCATCCATTTTTTTTAAAATCTTTTAATGATATTACTACCCAACCCACCTAAGTTAATTATTAGGTTTTTCACTTGATTACTAACTCACTCGTGGGTTCTCCTATGCTCTTCCCCTTACGCGGAGCGCTGGCCCCCACGAGGTGCCACTCTCCCTAGAGACCCAACAACATAAAAACCAAGAAGCCAAGGGTTGTACCATCATAATCTGAGCAAAGAAACACAACATAAAAGCATGTGAGGCATTACCCATCTCGCTAACAAGTACAACATCAGAGTCTCAACAATTCTCGTACAACCCTTTCAAAATACTGATACCAAAACACTTGCCATATAAAAAGAGAGAACATGAAATGTTAATCATCTCAAGCCTCTGGAAGATTCTAAAAAATTCCACATGAAAGAACTGACAACAATAATTGGAAGGCACAAGAACTATTCTCAATTCAAAATAAGATCAACAACTCCATTCAAACAACATCAACAACTTTGATACGAACTAAATAAGAAATTCAAGAAGA
The DNA here is from genome assembly GCA_007258455.2 of Sequoia sempervirens. Lineage (NCBI taxonomy): Eukaryota > Viridiplantae > Streptophyta > Pinopsida > Cupressales > Cupressaceae > Sequoia > Sequoia sempervirens. Next base: position 385,086,543 of record VDFB02193867.1, on the reverse strand, counting down.
TCAACTATCCATAAAACAACACAAATTAAATGGCAAAGGATTCCTTGAATCAACATTAGTCTCCAAAAGAATCCACACCAACACGAACCAACCAAACACAATCCTTCAACAACAGAGGTAAAAAGCATGCAACCAGGCATCCCAGGGAGACCTCAATTTCCTCCTCATAGGATACCTGTGCAGCTGGTTAAACAAATGACCTTTGACAAAAAAATCAACAAACATGACAACAATGTAATTAAATGTTTCACCAAAATAATAAAAGTGGGAAGACTGCATTAAATAAGAAGCATAAACTTATTACAACCAAATCATCACTTTAGTATCCAAAATATTCCACCACAAAACCCCCTTAACCCAAAACCAACCAAGAATTCACCATGTAAGGATAAATGAATAGCAACACAACTTAACTTAAAGAAGATCACCAACTCAAGTTAACTCAAGAAAAGTCACAAAGAAAGAGTATGTCAAAACACTCATAAAATGACATGAATCCAAAGGAATGAAAATACTTCCAAAGACAAGCATTTCCAAAGAGGATACCACAAATAGGATACACCAAATTACCCCTAAAAGATCGATGACCAATCAAAACAATTTATCCATTTGTTCAAAAATAATTAATTTTAAAAATAAATAAGGGAATTCTAAAATCACATATTGTAATTATCTCAAGGCATATTTTTACATTCCATAATATTCCTTATCATTAATCTCATAATAATTAAAAGATTATTTCCCTCAGATATTAATATTTGAGACAATCTTAATACAATTTCCTAGTTATTTAACTTACACACTAAACTTAACATTCCACTCTAAGGGTTATAAAATAACAATATTCACCTACAAATTAACAAAGAATAAACCATAATAATAATAATATCCTAGATTTCTAATTCTTCTTAGACAATTTGCTAATCATTTAATGATGGAAATAACCTTCCTTCAATTTTAGTGTCAAGGAAACTTAACTTTGTTTATCTTTATTTAAGTATCCATTTACTTTATTAGTCCCATACATTCATAAGTATCTACATTAACAATATTAACTCCAAAATTGCTCCCGATATTCCTTAAATTCACTCATCTTCAAAACCAGCCATAGACACAAATAATCCTTATACACCTTACCCCTACCTTTAAATATATACACATATTTTAACATTGACAGAATATTAGAGCACAACAAAAAGACAATCACATTAACTGGCATTTAACTCAGCATACAAATTATAGCCACAACTTCGACAAAACATCCATTGAATACATAAAGTGAAACTAATTTTACTTCTAAGTCATTAATGGTAATCAAATTAGAATTCTCATTGTATAGATAAACAAAAGAATTATCTAACTTCCTTATTTATAAAATCCATATTCTCAAATAACTAATTATTCACCAATATGTACAAACATCCATATATATTTGCATACATGTATATATATTCATCTAATAGAGCATCCTTAATTAGGTTGACCGCTAAATGAAAGAATTAATGTACAAATTTTTTTAATTTTTTTTTGAAATTAATACATTTCAGTCTGGTGGCGAGTTCCAGAGATGCACTTCAAGTTTAAACTCTGCCTATCCTCTCTGTCATGTTAGAACATTGAAAATATTTTACTTTCAAGTGCTGCTACTGTGATGGATTACCAGAGGTATTAGTGGGGTGATTTAAATCTTGAACTTCCTATTATGCTAAAGTGCAGCAGCGGCGTTAGATTGACAAAGAAATCAGAGGGGTTATTAAACTTTTTAAATTTTCTATTATGCTCAAGTGCTTCAGCTATGACAGGTTGCCAATGAATCGGGGAGCCTATTTAAATTTATACAACCTACCAAGATCAAGTGTTGCGGCTGTGACAGGTTTCCAAGTATAACAGAAAAAGAATATTAGACATTGCAGCTGTGACAGGTTTCAGGGAGACTATTTTAATTTATACACGATCGAAAATCTAAACACTGCAGCTGTAATAGGTTGCCAAAGGTATTAGGGAGATTATATAAATTTAGATTACAAGACTATGCGAAGGAGCTCATCTAAACAGTGTATCCAATAATCGCAATTTCTCTCAGCTTCGATTGAATGTAGGTAACTGGCAAAGGCTTGAAACATTGCGCAGACCAAGAGAATTAAATAATCTGCTCATTGGTCCTCAATTTCTTCACTTGAACAATCTGCTCAATGACGGCATCATAGAAGACACACGAACCAAGATTCCTCCACGTTTGAGATGGTTACAGTTGCAAAAACGTGAGAGCCATTCTCCTTCAGTCTTGTGGATAACACAAGGGATTTGATAATAAAATACGAGATTTTATTTAAATCTATACACCCTACTGTGTTCAAGTGCAACAACTGCAATAGATTGCAGCAGAGTCAAGCAGGTTATTTAAACTTTTAAACTTCCTATTATATTCAGGTGAGATGGCAGAAACAGGCTGCCAATAAATAGGGAGCCTATTAAAATCTACACAGCCTAACCCACAATATTAATGGCTGAGTGCAACGCGAAGAAGATGTATCTCATCCAAAAGTATGTAATATATAACAGATAAGAAGAACGCCATAAAGGCATCAAGATTCATTGACAAAGTAAGTGATTCATCAAAACAAGATGGATGATAATAAAATTAAGGGGCACTTTCAGACAGATAATAAACATTACATAAGCAGATCTTAGTATCAATGTCAGAAAGAAAAGAAGAGATCGTACCTGGTATTGATCACCGCTAGAATAATTGGTCGTACTCAACTCCGAGTTTCAGCAAGCTCTGAATATGTTGTCCTTCTTAGCTAGTAGCTCCTAAAGAATATTTCAACCCCATCATATTTTCCCACCAAAACCACGGACCCCCCCCCAATCCTTTCTTTCAAAAGCTAAATATAACTATTAATTATTTTTCCACAGTTCTCTTCGACTTCCAAAAGCTCAAAAGGTGAAGTTTCATTTCAGCGTCCTATCCCCCTATCCATTATATTTCTTATTATAATAAGTATCTTTTCAAGATTGTTTTGTTAATTATTATTATTGTTTTCAATTTAACACAACAATTTAAATCAATTTATCTAATAATGTCACTTTTACTTTTAATGGATTAGTTTGAATTGATCGTTTGATCTAAATCATTTAATTTAATTTAATTGATTATTATTTTAATTTCTAATTATATTTTAAATAACCTTGCAAATCACTTATGATTTAATTAATTATTTAAACATGACTACAAACATATGATATTTTTCCACATAATCAAATAACACAGTAATCAATGAAGCACGCACAAATACTCGCCAACAAGCCCAAAACAACTAACATGGAGGGGCATTACAGAATCTTGATAATAATATCATAATTTATATTTGTTTATATAGAGAAAAATTAATATAAATGAAATTATATAAAAAAATTAATAAATTTTTATTTTGATATTTTAAATTGCATTCCTTAATTAAATATTAAAAATAATAAATTATAATTACATTATTTCAACATAAAATTAATTTAAAATGCTATGCATGAATATAAATATGTTATCATTAATATTTTGATTAATGGACCATTAAAATTTGTCAAAGGTACACAACTACCACCCCTTTGAATGATAGGTGCCTTAATAAATAAAAATCAGGCTATTGCATCATCCTAAATTTTAATATTGAACTCTAGATATGGTCATGATTTGAAATAGAAGTCCATTTATACTTATCTATAAAGCTCTTTATTATTATATATTTTTCTATAAAAATATTTATGAAAATAAAACCCTTATCTATATCCATATTTATTTATTTTTTTTCCTAAAACCTTCTTTATTATGATTGCTCTTGTCCTTGTTTTCAAGCAACGTTGCATATATTTTTCTATTAAAATATTTGCAATGAATACTTTTCCTTTCTTTTGAGTTGAATTATTCAAGAAGTAATGGTAGGTAGGAAAGGATGATTATTTTGTTTGGTTGCAAGGTTTTTTATTTGTTTTTTTATGTAAATGGGGGTATAGGTTAGTGTCAAAAAACAAAGTGAACTTTTTATTAAGAAAATGATTGAGGGGTTGTGAATGATTTCTTTTAATTGAATACATGTGAAAGAATGTACGTTGAAAATTATTTTATCAATATAATATTTTCATATATTATAACATATCTATAGAAAGAGTTCTGAAGGAGGCTAGAGTCCCTATCAAAGGGCAAAAAAATGCTTTTGGATATTTGCAATTGACCGTGAAAAATAAAATCACTAACTATAAATCATGTTATAAAATTTATAATCTTTAGTCAAGTGTTATAACATTTGTGTGTGTGTGTTTGTGTATACATACATACATAATCTTTACTCGAGTATTATAATGTGTATATGTATATATATACACACACACAAACACAAATACACATACATACATACATACACACACACACACACACACATATATATATGTATGTATGTATATGTATATACATATATATATACACATACATATATTCATATACATATACATATACATACATATATATATATATATATATAGTAATGGCATACACATGTGTATAAATTTATATATATACATACATACATACATGTTTACATATTATAAAGAAGAAACATTGTTGTATTTCAAACAAATGGGTTACAACAGACACATCGCATGAGAGATAGTTGGGCATACTAGTGGTAATGCAAAATATTGTCAACATCTAAATCAAAATTTGAATGTGAAACCAGGGAGCAAAAAAAGACACATAACCTAATCTACCATGGTGATAGGAATAAGATTCTAATTATCACTTTGTCCATAAGGTGGTTATAGGTGGTAGAGTCACAATATAGAAGAGGGTATGTGCAGGATCATCATGGAAAAAATAGGCCCTTAAGTGGCAATAAAATTCAAAAAAATCAGAGTTAGGCAACTTGACGTAAAAAATTGAATAAGTTATCAATATTATTTCAAAAATATGTAAGAAAAGAATTTCTAGAAAATTGAATGTAGTTTCTAAACTACTAGGTTTATTTAAAAAAGTAAAAAATCTATTTGGTGAAAATTTGAAATTTCAATGTAGTAGTACTTAAATTTGAGGGAAAAAATAAGAAGTAGGTATCATTCACCACCCTAAGCACAATAAAATGATAATATTTTTTAATAATATTTTAGATATAAGTAGAGGACTCATGTCCTGATGTGATGCATATTTTTTTATAATTTTTTTCCAAGTAAATAATTAATTATGAATTTTTTATTGTAACTTTTGAAAATATAAGAAGCGCATATGTCTAACCACCTTAACTTGGTCAAAACTTCATGAAATTATTATTTTTTAATCCTATAGTATGCGAAGCATAGAATGTGATGCATGTTTTGGATTCAAAAAATATTATACTGTTTGAAAGATATAGTTTTTTTTCAGTCAACCTATCAATCAGGACTTCAATCATAATTCAAATAGAAAATGAATAATAATTATTTATTAAATTCAAAGTGAAGCATAATTTATATTGGTGAAATTTGAGAATCTCCTTTAAAACCCTTTTCGTTTCATCAATTTTGGGTAAGAAAAAATTTATCAGCCACATACCCATCATATCACCACTTTTTGGCCCATCATGATCCTGCACATACCCAAGAATGACACTTTGCTTAATATTGTGGATCTTTTTAGTAAGCCACTGATCAAATATAATTTTTATCGATGTAGATCTAGGCTATGCATCTTTTGTCTTGTAGAACTTGATTCAACATTTTTAATTTGTCTTTGCAATGCGAATGTTAAGTGGGAGAATCATAGGATTAGGTGTATGATTCATCTTGTAAGTTTTATGTCTTGATTACTCATATTTAAGCATGTAGATGACAAAAAATTATGATCTTTAAACACCATGAGATGTGGACATTATCTATTCTTTGACATACTTGGAATAGTTATAGAACATCCTTCCAATTAAATACTCCCATGGAGTGCATAGACTTTAGAAACATATACATACATACATACATACATACCTACATACATACATACATACCTACATACATACACACATACATACATACATATGTATACATACTTACATACATATATATTGATACATATATATATATATATATATATATATATATATATATATATATATATATATATATATATATATATATATATAGTATGGATATATAGATATATATAGCAATGGCATACACGTATAGATATATAGTGCATTTATAGATAGTAGATATATGCATCTATATATATATATATAATATATATAATATAGATGCATATAGATGTATATAGAGATAATATATAGATACATACATAATTACATTCTTATTTTTGTAATTCAATTTTATTTTTTCTAAATTAATAATTTTAGTTGAGCATCCAAAGTTATGTGCTTAAAGACAAGCTTTTGAGCATTAATGTTCATCAAAAATTAATTATCAAAAATAATTGTCTAAATACAAGTAGGAGTCAATTTAAAGAATATTGGAATATATTATCAAAAACATTATCCAAACATTTGCATCAATGTTAGCTTATGTTTCTTGAATCTTGTCACATCCATAAACAAAGCTTGACGACAATCAAGGAAGTTGAGCATATTTCCTTTTGTTTGCATTAGGCCCCAAATGGTGTTTCCCAAAACTTTTCCTTTGATATATGTATTATAAAGCCAACAAATGTTGATTAGTTATGTTCACTTATCCACCATTTCATTAATCTTTTTGGTTTAATTAAATGTTTAATTATAGTGGTAGATTAGTATTAGACAAAATGATAAGCATATTATATTGATGTAGTTTTCTACTTTGATTGATACAAGCTTGGGTCTTTTTGGTGGTGTTTTTTGTTGCAAGGTTTTTTGCACACATACTTGTTGTTCATGTGTTGTGAATAAATTTTTATGGTTTAATTACATATTTGATTAGATTGAAAAACTTAATTGTTAATATTTTATTTTTTTCATTGACTGTATATTCAATAAGCATGTAAGGTAGAGTGTGAAGATGGACAAGACACATGAATAGTGCGACAAAGAGAGAGATATATGATCGTCAGGACATATATGAAAAGCGCTTAAGATAACAGATCAGATAAATGAGTAATGGGTGTAAGATAATGTGACATTGTAATGTAATAAGATGAAATCTAAAAAACATCTTATGAATAGCCATATTAAAAAATATTTGAACATATATGTGATGAGATAAATTTTGTTCGATAAGTTTTATCAAAACTAGGATAAATATCCTTGATTGAGTTTTCCAAATAAAAAATGTTATATTCAATAGATTAAAATTGTATACACCTAAAATCAGTCAGGATAATTATTTAAATACAAGTTATTTAATTAATAAATCTTTTATTTCATCTACTTATAAATAAATTCTAAATTTATTTATATAGTTCATACTTTTTTAATTCTTCCATCTTAATTCATATTCTTCTAATTTTAATTAAATAAAAAAATACCAATAGTTTGTTTTATTTAATTAATACCTCCTCACTAAATATGAATAATTCCAAAATTGAAATTTAGTCATATGTCTCCAACTTTTCCTCTTGCCACATCATTAAGTATCTCGTGAATTTAAATATGCTTAATATTTAAATTAGAATTATCCTCAACCAATACTAAAACTAACTTTGGACACTTGGATCTCTCCATCATTTTATTCTCTCTTACACTTGGCATGTTGCTCTCTTAAAGGCAACATCCTCCACAATTCCCTCTAACTTCTTCCTTTTGTACTATTCATCACTCCAATTGAAATCTTGACCACCAGTTACTGTGACATCACAATATGCCTTGGAATTCCTATAAATACAACATCATTCTCTAGCATTTGTCATCCAATCTTGAGCAAACTTACTCTATAGAAATTACCTTTGAGGATTTAGAGCATTGGAGCTTTTAGCATTTAGCAAATTTAGAGGCATTTTAGTTTAGAATCATGTCTTAGTTCATAGTTGCATTTTCATTATCATAGTTAGCTTCATACAACATTTCCACCATAGCATTTAGCATCATTATCATAGTATTATCTTCATCTATATACAATAGAACCAATATCATTATCATGGCATCAATCATATAGTTTACCATCATGTAGGAATTAGATTCTTGCATTTTACAACATCCATTCTCTAAGTTGTCACTCTAGAAGTCATAGTGCAAGCAAAATCTGAGAGCCATTATGATTCAAGGAATCCTTTAAGATAGGAAACAATGGAATGTTTTTAGTGATTGATTTTGTTTTGAATTCAATTAGTTTGTGATTTCAATTCTCTAATATAATCAATTTTATTGCATGTGTGATCATGTTATTTCATTTGCACATTTTACTTCACACATAAATTAGTGCCCACTGTGGGGCCTAGCCTCTTTCTTATTAACGTTTTATGGAAAGTCATTTTGCATATTTGGACGTGAACTCTTATGTAGCACATACATTATTTCTTTCGGTGCATATGAAGCACCTTTCGATGCATCCTGTTCCTATTAAGATGCATCCATAGCATCTTTTGGTGCATTTGGTTCACCTTTCGGCACATCCAAAGCATATTTTATTACATTTGGTAAATATTTTAGTGGATTAAGTAGTTTTAATAATGTATTTGTTCGTTCTTTTAGTGCATAGGAGTGATATTTTAGTGCATCTGATGTCTATTTTAGCGCATTTGGTTAATTTTGCTTAAATTAAAAATTCCTTTCACCGATTTATGTTTTTTGTATTGCAAGTGTTTAAATATGCTAGACAAATAAATTTTTATCAAACTATTGATGATTTTTGCAAGGGTTGGAGCTTTTATCGTCTTCTCTTCTTTTAATTAAATTAGGAACCTAGTTTAATTAGAAGGATTAAAGAACCCCTTTTCTACTATGCTTGAAGTGATAGGCCTCTGCTCTCCCCTTCACTAGGTGACCAGAATGCCAGACTCACTATTTTATGCTTTGTTAACACCTTTAGAAGGCCTGCCATAGTGGGAAAAAGTACTCACCTTATGGGAACAACCTAATGGGTACAACTAAAGCCAAGTTTTTTGACCCCCCATAATCAAACGAGAATTTGGGGAAAGTCTACAATTCAATGGTAATGTGAAAGATAACCATCCCCAAAGCCTTTGTTCTAAAGGTTTGGAGGTCTCCTGAGGGAGTTTATCTAATTGTTGCACCAAACAGAAACCCTTATTATGAACCTTAGTGTACAAGCTAGTCAATTTAGTCTCTGAACAATTCTAATATTACAGTGCAAGGGGAGAGAAGAATCTTCCTCCAAGATACTCACCATATAACCATAAGGGATTACTGACCAAAGGTGGAGGATTCGACCTTGGTTAAGACTTGATAAAGGAAAAAACACGAATGCCCTCTAGGGGGTGACATGGTTGTGTGAGTTGACATGGTTCTAAGATGTGGGTTGTGGTATTTTAGGTGAACCTTGAGATTAGAAAAGTGTTTGAACTATTTTCTCCTATGTTATACCTATGGAATTCAAAAGAATCATACCAAATTCTTGAATACACACTCAATATTTAGTTCCTAGGTTTGACACAATTGTTTGACAACTTGTTCCTATGTTTGAAGTCATAATTCAAGAAATCATCCATTTAAATCACCTAATTCATATAATTCACAAATTAGAAATCAAGCAGAATTCATTGTTCAACAAATTATACCATAGAAACATTCAAATTCATAGATTAAAAAAGTAGAATAACCAGACATAATTGCAAAAAAAAGAACATTTCTATATTAGCGCATACATCCTATGTTTCAGTTCATTCACTGCATTTTCTAACACATATAGGGCATTTTCTGGCACATCCATAAAATCTTTTAGTGCTACCAGTCCATTTCCTAGCACATCTTAGGTATAATCTAGTGCATATTGTCCATTTTCTAGCACATATAAGTCATTTTTTGGCGCATCCATTCCATTTTTCAGTGCATTCACAAATCCTTTTAGTGCATTCACCTACAAAATACCTAGTCAAAATCATACATAGGAGGGGACATATAGCACATCACTGGAATTTTCTAGCACATTTAACCCATTTTTTGGTGCATCTGGGTCACTTTCTAGTGCATTGAGTCCCTCTTTTAGCGCATTCAATACATTCTCTAGTGCATTTGGTCTATTTTCTAGCACATTGAGTGCTTTTTCTAGCACATCTTGGGTATAGTCTAGTGCATTTAGTTTGTTTTCTAGCACATCCATGCAATATTTTAGTGCATCCATACCCTATTTTAGCTCATCTAGTAAATTCAAAACCAAAGAGCTAAATTCATCCCCTGTTCATTAGTTTGAACTAGAATTAAGGATCCTTGTCAGTACAAAATCATTCCTCAGTCACACCAATGCTTTAAACTTGTTGAAACTGACCTTTACAAGTGAAATTCTTCAAAATAAAGCAAGATATAACACCTTAAAGTGCCTAAACATCCATAATACATATGATTGTTAAGCTAAGTTTCCTCATCAGGATCTGTCATCCATCATCATGAAACAAAGTTGTATAATTAGACTCCACTTAGTCTCATCAATAGAATTTTTCATTCTATTTGAGTTAGTTTTTATCCTTGGCACTCATTCAAGACAAAGATCAAAAGTTCAGTCAAAATATAACACTTGTATGCCCATTCAAACAAGATCCCAAAAGTAGAAACTCAAAGAAAATGAACTTGAAACTCATAACACCATGGCTAAAGCTAAAGAAAATCCTTTCCATAAAATCCACCATTCTGAAGGTGAGGAAATAATTGAGCAACACATCCAACATGCTCAACAAGATCCAAATTTCCACAAGTTCCTAGAAAAGATTTTTGAAAGAGATGGGGAAAAATACTTCTTAATGCTAGCTAATCAAGGTATCAAACGTCCACATGACTTTCATGTTAATCAATTGAAAGAAACCTCCTAAAAAGACTAAAATGACCCATCAAACACATATCCAATGGCTTCCTTAACTCATCAAATGGAAAATATCCAATAGCATATTCAAGACATGCAAAGGGGAACCTGAAAATGATACTTGATACTAGACATCTTCCCATATCCTTTTAATCAAAATATCAACATGATTCCTTTTCCCAAACATTGTGAATTCCCAAAGTATGATAAATACAATGGTAAAACAAATCCAATAGATCATGTAAGGGAATTTTGAACCATGAGTCTTGAATTTGCACACAAAGAGACTTACTTGATGATATTGTTTCCACGAAGCTTAGGTGGACAATGCATGGAATGGTTCTCCAAACTTGCACCACCAATTAAGACCTTTGAAGAGCTAGTTAATAAATTCATCACCCAATATTCCTACAACATCCAACATGAGATAACCATGAAGAACATTTGCAATACAAAAAAGAAAAACGGTGAATCATTCCTCATATTCTTACAATCATAAACCAAAGTTTTGGAAAAGAAACAAGAATGTTGGTAACCACGATGCTTCAACTGAAACACAAAATGCAAAACCAATATTTAACTTGACAGTAGCTGCCACCAAGACCAATCAAAATAACAATCCAACCATCAATAAAAAAAACAACAAAAATGCCAATCAAAACAACAATCCAAAAAATGTTGAATCTAGACCACCACCATATCGAACATCCTCAAATCGAAAAAAGATTCACACCTTTGGGACAATCATTGGAATCAACATTAAAGGAACTTCTTGCAGCTAGGGTTATAACATTACTAGAAACAAGAGATTGGGAACAAAGAGTTAAACCTTCATGGTGGAATGATGCACATTATTATGACTTCCATAGAAAAAAAGGACACAAGACAAATGATTGCATGTAGTTGAAAAATTTGATACAAGATTTGATTGATAACAAGACAATATTTGTGGAAGGACCCTAAACAAATGTTGATTATGGACCATTCAAGAATCCTTCACTAAATTAAGAAAAGGGGGAGTCCTCTTCATCAAACACAAAAGGAAAAAATGTAAAATATGTTTATGATTCTACCATTCATTATGAACATTGAGGTAGTTGAGCATCAAACAAAGGAGATCGAAAATAAGGGCCAAAGAAACACTGTTACAACTAGAAATCATCACTATGACATCAACACCAAATCACATCAAATAAATGACATCATACCAATAAGATAATGTGAAACTAAGGATATCAAAATAAAGAGCTAAAAAAACATTATTGCAACTGATAATTCAATTAATGACACCACAATTGAGCATGAAGCATTGTTACAGCTGAAACTCATCTTCATGACATCAACACTGAATCGCATCAAATCAATGACATCATACCAATGAATTTGATCACACATGTTGCTGTAAATGGTAATTAGATTAATTCCATTAAAATAAGAGATAAAGAAGATCACCAACTAGTTAATGCAACCACAAGAGGGCAAGACAAAGTAATATTGAAAGGAGCTACATCAAAGACACATGTTGCCTCTGCAACTCAATACAACATAGTTGATCAATTGTAAAAAATCCCAGCTCAAATATCCTTATTGGAACTCCTAAAAATTTCACCAACTCACAAATAAATTCTAGAAAAAGCTCTTGTAGCCACCACAGTAGCAAATAATCTAGAATTTTTTCAATTCCAAGCTATGGTGGGACATGTGACTGCACCTTATTGCCTATCATTTTTTGAAAATGATGATGTGTCACCCAACCACCCACAAAATGTTGCTCTCCACATTGAGGTTTTAATTTAGAAAAAAATAGGGCAAACATGTTCTAATAGATGGTGGAGTTAGCCTAAATATTTGTACTTTGAAACTTATCTATGCACTTGGATATTCTAGAAATGCCATTGATGCTAGAAGGAAAATCACTATCAAAGCTTATGATGATGAAGAGAGATATTCCCAAGGATTAATTATATTACCAATTCAAGTGGGAATAGTTGTAAAAGACATATTTTTCCAAGTGTTAGACAAGGAATTGGCATACAATATACTCTTGGGACATCCTTGGATCCATGAGATGCAAGTAGTGTCATCAACGTATTTCTAGTGTTTGAAATTCCCTTTCAATGGGAAATAAATCACCATTTCAACTGATTCTAACAATACACAATATTGTAACACACTAAAAACAACCCAAGATACCTTTGTCCCACATAAAAAGGAAGATACAACTCCTAATTCATCCAACAATGAAACACAACTACACTCCTTGTCAAAGTCGGTTGAGAGAAAGGACCAATCAAAGGATAAGGGTATTAGTGATTCCACTCCATAAAACAATGAAAGTTAATCAAAGTCTTTGTCAAACCAACTTGAGGAAAAGGTTTAGTGAAAAGGAAAAGGTATCAGTGATTCTACTCCATCAAATCATGAAAGACAATTAAATTCCTTATCAAAACAAGTTGAAAAAAGATTTGGTTAAAAGACAAAGGAATGGGGTAATATTCATTTGAGCAATCATTATGTCTTTCATAGCTTCTACCTTATCCTAAGTCATATGGAAAACCATCCACATCAAAACAACAATCCTCACAACCAACCATGCTCTTTGATGATAAGTTTATAAAAGTAGGCACTTTAGCGGATGAAACAAAAGACAAAGATGTTTTAAACTAGTTGTACAAAGATGAAGTGTCACAAGCATCAACTTCCAATGTTTTAATAGAAATGTATGGTAAAGGTTTCACAATCCTAGAGAAGATGGAATATGATGGAAAAGGTCCTATAAACAAAAGAAAAGAGGGTATCATTGAACCAATTCAGCTCATCACAATGAATTCAAAGGACAAAACAGGACTAGGATACTGAGAAGAATCAAAAGAAGAAACCTGGTAGTAGATTGGTGAGAGAATCCTCCAATTGTGAGATAGTTTTGAAATGGATTCCAATGAGTATGAATGGGATTCCCTCTCAAAAGAATCTTGTCATGAAAAAGAAATTGATGTGATACAAGGTATGCACCAACACGTATGGAGGGAAAAGTCTTGGGTTGTAGACCTCTTGAATTTGGATCACAACATATCGATCATGACTCTAGCGAAGATGATCAGACTTCGACCAAGATAGACCCTTCGGAAGAGAGTAACATCATAGACCTCAATATTGTGATTGAACACTTTGATGACGTTGTCATCATGACAATCACCCCTTTTGACCTTAGGCAATATGATGATTCCTTGCCATTGATACACCCTGAACTAATTGACTGGGACAAAAATGAGTTGCTTGACATCTGGATGTTTCCAAATGATGACATCATTGTGAACTTCCTTTGCTCTAATAATCCTGAAACATGTTCCACTAGCGAATCTCATAATTAAGCTTCAAACAAGGGGAGTGGGCCAAATCTTCCAGCTGTAGAATAATGAATATCAAAAATAGATCTAATGGTGAAAACCATTTAATGGCAGTATTAGATCAAGAAAAAGTAAAAATAAAGAGTGCATCTCATGGTGAAAACCTCTCTAAGGCATCAAGAGATGGAAGATTTGACACTCTTCCTAAGAACTATCATGAGAGATTTTCAGTACTAGTTGAGCCGAAACAATCCATCAACATTAGCACAGTTGAAACAATCATGACCCTACTTCTAGCAGCGTACATGGCAAAGGAAGAAAAAAAAAGCTTCACTAAATTATTTCAAGAGAGACAAGACAACTTAGCTTGGTCCTACGTTGATATACTAGGAATAGATCTAGATCATATCATGCATCACTTATCACTACCACTTGGAGTGAAGCCAGTGAAACAAAAGTTGAGAAAAATGCATCTGCATATCACCCTATTGGTGAAAGGTGAATTGAAGAAACTCCTAAATGCAAGATTTATCCATCCAATTGATTACATAGTTGAATGGATCTCCAACATTTTACTAGTTTCAAAACCAAATCACAACATCAACATATGTATGGATTTCATAGATCTCAACAGGGCTTGCCCGAAAGATAATTTTCCTTTTCCTAACATTGACATCATCATGGACTTGACAACACGACATGCCATGTTATCACTTATGGATAGATTTTTCAGGTTACAACCAGATAAAAATAGCACTAGAAGATCAAGATAAAACCACTTTCACATGCCCATGGGGTACTTTTTATTTGAACGTCATGCCTTTTGGGTTGAAAAAGGTTGGGGCTACTTATCAATGTGCAATGACCACTATCTCCCATGACATGATGCACACCTTTATGGAGGATTATGTAGATGACTTGTTGGAAAACTCATACACTAGAGAAGGACATTTGGAAATCCTAGACAAAATCTTCACCAGGTTGGAGAAATTCAATGTGAGATTAAATCCCAAGGAATGTTTATTTTGCATGACATCAACTAAACTTTTGGGATATATAGTATCAGCTAAAGGCATTGAAGTGGATCCTATGAAAGTAAAAGCCATCATGGAGATGCCTCCTCCCAAGAATATCAGTCAACTCTAATCTTTATAGGAATGATTCCAATCTATTACGAAGTTGATCGCATAACTGGCAGATAATACTCATCCTTTCAATCACTTACTACACAAGAATGTTTCTTTCAAATGGGATAAAAAGTGTGAAGCAACTTTTAACCAGCTTAAGTAGTATCTAATGTCACCACCCATATTGGTACTACCAATTGAAGGAAAACCATTATTACTCTACATAGCAACAACAGAGGTGTCTTTGGGCACTCTACTGGCATATGAAGATACGATGGGAAAAGAAAGGGTTATTTATTACAACAACAAAACCTTGAATGGCTATGAAATCAACTATGCATTTATTGGAAAAGCTTGTTTAGTGGTAGTATTGGCTACTCAACAACTAAAACACTATTTGTTAACCCAAAGCATCAAACTCATAGAAAAAATTGATCCATTGAAGTACCTACTTAGCAAAGGTGCCTTGTCAGGAAGACTAGCCAAATGGGTAATGATATTGAGCAAGTTTGATATCCAATATGTGGACAAGAATGTAATCAAGGGCCAATCCATAGCCAATCAACTAGCTGAAGCACCACTAAAAGATGATCATCCCATGAACATTGAGTTTCTAGATGTTGATATCCTTATAGTGTCAACATAATGTTCAGTGGATGCTATATTTTGATGGATCTTACACGCAACATGGATTAGGTGTAGGTATCCTATTTGTCATGCCACAAGGACACACCATTCAAAATTCCTACAAGTTAATCTTTCCTTGTACTAACAACATAGTTGAGTATGAAGCATTGATCACTGGTATCAAGATAGTCGTAGAGTGGAAAATCACAGAGTTACAAGTCTAGGGAAATTCTTATTCATCACAGATTAGGTGAATTATGACTACCAACAATGATAAATTCATGCCATATAAAATAATGCTGCATGATTTCAAGTACTTTATGGAGATCAAATTTGAGTAGATTCCAAGAGGGGATAACAAATTTTTTGATGCTATGGCGACCATTACCTCTCTCCTACAGATAGCCGAAAAGCGATCTCATTATGAGGTCATGGTGGAACAATTGTTTAACCCTACCTATGATAACCCCAAATCCCAATTAATATACAATCTAGTTGAGGCCGAACCTTCTATCTATGGGAAGATCAACACCTATCTAAAAGACAACACCCTACCACTAGATCTATCCTAAAACTAGAAGTGTAAGTTTATTCAACAAGCAACTTGACATACCTTGATAGTCAATGTACTTTACTAATGAGGTCTTGATGGTACTCTCCTTTAGTGTCTTGAATGTAACAAAGTTGAAACGGCTTTGTTCAAGGCTCATGAAGGTATCTATGGAGCTCATTCAAATGGATTAACTCTCGCTAAAAAAATTGTATGCTTGGGGTATCACTGGCCAAATATGGAAAAGGAGTCTTTTCAATTCGTCAAGAAGTGCCAAAAATGTCAAATCTATAGAAACTTGATGCATGCACTAGCACAAGAGTTGCAACCATTTGCATCCACATGGCCTTTCTATCAGTGGGGATTGGATCTTATAGGTAAAATCCATCCACCTTTATCAAATGGATACAAATTCATCATCACAACCACAGAGTATTTTACAAAGTGGATTGAAGTTGTTCCCCTAACCACAATCACAAGAAAGTAGATTGCATCCTTCATCCTAAATTACATCATCTGTCGATATGGCATTCATCGGTCCATTATCACTGACAATGGTAGACCTTTCAAAAATTAAGATGTCCAAGAACTTTTTGAAAGGTTTCATATCCAACGTCAGTTTTCTACACTATACTATCCTTAAGGAAATGGCCAGGCAAAGGCCTCAAACAAAAATATTTTGAAAATCTTAAAGAAAACTATCAACGATGTTGGACGTGATTGGTATGTTCAACTGAACCTTGCTCTATGAGCATACTGAACTAGTATCCACATCTTGACAAGAGCTACACCCTATGCTTTATTCTATGGATTAGAGGCAATTTTACCTATTGAGTTAGAGGTACCATCATTCCATGTGTTACTAAAGTGGATCATTTCAGATGAAGATTATTAGGTGTCTAGCCTACAAGAGTTGGAACTATTGAATGAACCTCATCAACAAGCTATGGATCATCTGAAAGCCTATTAGTAGAGGATTTCATGAAGTTAAAAATCACTGAGTAAAACCAATAACATTTTAGGTTGGTGACTTGGTCCTGAAAGAAAATCCCTATGATCAACAGGATAAAGAGAAGAAGGGGAAGTTTAAATCAAACTGGCTAGGTCCATTTGTCATTGTATCAATCTTCAGATCTAGAGCATATCAGCTGTCGACACTTGAAGGAGGTCTGTTCAAACAACCCATCAAAAACTTACATCTCAAGAAGTTTTACACTAGCTTATCCAATGCATTGTTAAAAGTCATGAAAAAATACAAAAAAAATAAAAAAATGGTTACCCTGATGAAAACCTAGAAAACATGCATCTTGATAACAACAAAAAAAAGAAAAAAAATAAAAAAATAGAAGAATCAAAAAAGGAAAAAAAAAGTAGAAAAAAGAAAAATACAAAAAAAAGTGTGTAGACACCTAAATTTGGACACTTAATTTGTCCAAATTTACCCATTTTTCGTCTAAATATCCCCTTATCTACATTAATTAAGTAATATCACTATTATTTAATTAATACCTCTAAAGTTCTTCTAATCCCTAAGGTATCTAATGAAATAATTATATACTTTACCTTTTTAATTCCCATTTTATCAAATTAATTAAATAAATATGACATTTATTTAATTCCTCACATGTCACATCCTTTTCCTTAACTATAATCAACCTCCTAATCTCTTCATTAGGGATGTACACATTCCTAATCCTTGATTAGGATGTGTCAAATCCCCCAACTTTTGTAAGTTGGCCTCTAATCTTCCTTAACCACTAATTATCTTCTAATCACTAATTAGCTAATCCAATTAGCATCTTGGTAAACTCTCCCCATCCCCCAAGGAATTTATCATTTCATTTTATTCATCCAAGACTCCTCTCTTTTCCATGTGAATTTTTAATTCACTTTTATTCCTCCGAGGAATCTTGTCTTCCCCATGCAAGTTCTAGAACCTTTGACTTGTCACATCAAATGTGCCAAAGTATTCTAGAATCTTTGATATGTCATGTAAGTCACATGTGGGTAAGTACTTACCTTTTAAGCACCTTCTTTTATCCAAGGTACTTCTCACTTCTCTCTGGGAACATTGACTTATCCATAAGATCTCCCAATCATTGTGATTTTTAAATTCACTTTTATTCCTACAAGGAATCTTCTCTTCCCCATGTGATTATTAAGTGGTCACATCAAGGTACTTGCAAGTACCTCCATCACATGTCCTTCCACCTCACCTGCACCTCATCGCATTCTTGACCAGTTCACATTCCACATGTCAAGATGTGAGGGCTTGTGAGTCCTCAACTCACCATAGCCCTTCATCTTGACCATGGTGTCTCAATCTTGGCCATTTTCTCTATAAATACCCCCTCTTCTAATCCATTTTAGGGTATGTGCAAGATCGTCATGGAGAAAAAAAGCCCTTAAGTGGCAAATAATTTAGAAAAATCAGAGTTAGGCAACTTGACATAAAAATTTGAATAAGTTATCTATATTATTTCAAAAATATATAACAATAGAATTTGTAGCAATTTGAATGTAGTTTCCAAACTAGTAGGTTTATTTAAAAAAAAAAATCTATTTAGTGAAAATTTGAAATTTCAATGTAGTAGTACTTAAATTTCAAGGAAAACATAAGTAGGTGTCTGTTTGACCACCCTAACCACACTAAAATAATAATATTTTTTTATAAGATTTTAGCTATAAGTAGAGGACTCATGTCCTGATGTGATGCATATTTTTGTAATTTTTTTCCTAGTAAATAATTAAGTATGAATTTTTTCATTACAATTTTAAAAAATAAAAAAACTCGTATGCCTAACCACCTTAACTTGGTCAAAACTTAATGAAATTCATTTCATTTTTTTTAAATGCTATAGTATGCAAAACATAGAATGTGATGCATGTTTTGGATTCAAAAAATGTCATACCATTTGAAAGTTTTTTCAATCAGCCTATCAATCATGACTTTAGTTGTAATTCAAATAGAAACTAAATAATAATTATTTATTGAATTTAAAATAAAAAATAATTTATATTGGTGGAAAGCGAAGAATCTCCTTTAAAAACCCTTTTAGTTTCATCAATTTTGGGTAAAAAAAAGTAGTCAGCCACATACCCTACAAAAACCCATCATATCGCCACTTCTTGGCCCATCATGATCCTGCATGTACCCTTTACAACACTCAGCCATTTGCACCCTTATGCTACCAAATTGATCACTCAGGTTGCAAGAATTTTCACTCATCTAGCCAAGCCACTTAGCCATAAGAATTAACATTTTATCACATAGTTCATCTTGCATCTAGCCATCTTCATAGTCATCCAAGGAGCACATAAGCATTCAAACATTAAGGGCCAAGCAAGAAATTGTAGCACAAAGAAGGTATAATCAATTGTGTCTTCATTTTACTTTCATCTTATTTCTTTGTGTTATCATTTCTTAGGCTAATCTTTGAAGTGCTCCTTGTGTCTTTCTTTATTGCATAATAGTTAAGTTTCCACACTTAGAATAGGTTAAAACACTAGGCTGACATTTCTAGCATGCCCAACGGGACCTACAAATAGGTTTCATCATTTCACGTTTGTTGTTGTTTAGTTTGTTTGCAGGTTCAGGTCACATATTCGTGAACTTGCCCTCTAGAGGCACGAACATACCCTCCAGTTTGTTGTAGAAGGGCGAACCTTCCCTCGAATTTGTTGCAGAGGGGTGAACCTACCCTCTAGTTTGCTATAGAGGGGTGAACCTGGCCTGATTTCTAATATTTTGTTACAGAGGGGCAAACTTGCCCTGATTTCTAGCATTTTGCTATAGAGGAGTGAACTTGCCCTAATTTTTGACATTTTGTTATAGAGGGGCTAACCTGCCCTGATTTCTAACATTCTACTGTAGAGGGGTGAACTTGCACTGTTTTATGACATTTTGCTGCAAAGAGGTGAACCTACCCTGATTTTTGACATTTTGCTGTAGAGGGGCGAACCTGCCTTAATTTCTTACATTTTGCTACAAAGGGGTGAACCTGCCCTAATTTCTAACATTTTGCTATAGAGGGGTGAACCTGCCCTAATTTCTAACATTTTGCTATAGAGCTGTGAACCTGCCCTATTTTCTGATATTTTACTAGATAGGTTTTGCTGGAGAGGGGAAAACCTGCCCTAATTTTTGACATTTTGCTGCAAAGGGGTGAACCCGCCCTATTTTCTGACATTTTGCTACTGAGGGGCGAACCTGCCCTGATTTCTATCATTTCATTGTAGAGGGGTGAACCTACCCTAATTTCTGACATTTCACTACAGAGGGACGAACCTGCCCTAATTTCTGACATTTTTCTGCAAAGGGGTGAACTTTCCCTGATTTCTAACATTTTGCTATAGAGGGGCAAACCTGCCCTGATTTCTAACATTTTTCTACAAAGGGAAAAACCTTCCCTATTTTCTGACATTTTATTGTAGAGGGGTGAATCTACCCTAATTTCTGACATTTTGCTGCAGAGGGGCGAACCTACCTTGATTTCTAACATTTTGCTATAGAGGGGTGAACCTTCCCTAATTTTTGATAGTTTACTATAGGGGCAAACTTTCCTTAAACAAAACATTCTGGAAGTTGGATTTCTTGCTAACATTTTGTAGCATATTTTCATAATTGATGAAGAATGAAGGTCAAAACAGCTAACACTTGCTTGCAGGGCCATCTGTTTGTTCAAATTTCAAAAGTTTTTCTTGTTGTTTTCATTGACTAATCTAGCACATAGATTAACTAGGGGGAAGTAAAATGCATTGCTTGTTGTGTCTTTTGGTCTATTTCTGTGTTACCCAAGGGGGCATTAGTTTGTTTTTGCTTTCCCCTTACACTTCGTGTGAGCCTGGGGAGTAGTTGGAAATGATTAGTGCCTTGTTTTTAGTGTGACCTGCTTGGGGATTTCATCACCCCAATAGATGATCCGAACCACGAGTACTAGTGAGGTGTAGAAAAGCGGGAGAGTGAAATTTATACCTCAATCTAGTCACGTTGAGTGTGGCGGAGCGTCGAAGCTAGGGTGATATTTAGATAGACGTGAAGAGTTGGTATGAGCCTTTAGTATCTAACCGGGGTTCCTGACTCACACTTGTGATAGGTTGGTGTTAACAATTTGGGCCTCACGTATTGAGAGTATATCGAGGACTCCTTAGAAACCTTGTGCATCCTAGATTAAGAACTTTGTTGGTCATACCCTTAACACTAATCATAGGATTGTTTTTGTTTGAAGTGTCTTCTTGTGAGAAATCAATAAACTTTTTGACAAGTCAGCCTCATTGTTGTCATTTTAAGTCCTTGCCATAGTCATTTCCATCAAATCCCAGTCCTAGTTTTCCATAGAAGTTTGAACCTGCCCTGAAGTGCGAACCTACCCTGAAGTTCTCTATAGAAGTGCAAACCTGCCCTGAAGTTTTCTATAGAAGTACAAACCTATGCTAAATTTTATTGTAGAAGGGCGAACCTGCCTTTAATTTTTCTACAGAAGTGAAAAATTTCCCATGGAGAGGGGCGAACTTGCCCTAAAAAAAACTTTTTCATCATTTATTTAGCCGTTTCAAGCACCCGTCTGCTCATTTTCACATTTTGAGTAATTGTCCCCCTATTGTGAACATCCTTTCATCATATTGAGTGATCATTCCCTTAGTCAAGGTAATCACCCCCTAATTTTGAGCACCTATTTACTTAATTCGAGCATCCCTTTATGCCCATTTTGCACCAAAAGGTGAACTTGCATACATTTCGTTTGTCCGTTTCGAGCCATCATTTCCTTGTTATGAGTAAATTGTCATGCATTTTGAGAGTCAATCTCTTTATCCAAGCATTTGTTTATCCATTCTGATCAATTGTTTACTCGCTCTAAGCTTTCATTTCTATATTCTTAGAGTCGTTCATCCATTCTTCGCAGCCATTTACCCATTTCAAGTAGTCTTTCATCCCTCTTGATCCTCCATTTACTCATTTCGAGTAATCTTTCATCCATCCCAAGCACCCATCTCCTCATTTTGAGAATTGTTCATTCGTTCTAATCAATCGTTTACTCATTTTGAGCTTTTATCTCCACGAGCTAAGAGTCATTCATCCATTCCAAGCAATCATTTACTAGTTCCAAGTGCTTTTTCATTCACTCCTATCATTTTTTTCCCAATCTGATTATCTATTTCCTCAATCTGATTATCCAACACACCGTTCCAATCACCTATCTCTCTATTCTGGCAACTTGTTTACCCACTGAGAAAATTATTAAAGCAGAAGGGTGAACATGCCCTATACTGGGGCAAACTTTCCCTATAGTGAGGCAAACCTACCCTACAGAGGTGCAAGTTTGACCCTCTATGAGGGAAAGTCTACCCTAGAAGGGAAAATTCGCCCCTCTATAGCAAAAAGTTAGCAAATAGATAATAAATAGATTTGAACAACTTCCATCTCGAGGTAGATTCGGTGTCGTAATCATCCTTTGACAATAAAATACGACCAACAGAACCAATCCCATCCTAATATGAGATTTAATCTAATCCTAATCTAAGCTTAACTAAAATTGAAATCTGAGATTTAATCCATCTGAGATCTTTGGATATCAAAACAAGTCTTAAGATCCCTTCCTCCATCTTCTTCCAATTCATCCTACTTATCATTTCATCATCTGTCCCCATCATTTCTAATCCATATCAATCTAATCCAACATCATGAATCCTTACCCTTCATCAATTCTACCCAAAATAGTAGTCAAGGGAAACCCTAATTACTTTGATGATGATAACGAGAGTCTTATCGATCAAGTGGTATATGACATCAATCTCCTTGATGGTATCATCACTAGTAAGATTTCTCCAATAGCTTTCTAAGATCCAATCCCCCCTCTGAGCTATCACGTTATGTCTTCATCCATACCTAATAACACTCCTTATGTTACCTTTGACAGGGGATATCCATCGTATCCTCTCTCTACATCATCTTCTTATCCCAATCTAGTAGTCCAACAACACTAGTATAATCCCCATCCACATCTTCCTACCTCAATCCTTCATCCACATTTTCCCGCTATCTTAGTCCTCTATACCAATCTACCTAACCTGATCCTCCTAATTAATTTTCCCATCCTAATCCTACATCCACACCTTTATATCTTAATCCTACACCCCCATCAACCTATCCTAATTGATAGGGCAGGGGTTGGATGAGACAATCACAGTCTCATGCTCTTGGTCTCACCTTGGCAAAGCCTTTGGTGTTTCTCCCCACCTTCTTGAACCTATAGGTCCTAAGACTTTTAGATACCCCTTGTTCTTCTGGCCAACCCTCCTATCAATTGCATACGCCTAACCAAGCCAAACTTGGTGCATTCTCCTCCATTTCCCACCTCGGCCCTTAATCTTCCTAAAGACCAACTAACTCTCCAAATCTCCTCAACTTGTTGTAGGGGCATGTGGTATCCTCCAAGGCTTCAAAACCATCCCACTATGATTCTTATTCAATCACAAGTCTTCATTCTTTCATCGCTACCACCAAACTCTACATTTGGCTTACTAGCCTAAGAGCACAATTAGGCCTTTGAACAGAGTTAAAATGCCTTTTCCTCCTAAACCCACCAAAGAATCAGGGTACTTTGCTTAGGGTCTGAGTTTCTCATGCTAATTCCTCAAAGAATCCTAGGGTTTTAGCCTTGTATAGGCCATACAGTGTCCAAATGCAGAAAATGTCAAGAACCTATGGTTTCAAGCTGCTCAAAAATAGTTTTAGGACTGGTGAAAAGTTCTCCTATCAAATGCACTGATAAAACATCCTCCTAATAACCATGCTTAGCCAAGACCACCCCCCAAATTCTACAAAAATAATTTCTTAAATATCTTTATTCCCTTGCAAGATATTAGGTTTTTTCTCCAAGTTTTCCCAAACTGGACCTGCACTAGCTCGCCTAGGGCATCATCATGCTAGCACATCCTGCATCCACACAACTCCTACAAGCTACCATATGTATAGGCATGGAGTGAGGGAACATTTCCCAAGATTTTGTACAATTTGTACAGTGGGAAGGTGCTCTAAGCCTCCATTTATTTAACACTGCCTGTTTCAGGCCAGCAACCACCAAGAAACCAAAATATTTACAAAAAACACAAGAAAACAATTGATTCAAGCTGATAAATTCCACACACAACTTGATGTTAACCTACTCTACATCCTTCAATGTGAACAATAGCAATATCAATTCATTTAAGCATTGTTTCCAAGCAAAAAACAGAAAAAAGATAGCGAAATGTTGTTTTTTTCAACTTCCAAAAACATAGTTTGTATAATGAACTTCTAACCTTGCACAAAGGTCGAGGAAACCTTTAAATAGGCTTTTCAAATAGTTAAGCTTCTTGGGTTGAGCCTTTAGACGACCTAAAGAAGTGAAATATAAAACCCACTGTGTTTTCAGACATTTAACAACTTTTGCCAACCTAGCAATATGATGTTGTAAAATTATTTAGCACTTTTCAAATTCTTTCCCAAGGATTAAAAACAACCCTAAGCACCTAAAACAATGGTCAACATGATCTTATGAAAGCACAACAAAAATTGTAACTTCAACCAAAATTTCAATAAAACTTGAACTTTGCCAGGTGCTCCTGCACCATTCTCCCCCTCTCAGCACAAACAACTAAGGAACTTTGGGAGAGATCAGAGACAAATCAATGCCTTGTTTCTTAAAGTCTGCTTCTTCTACCCAGGTAGCTTCAAATTCATGTTTATCCTTCCATTTTACAAGATGCTCCATGTACACCCTATGCCTTGTAGCCTTTTTCACTCTTGATTCCAAGATCTTCTCTGCTTGAAGCTTGTCTTGATGAGGGAAGGGTATATTACTGATGTCCTTGAGAACTTCCTGATTGTTCTGATCCACATCATTGATTGATCCCTTGTACTTGATTAAGTCAGCTACATTGAACACTGGAGAGATGCCCAAATCTGATGGTAACTCCACCTTGTATGCATTCTTGCCATATTTTGCCAATACCTTGCATGGACCCACTCTTTTCATCTGTAACTTGGTTGACATTCCCTTCTGCAACCTTGACTTGTTAAGGTGGACCATAACATAGTCCCCTACTTGAAATTGCACATCTTTCTTTGACAGATCAACTTTCTCCTTCAACTTTTGGGTTGCTGCTATAACTGTTTTCTTGACCTACTCATGAATCTCCTTCATGGTTTGAGTGAAGTCCTCTGCATGTCCACTGCTGTTCTCCATAGATCCAAGGTCTCTAAGTTCACAAATGCCTCTTGGGTGCATCCCATACACAACCTCAAAAGGAATTTTTCCTGTAGTTCTATTGACACTATCATTATAGGCATATTCAGCTTGATAAATCACCATATCCCATGTTTGTCCATATTCTTTAGTTAAGCACCTTAAAAGATTACCCAACACTCTGTTAACCACCTCTATTTGACCATCGGTCTGAGGAAGGTAAGCTGATCCAAATGACAGATTTGTACCCAATCTGCTCCATAGAGTCTTCCAAAAGTGACTCATGAACTTCACATCTCGGTTTGAAACAATGCTCAAAGGCAAGCCATGGATCCTTACAACCTCCTTGAAGAAAAGATGAGCTATGTAGCTTGCATTATGGGTAGTTTTGCAAGAAATAAAGTGACTCATCTTACTAAATCTGTCTACAACAACATAAACACTGTCAAATCTAGTTTTGGTCTTAGGAAGACCTACCACAAAATCCATGCTCACACACTCCCATGGTCTGTTAGGAATGGGCAGGGGTTGATATAAACCAGCATTGCTAGCTCCTCCCTTAGCTTTCATGCATACAAAACACTGTTCCACATACCTTCTAACATCTCTTGCCAACTTAGGCTAGTAATAGAACCTTTGGACTAGCTCTAAGGTCTTATTGATACCAAAATGACAACTAAGACTGCCATTATGCTTTTCTTGAATCAGATTTTCCCTCGTAGACCCTCTTGGAACACATAACTGATTACCCTTAAATAACAGTCCATTTTGTAATGTATACTCAGAATATTGGCTATGAAAATGATTCTCAAAATCAGAACATACCTTGTAAGCTTCTGAGAAGTCTTTATCTTCACCATAGAGGTCTTTGAAACTCTCTAATCCAATCCTCTTCAGCTGTATCTCTTGCACTGTTAACATTCTTCTGCTTAATGCATCTGCCACCTTGTTCATTTGTCCTTTCTTGTGCTTGATAGTGAATGTGAAGGCTTGGATGTATTCCATCCATTTGAAATTCCTATTACTCAACTTCTCTTGGGTGTTGATATAACTAACTGCCTGGTTATCAGTAAAAACCACAAACTCTTTGGGTAACAGATAATGCCTTCACTTCCTAAGGGACTGCACTAAAGCATATAATTCTAGATCATAGGTAGAGTACTTTTACTTAGCTTCATTGAGTTTTTCACTAAATAAGGCCACAGGCCTACCTTCTTCACTAAGTACTCCTCCTATAGCTACTCCACTTGCATCACACTCAACTGTGAACAACTTGTCAAAACTAGGCAATAACAGAATTGGTTGAGTTGCCACTTCTTGTTTCAGTTTTTCAAACCCTTTATTAGCCTCTTGAGTCCACTTAAACTTTGTTTTTAGACCACCTTTGATAGTATCTAGGACTGGTGCACATATACCACTAAATTTCCTTATGAATTTTCTATAGAATTGAGCCAAACCATGAAAACTCCTTACCTTTGTTGTTGTGGTTGGTGTAGGGCAGTTTAGGATGGCTTCCACCTTGCTTGGATCTATCTTCAATGTTCCTTTGGATACTACAAAACCTAGATACAGAAGCTCTTGCTTGAAGAACTCACACTTCTCAAGGTTGATTTCCAACTTCTCCTCTTGCAACCTTTTTTTGAACCATCTCCACATGCTTCAAGTGTTCTTCTGCTGTCATACTGAAAATCAGTATGTCATCAAGATATACTACCACAAAGATCCTTGTGAAATCCTTAAGCACTTCATTCATGAGTCTCATGAATGTGCTAGGGGCATTTGAGAGGCCAAATGGCATCACTTTCCACTCATATAACCCATCATTTGTCTTAAAAGTTGTCTTCCACTCATCTCCATCCTTAGTTCTGATTTGACGGTAGCCACTCTTGAGATCCAACTTTGTGAATAACTGTGCTCCTCCAAGGCAATCCATTAAGTCTTATATTCTAGGAATTGGGAACCTATACCTAATGGTGATCCTATTGATTGCTCTAGAATCAGTACAAAGTCTCCACTTACCTCCTTTCTTTGTTGCTAATACCACTGGTACTGCACAAGGGATGATGCTCTTTTGAATCAATCCTTGATCCAATAATTCTTGCACTTGCCTAGCTACCTCTAGGTTCTGCTCAGGTGTAAGCTTGTATGCTACTTTGTTAGGCAATAAGGTTCCAGGTATGAAGTCAATTTGATGACTTATTGCTCTCTTTGGTGGTAGAGTTGCAGGTGTACCAATACTAACTATGCTCTTGTACTTATCAAGCAACCTTTGGACTGATTCTGGTAAGACTATCTTTTCAGCCTTGGATTTTTCTTTAGACTGTATTAAAACCACATATCCTTCACCTCCTTGATGTAGATTGCTGATAAACTCTTTACCACTGCTCAACATGATGTTTGGTACCTTGGATTGCCCTTCATCTTCTTTTGATAGTGACTGCAGTTTGAAGGTTCTTCCACCCTTCTTAAATGAGATGGTGTTCTCTTTCCCATCATAAATGGCACTTCTGTCATATTTCCAAGGTCTACCCAGTAGTAGATAACATGCATCCATGGGAAATACATCACAAACTAACTTGTCTTTATAGCCTCCAATTGAAAATTCCACTGTTACCCGCTCATTAACTAAAACACTCTACCCTTTATTCAACCATGTGACCTTGTAGGGGTTATTGTGAGGTACCTTCTCCAATTTCAGTTTAGTTATTGCCTCCTCTAAGATTATGTTATCTATTGAACCTGAGTCTACTATGACCTTACATACTTTACCAAGTATCTTGCATCTTACTCTAAAAAGAGCTCTTCTTTGCCTAGGTTCCTCTTTGACTGGTTGTCTGATCAAAACCCTATTAAACATAAGATTCTCTCCTACCTTAGACTCTATATGACTGATCTCAGATGCTTTAGGACTCATGGTGTCCTCTTGTGCATAGGCCACTCTCTTTTCATTGCTAGAAGAGGATGCTTTCTCCGGGCACCTATAAGCAGGGTGACTTAGTTTGCTACAATGATAACACTTCATGTTTGCAAAATAAGAGTTTCTCCTGCCTGCTCCTCTTCCTCTGTTTGAACCTCCTTGAGGTCCTCTTCCTCTATTGAATCCTCCTCTTGAAGATGTTTCACCCCCATGCTCAGTGAGTTTTGATTCTCCTTGATTTCTTTGATCATTGCCTCTACCTTGGTAACCTCCACACTGCCCTCTTTGATCTC
Source organism: Sequoia sempervirens (assembly GCA_007258455.2). NCBI lineage: Eukaryota > Viridiplantae > Streptophyta > Pinopsida > Cupressales > Cupressaceae > Sequoia > Sequoia sempervirens. The sequence continues at coordinate 385,057,544 of VDFB02193867.1, read as the reverse complement.
TGCCTTTGCCTCTGCCCTTAGAAGACTAATCTTGCTTCCTCTTGTTCCTTTCCTCAATCTTAATAGCCAATTGGTAACATTGGTGTACTGTTTTAGGACTCAAAAGATCCATCTCTTCTTGGATGTTCCATTTTAAGCCATTAAGATACCTAGCCACTTTTAGGCTCTCATCCTCTATCACATTAGATCTCAAGCAAAGCTTTTGAAACTCCTCAGTGTAAGTGTTTACATCTTGGTCCTTCTACCTTAGACTTTTCCTCTTCTTGTGCAACTGAATCTCATAGTCATTTGGCATGTAGGCTTCCTTTACCTTAGCAACCATTCCTTTCCAAGTTGATATGGGTTGTTTGCCTTCTTTTTCCCTTTATGTCTGAACAAACTTCCACCATGTCAAGGCTGATCCTCTCAACCTTGATTTAGCAATCTTCACCCTTTGTGCTTCAGTGACTCCATCACACTCAAAGTGATTCTCCATGCCTTCTATCCAATCCATGACCAAATCAGGATCCATTTTTCCACTAAACAGTGGTATGCCCTCAAGTCCTTTTCCACTCAAGGCTTTCAATGCCTTCAGGAAAGGCTCCTCCTCCAAAACAGGGTTAGGTTCAGGGACCTTGTCTTCCTCTGCAACCTCTTCTTCCTTTGGTACCTTTCCTTCCAACCTCACATTGTTCAATGTTTTCTCAAGTTGCTCTATTCTTTCTTTTAACAACTTGTTGTTCTCCTCTTATCCTTCAACCATCTTGGCTAATTGTGCATTTTTCACCATGGTGGGAGTTTCACTTGACTCAACTTCTAACATATAAGCTGCTTCCCCAAATCTTTTGTTAGCTCTGATACTAAATCTGATAAGGCAAGGGTTGGATGAGACAATCATAGTCTCATGCTCTTGGTCTCACCTTGGAAAAACCTTAGGTGTTTCTCCCCACCTTCTTGAACCTATAGTTCCTAAGAGTTTTATACACCCCTAGTTCTTCTGGCCAACCCTCCTATCAATTGCATACGCCTAACCAATCCAAACTTGGTGCTTTCTCCTCCATTTTCCACCTTGGCCCTTAATCTTCCTAAAGACCAACTAACTCTCCAAATATCCTCAACTTGTTGCAGGGGCATGTGGTATCCTCCAAGGCTTCAAAACCATCCCACTGTGATTCTTATTCAATCACAAGTCTTCATTCTTTCATCGCTACCACCAAACCCTACTTTTGGCTTACTAGCCTAAGAGCACAATTAGGCCTCTGAATAGAGTTAAAATGCATTTTCCTCCTAAACCCACCAAAGAATTAGGGTAATTTGCTTAGGGTCTGAGTTTCTCATGCTAATGCCTCAAATATTCCTAGGGTTTTAGCCCTGTACAGGCCGTACACTGTCCAAATGCAGAAAATGTCAAGAACCTATGGTTTCAAGCTGCTCAGAAACAGTTTTAGGACTGGTGAAAAGTTCTCCTATCAAATGCACTGATAAAACCTCCTCCTAGTCACCATGCTTAGCCAAGACCACCCCTTAAATTCTACAAAAATACTTTCTTAAATATCTTTATTCCCCTACAAGATATGAGGTTTTTTCTCCAAGTCTGCCCCAACCGGACCTGCACTAGCTCGCCTATGGCATCATCATGCTAGCACATCTTGCATCCAAAAAACTCCTACAAGCTACCATATGTACAGGAATGGAGTTAGGGCACATTTCCCAAGAGGCCGTACAATTTGTACAGTGGGAAGGTGCTCTAAGCCTCCATTTATTCAACACTGCCTGTTTCAGGCCAGCAAACACCAAGAAACCAAAATATTTACAAAAAACACAAGAAAAAAATTGATTCAAGCTGCTAAATTCCACACACAACTTGATGTTAACCTACTCTACATCCTTCAATGTGAACAGTAGCATTATCAATTCATTTAAGCACTTTTTCCAAGCAATAAATAGAAAAAAGATAGCAAAACACTATTTTTCTTCAACTTCCAAAAACACAGTCCGTACAATGAACTTCCAACCTTGCACAAAGGTCGTGGAAACCTTTAAATATGCTTGTAAAACAGTTAAACTTCTTGGGTCGAGCCTTTAGATGACCTAAAGAAGCAAAATATAAAATCCACTGTGTTTTCAGACATTTAACAACTTTTGCCAACCTAGCAATATGATGTTGTAAAATTATTTAGCACTTGTCAACTTCTTTCCCAAGGATTAAAAACAACCCTAATCACCTAAAACAATGGTTAACATGACCTTATGAAAGCACAACAAAAATTGTAACTTCAACCAAAATTTCAATAAAACTTGAACTTTGCCAGGTGCTCCTGCACCACTAATCCAACATACACATCCTCTAATCCTCATACACCACCCACATCCTCTTTTCCTAATGTACCACCCATGTCCTTTTGTCCTAATCCACCATCCATATCCTATTCTCCTAATTCATCATTCTAATATCCCTACCTTAACCCTCATAATCGTCCATCTACACGTAGTCTTCCATCCAATCTCATTCCTCAATCTAATCCTAATCTACCACCCCATAGTCCTAATCTCCCACCAATCCATAATCCTTCATCTCCTACCTCGCCATCTAAACCTAGAATATGTATGTTTCTCACTCTAGAAGTTCTCCAAGGACTTATGACAAAGAAGACATTTGTAACGCCATATCATGAAGTCATGGAACCACTCCATCCCAATCCATCATCCACAGTCACTAGAGATGAGACCACCCTCTAGCTTGCACCTATCATTGATGCTACCACCCCTAGAACCACTCAAACCATCAAAACCATCACACTCACCAAGTCTGTAGAACCCCCGTCTCCTAATCTGAGAGCCACCAAACCCATTGAAGATAGTCAAATCCAATCCACTCCTTCTACTCCTAGACCCACCCAGCCCATCATAGACCTGCAAATCTAATCCAATCCTCCCACTCTTGGTATCATCAAAATGCCCCCTCATGAACTTCACGAATCCTCCACCCTTCTATCTCACCTACTAGAAGATCCCATCCAACATGTCTCCATTATTATGCCTCCTACACATGATGATTCATGCCAAGAGCTTGGTCCAAAGCATACCATATCCCCTCCTCTTGATGAAGATCCTTCCATCCCAACTATTCCACCACAAGATCATAATCCCTCATCCACTACAGTCCATGATCCCCTTGTCACTCAAGATTCCATCGCTCCATCTCATGATCCCTTATGTCCATCTCCATTGTATGAGGCATTATCACCTACTACCACAAATATAGATCCTATCATACCTCCTAATCCCTCTCCTGATACTTTACCACTCATTCCTCCTGATCATGAAAAGGCTACTACCTCCTCATCTCCATCTGATGATCCTTCACCATCGCCTAACCATACTATTCCCGCACCACTTTGATTTCCCTTGGTATTCTCACATTCTTCCATGGTGGTCTTCTTGCAAAAGACAAAAAAAGCATATATACCACTTGTCATTCTTCACCTAATAATGGACTCGCATCATTCTTCTAGAATAACAAAAATCTTGTCATGGATCGAATGCTTAAGAACATGAATTATCAAGGAAAAGGTTTAGGACTTAATGAGAAATGTATTTTACAGCCCATCCAAGTCCAAGAGCATGACTACACATGTGGTCTTGGTTACATCTCTCAAGACTCACAAGCTAAAAATGATGGTACAACCTCTATCCATCCTCAACGAACCTCTTCCAAGATAAATATAGCCTCTTCCCATTGCTCTACCAAATCATTTGCTGCCATCCTCCCTCCTCCATCATATCACCTCAAAACAACCATCCATATTCCTCCTTCATCCACTCCATCCATTTTTGGTCACTAGATCCCTCCATCCACCATCCCTCATCCTCCATCTACTCCACCCATGTCTCCTACAGGTCCTACATTTGTGTTAGGCCCCTACATTCTAAAATAACCTCCTCCATCTCATCTTATTCATCCTCTCTCCAACACCTATCTATGATGCTCATCATAAAAATCCCACTCTCATGTCCCCTAATTAGGATCAATAAAGGTAGATACCTACACATCCTCCATCTACACACAATCCCCATAATCCTACCTCCATCTCTCCACATCATCCATGTCCTCACACCCATCCCATTGCCACTAAAAGCACTTTGAATGCTAAAGAAAAAATTCGTCCACATAAATCACAAGCTCCTCATGTCCCCTCTAAAAGACATGTTGACAAAAAGAAAAAGAAAATCCAAATCCAATCCAAAAGTAGAATCATATCCATTGTCCACAAAGGCCCACCAAAGCAAAGATCAAAACCATGTGGATCCCAAAGAAAAAGGATGAAATTCCTTTAAATAAAAAATCTATAAGAATATCCAAAGTTGCTAATCCGAAAGGTAATCGTACACCCCCTTCATCTCCTCAATCTTTTTTGGGTACTTATGTCCCAAAATTCCCTGCTCCATCTCCTCCATTATCCCCACATTCTCCATCCATTAATCCTCCTATCATTTCACATCCACCACCCTATGTGCTGGTGTTGGTCCTGAACTCTTTGCCCCATCACACACCTACCCCATCATTTCATCCATACACTTTCCAACATCCTATTCATTATCCCCCATATCTCCCCCCATCCAATCCCTTTAATCCATTCTCTTGCATAATCCATTTATCCTAATAAGGTTGTACCAACATCCAACAGTCACTTCACACATTGGATCTTATTACCTGATATGAAACTTGATGCTTGAGTCCTTCCTCCATATCTTTATCACATATCTTCTAAATCCCCTTATCCATTCCCTATCTTTATCCATCTCCATCTGCATGCTATCCAAAAAGTCAAAAAAGTCAAAAAATAAAAATTTAATAAATAATTTTTTTTTTTAAAGTAAAGACAAATAATTCATCCAATTGTGAAGACTTGGCAAACAAGCACCTTGGATAATTACCATGATGAAAACCTGGAAAACAGCGGTCATGCATAAATCTAGAAAATAGGCATCATGCATAAATCCCCATCCGTCCTTTTCCACACTGGGGGTAGCTTCCTAATATGCATCCACTCCATCCAATATACTTCCTACTATGCCTTCAGCTATGCACCCATCTTCCTGCTATATGTCTTCAATTTTGCATCCTACCATCATGTCCCATTTATCTCCAATCCCTCTATTCTTCCTGTGATCTTGACAAGGGCACCTATCTATGCATGCTTTGGACAGCTTTTGGTATACATTCCCTTCATCCATGCTCTATCGTATTCCTTAGTCACCCATCCTATCCTCCTTTAGTCATCTCCTTTATCTTCCCATCCACTCATCATGGGTCCCTCCTACCTCATGACACATGACATATTTAGAGTGGGGCCACTTATCTCCCTTTGTGACAGAGTCCTTGGAGAAATCATCCAATCTCTTCCATCTACCCATCATTATCTTCATATCTATCCAAAAAATCCGTTCCCAATCCTTATCTTCCTAGATCCATCCAAACAATCACTTCCACCCCCCATCCTTATCTCTCTATCCATTCTTTCATCTTTATCCTCATCCCATCTCACAATCCCTTTCCATGGGTATCTAGCTATAGGCTCCTCCATCATGCAACTCAATGCCTAGATCAAATCATCATCGAGATTTATGCTTCCCTATCCTTTGGTGTTTTTTCGGGATGTATCTTTCCCTAATCAACAACCCTTTAATCAGGATGTATCCTTCCCTATCCTCGATCATCTTTCCAATCCTTTATCACTTCTCATCATTCATCTCTACATCATATCATCCTCCCAATTCATCCTTTTCTAATTTGGATAACTATCCCATCCTTGAGATTCGTATGATCACCATCATTCTATCTTCTCCAACAAGTGTATCTTCTCTCAATGTTTCGGTCCCCTCATTTCACCTGGTCATCTCATCATCCTTTATCCATCCTTGGTCTTTGGTCTTTTGTCCAACTACATTGCCCCTGCACTTTCATGTAGGCAAGGTAGATCATTTGATCCACCCCTAGGGCTCCTTTTGTCTATTCTCTCTTGGTCATCCATTAAAGTCTCCATTGTCCTCTTTCCACTTTTATCCATGGTTAGTTGTCAGCATTTTATCAAAATACGAGGGCTCTACACTTTCATGTAGACAAGGCTAATCTTTGATCTACCCCAGGTGAGCCCCTAGGTCTTTAGGGTATGTCAGTCCCACATCTTGTATCTCTTGTGTTGTGTTGTTCAGTTATGCCCTTATCTAGCTAGTTCTTCATAGACGAGATCCACTTGTATCAGTAGATCCAATCAACTTTGAATATCCTGCATCATATCAATCTTTTAGTTAGTATCCATCATCGGTCTCAATAGGATGTATCCTTCCTAACATACCTCATCAACCTTATCCATCCTCTTGATCCTATGGAAAAGGACGTTTGAAATTGATTGTGATATTTTGATAATTTTGGATTTTGTTTATCCTTTGAGCTCCCTATCACCACTTGTCATGGTTCCCATGATCCATCATATCATATTGTGATTTGATAGGAAAACATAGGGGCATATCTTGATCTTTTCTTTGTTGTCATCTTCTCGATTGTCCCACGTAGTACCCACCAAGATCCTTGAGATCTTCTGTTACATTGGGGCATCCCTTTATGCTTGTGGTTATCCCAATGCCTAGCCCAACCAAGGTCTTCATGACTTTTGGGTGTTGGGATATCCTTCTTGTTTGTTATGTTTATTTTATGCATTAGACACAAATCGGCCTTGGTTCTCCATACCCTGGCACCTTGTGTCTTATTGTCACATCTCAGACTCTGATGCAGGTTGCTTTTGGATTTGTTATATGATTTGATGTGTGTGGTAGAGTAATAATGAATACTATGGTGTTTTGGTGTGGTGATATATGAAAGTGTTTGCTTAAATTATGAAAAGTTGAATAGTATTGAATGCGTTTACTTTGATAATGAAGAAAAATAGAATAGAAATATTTGAATTAATGTATTATATTTTTTTGATTTATACATTTTTGGGATACTAATTCAATTTATTGTTGTGTTCTTGAGTGCACTTGAGATGCAGGTGGTCAGAGACCAAGGGTGTGATTATGTTGAGGGGGTTAGCCTCTTGATAGGATAAAGTAGGAAGTTCTCTTGATCACACATGGGCACTTAGATTCATGTAGATTGCATTTAGGAATGATAATTTTGGCTTGATCGTTTTGATTGTTTGCAAAATAAATAATGGTTAGTCAAATTAAATAAATAGTGAAATGTAAGCATAATAAAGTAAAAGAATCAATTTTAATTAAAATTAATTATAGATTTTGATTTAATTGTCTGTGCATGATAAAATCTAAGTGTTCTATTCCTCTCTTAACTTGTGTTAATTTTAGAGTTAATAAATTAAATTATAATTAGAAGATAATTATTTAATTATTGGATAAATATTTATCATTGTAATTTAGAATGAGTTTTGGGTAGATATTCCCGAAAAAGGGGATTTATTTGCAACTAAATTGAACATTTTAGACATTTTTCATCTAAGCACGGGAAATGAGAGGATAAGATATATCTTTAATTTTATTTTAAAATCTCTTATTTTCAAGATTAGGTTTTGAATAAGGGAAAAAGGAAAAATAAAAATTTTAAATAAGAATAGGAACTCCCAAGAGGAGGTAACGGTTCTTGATGATCTTCTTGAAACTATGCTCTGCAAAATTCAGCTGTAATGGCTTCCAAGTAAATGATTTTCTTTCTAAAGGTCCAGAAGGTTTAAAATTAGTGTGAGCAAGAAGCTCTATCAGATATCAAGTTCCAGAGGAAATAAAGAGAGAAGAATTGATTAGAAAAGCATTTGCAATTCGAAGCAAAATATCTAGGTTTCTAATTCTCTACCTATGTATTTAATCTCAAATGTTTGAAATGTATTAAGAATAGCTGAAAGATTGAATTCCAAGTGTGTGCAAAGCTATGAATTTGGTGGAGAGTTTCCAATTCTTTCGTAGTTGTTTCATTTGCAAAAAATTCACAGTTTCTCCATAATTGTTGTGTTGTTGTGCAAAAATCTATTGGTTCAATTAGATTTTAAAAATCCCTTAGGTGATATTTATAATCTTTCCAGCCTCCCGGGAATGGATGTTTTATTTCTCGAATTTCACTTCTATCTATGTGAATCCTAGAGTAAATTATTGTTCAGATTGTGCAGATATGGCTAAATGTGTATACACACTCAGCACACACACACACAAACACATATATTTATATATATTATACATATACATATAGTAATCTATATATATATACATATATATATATATCTATACATATATATATATGCAAGATATAAAAAATTTATCTGCCTAATTTTGTCTGGAATCAAATCATAGAACCTGCATGATTGTTTGCATTACCTTCTTTGAAAATTCATAAGTTTTATACTAGCGAGGGAGATGGGGGATTGTCCCTAGCCAAGCCCTCCCCATATAGGGAAGGGCTGCGATATGAGGGCAGTGCCTTCCACAGGCCGCGACCTGTGGAGGGAGTGCTGCCCTCCTAGGCAGTGCCTTCCTCCATAAAGGAGTCGTCAGTTTCCATTTCCATTTAATGAAACCTTCATTTGTTAATAATCTTCAGAAAAAAATGACTTTCATATAATTTTTGGTTTCGTTGTTTGTAGTATATATGCATAATGTTTATATATATATATATTAGCAAATATATATATATTATGTATATATATATATACATAACATATCATACATATTTGTAAATATGGAAAGAAAAATATTATATATGGAATGCTGAAATTCATGATATATATAAATATAAATATATGTAAAGGGATATACACCTACTGAAATATATAAATAGATCTTTGGTCACCATAGTAAATATGTATACATATGCAAATATGGGTATTTATATTTCCTTTTTTTTTCAAATTTGTTTTTATTTTTGAATAAGTAGTGCAATGTATAAATTACAATTCATCAATGTAAAACTTAATGAAATATATATAAGACTTTATAAAGAGCTGAAGATGGAAATTTTATTAGGTAGCAAATGTATTCCACAAATAATGTATTTATAAACTGGTGAATTTTTTGAATATAAAACACGAATATATATATATATATATATATTAAAGCCATTTAATCAGATGATATTATTGATATTATTTTCATTGGGAGGGTGATTAGTTTCCAACTTGAATTATGAGTAAAAGTGAGTGAAATTTCTTTCTTTTCTTTAAATTTATCTTGTTATTCTTTTTCATAAAAGTGAAGTCATACTCCTATTAAGTAGGAAATGAATTTATAAACTATGTTTTTACCCCATCCTTATAAGGCTGAATATAGTAGTTTTCTTTTTTTTGAACTTATAAAAACTACTTACTTTGATCAAATTATTTAAATAAAAATTAAAACTTGTGAGATTAAGGATGCTCTTTACTGAAGATTGATTTTAAAATTGCTTAGTGACTTTCAATATAAATTGAATGGAAATATCTCTCAAACAGAGTGTGTTTATGAAAAGCTATTTAGAAATCTTTGTGTGTACATTGAATTGTGATGGAATTCCTTTTGAAGTAGAAATTTATTTAATTGAATGAAAACTATGGATGGAAAATTTATTATTTATTGTTCTTTTGGGAAACTTCTAGGATAGGATGCTGAAGGTGGGCCCACAAAGACGGTAGTTTTACCTTTTCTAAGACTATCATTGATTTTATTTATGCTTTGCCAAGCACATGTACCATTGAAATAGATGGAAATAAAAGCCTAAAAATAAATGTATATAGGTCTCTGCCACCTCCTATTTTCAAGAAATATGTTATTCTCATGTTAGGAATCATGCTTGCATTGAGAGTTCCCTCCTACTTTGTTGTTTCAGGTTTCTAGGCTCCTCATGCAGGGACAGGGATTTCTTCGAGTTAGGAAGAAACCTCAGGAAGTCTTGTACTTCGTGGTTGGGCGGAAAAGGTGCCTTAATCACACTCTTGGCCCCAACTTGCAAGAACACCAATGGTGTCACTACGGTTCTGGTTCAAAGTTTCTTATGCTATAAATGTATTCATATATTATTTTTGAAAGGCTTGTATAGCCCACTTGTAAAAGTAACTTTATTTGGAATACATTATTGTAACATTGAAATAGATGTATTGAATGAAAGAATTTGATGTAACATTGAAATAGATGTATTGATTGAAAGTCATTGATGTAATTTGAATATGAATGAATTTATGGAAACTCATTGATATGCTATTGACATATTCATATGTACCAATGCAAAAAATCCTTGTTGTGGATGAAATGTATTTCTTTTGGATACATGAAATGAAATTTATTACTTTTTATGCTTTTGAGATCTTATGGGAAGCTCTTGATCTATGCATCCATTACTTTTACTTTACTTGAAATGTAATGAGTTTTGGAAACATATGTGGTTTAATGAACATCATCTTTCGAGTATTACACTTATGCTATAGCAAAAATCAATGCTCCAAAGATGGAAAATTGAATTAGGATTGCATTTCATTTTCCATTCCATCATCGTGCATGTATCCCCCATCCTCTCATCTATCAAAATCCCCCCATCCATTCATCTTTCATCACTCTTCCTCCCCTATCCATCCAATCTCTTATCATCCTCTCTTCAAAATTCTTAAAATAATATCGATTGGTTATTTTATAGATCTTGACCTCCATCATCTTTATTCCTTTCATTTATCTCCCATCCCAACCCTACCCTCATCAACTCACTCTATCACAAATCATCTAATCACATCCTCGGTCTTGTCCCCAACTAGGTTACAAGCCTCGATCCAATCATCCTCATCATCGTCCTCATCCTCGGGATGTATCCTTCCCTATCTTTTCGTATTGTTTTAGGATGTATCCTTCCCTCATCAACAACCCTTTTTATCGGGATGTATCCTTCCCTATACTTGTGAATAGTTTGTGGATGTATCCTTGCCTCATCAACAACACTTTCATCATCATCATCAGGATGTATCCTTCCCTATCCTTTTTTGTTGTCTTGAAATATCTCATTCCCTCAATGACAACACTCCATCCATCATCAACCCATTTTGGCTTGTAGCTTGACTGGAGCAACATCACCTTTGAATTTCAATCCATTTGTGCTTCTCATCATCTCCCATCACTTATCATCCTTTCTTATCGACCACTTTACATCATCTCATCCATTTTGAGAGCACACCTGTGTTCTCTTGAACCTGCATGTCCTCTCGAGGGGGCATCCTCAATCCCTAATCTTCATAATTTTTCCTTCCTAGTCACACCTTTGAATGACTAGGGCATCTTTTCCAATCTAACCATCTTCTTTCAGGTTATACATTTTAATGTTCTTTGAAATGATGCTAGTTCGTAACACCATCTCAAAGAGGGGAAAAATGTAGACACCTAAATTTGGACACTTAATTTGTCAAAATTTACCCCTTTTTCATCTAAATATCCCCTTATCTGCATTAATTAAGTAATATCACTATTATTTAATTAATACCTCTAAATTTCTTCTAATCCCTAAGGTATCTAGTTAAATAATTATATACTTTACCTCTTTAATTCCCCTTTCATCAAATTAATTAAATAAATATGACATTTATTTAATTCCTCACATGTCACATCTTTTTCCTTAACTGTAATCAACCTCCTAATATCTTCATTAGGGATGTGCACATGGCTAATCCTTGATTAGGATGTGTCACATCCTCCAACTTTTACAAGTTGGCCTCTAATCTTCCTTAACCACTAATTATCTTCTAATCACTAACTAGCTAATCCAATTATCATCTTGGTCAAATCTCCCCATCCCCCAAGGAATTTTTAATTTTTTTTTATTCATCCAAGGTTCCTCTCTTCCCCCATGTGAATTTTTAATTCACTTTTATTCCTCCAAGGAATATTCTCTTCCGCATGGAAGTTCTAGAACCTTTGACTTGTCACATCACATGTGCCAAAGTATTCTAAAATCTTTGATCTATCACATCAAGTCACATGTGCCAAAGTCTTCTAGAATCTTTGATCTATCACATCAAGTCACATGTGGGTAAGTACTTACCTTTATAAGCACCTTGTTTTATCCAAGGTACTTCTCACTTCTCTTTGCGAACATTGTCTTATCCATAAGATCTCCCAATCATTGTGAATTTTAATTTCACTTTTATTCCTCCAAGGAATCTTTTCTTCCCCATGTGATCATTGAGTTGTCACATCAAGGTACTTGCAAGTACCTCCGTCACATTTCTTTCTTTCACCTCACCTACACCTCATTAAATTCTTGATCAGTTCACATTCCACATGTCAAGATGTGAGGGCTTGTGAGTCCTCAACTCACCATAGCCCTTCATCTTGGCCATGATGGCTCAATATTGACCATTTAATTCTCTAGAGAATTCAATTTCCTCTATAAATACCCCCTCTTCTAATGCATTTTACAACACTTAGCCATTTGCACCCTTATGCTACCAAATTGATCACTCAACTTACAAGCATTTTCACTCATCTAGCCAACCCACTTAGCCATAATAATTAGCATTCTATCACATAGTTCATCTTGCATCTAGCCATCTTCATAGTCTTCTTAAGAGCATATAAGCATTCAAATATCAAGGTCCAACCAAGGAATTGCAACACAAAGAAGGTATAATCAATTGTTCCTTCATTTTATTTTCATCTTCTTTCTTTGTGTTATCATTTCTTAGGATAATATTTGAAGTGTTCCTTGCGTTTTTCTTTATTGCATAATAGTTAAGTTTGCACACTTAGAATAGTTTAAAACACTAGGCTCACAAGGTGAAAAATCAAAATAATCATATAATCTGAAAAGTGCAATAAAACAAGAGGTGAAAACTTTGCAACAAGCGCTATTTTTGATAGATTAGATTTTCCATATATTTGAGTATTTCAACCATTTTCTTTCACCATCATTCTACCTATCATCAAAAAACCTCATGCACATATTTTGGCAACGTGGTCATGTCTCATCCTAAACTCATTGGGGAAAAATAAACTTTGAGCTTAAACCAACAAACAAACAATAGTTAGAAAATGTAACAAACACAAAGATCACAACAAAACACTCAGCATTGAACATACATCCATATCAAACAGCTAAAATCAATCAATCAAATCAAAAAAAATTTAAATGGATGATGTTCTTTTGAATCATGGTTTTATCACGTTAGCATGAATGTTCAACTGTTGTACTTTGATTTTTGTCATTATATCTTTGGAGCAACTCGATGATGTCATAGACTAGAGGAGCTAGGAAGGAGTGTGATTTTTCTTTTTCTATTGTCTATGTGTTAATCATTAATACTATTCAAATTGTTGTGAGACATACTCTACAAAGTATCAATGATGACATGCTGAATTTTCATATGAACACGATTAACTATTGTCTATTCATGTGAGAAATTCTCAATTCATCTTGGTTTAATTATACCTAGATGCTTTTGTTAAATTGCATTATCAAAAATCATGGAAGTATTACTCAAGTCATCATGGTCTAATTATACCATCAATGCTTGCACTCAATTTTAACAATTTAAAGGCTCAATGATGATAAAAAGCACAACAAATTGACTGTTACGATGACAACATTTGCATATTAGATTTGCATGGTAGATTATATTGTGTCCATATTAGTCTTGCATCTGTATTTATTGGTTTTCCAAGGTTGGCAGATTTTTCAAAATGATGTTATCTCTATCATTAAAATATTGAGTATACTTGACATTAACAAGAACATTTCATTCTCATGTAGTTGCATAATCATTTGCATATCATATCATACATTAGAAAACCATCATATCATTACATCACATATATTTGCATCACGAAAACACAAATAAAAGAAAGTGCATTACCTATCATTTACATTCTAAAATTCATCTCATATATCAACTAGATCTTATATTTTCATTCGAAAAACAAAAAAATAACATACATTGCATCTCATTTACATAATCAAATCCATCCCATATAGTGTAAAAGCATCATGCATAAGAACATATAGAAACATAAATCATGGATCATCATTTAATCATGAAATCATTGCATCCATACATAATCATGTCATAATCATATAAGCATCATATAAACATTATATAAGCATCATAACATAGAAATTTGATGCATCCATCATTGGCATCCATTATAAAATCACATAGATAACATATAGATTGCTAATCATTGTTGCATCTCATATCATATAATCTCAAAATCAGAATGTCAAAGTATACAATGATATCTAAATGTGGAAAGAGGTACATCATCAAAATGGTAGTGACTAATCAATGTCCCAACTGAATCAGAGTATACAAAGGTCTCAAATACATTTCAAATGATCATCGTGGAGCTATGTGGTATTCCCCCCTAATGATGCTGGCCCTATACCTCTGGCCATACCTAATGGTGCTGCCCCTAGATCCCTATAAGGTGGCCATGTAACATGCCTACTAGTAGTCCTGGAATGTGTGCTAGCATTGAAAAACTATGCATAACTCTCTTGATGCTCTAGAGGAATCACCTCATGATACCTTAGTCTATAATACTTGACCTCCCTGGTCGAGCACTGTACCTCTCTTAGATAATCGGTTGTACCCATTCCCTCAGCTAACCTCTATAACCCTTTGACCAAACCCTTTGCATGCTCAACTTGTTGCCTCAAGGTGTCTCTCTCTACCGTAAGAGTCACAATTTGTACATGTACCTGCATCTGTGTATGTACCTTACCTGAAGTCGACCCTATATTTGAGAAAGTTGTCCTTGTAGTTCCTAAACCTATGATTGCAAAGTAGCTATCTATGTCTGCTATTGTGTGAAGAAAACCTAATCTGCACATGTTTTTGTGCTATAGCTACCAGTGATCACCCCTTCCGAGGCCCTCTAAAGTCTCAAACACGCAACACTAGACCTGAACCACCCTCATCTTTGCCACCACCATCACCTCCATCTCCATCACCCCTATCAACATCTCTGCCACCTCCTTCGTCTCCATCATCACTATTCTCTGCCTCATCCTCATCTTCTCCATCTCTCCTCTGCCTGTGTGCATGTGGTGCTAGCTCATCATCTAACAATGACACCAGCTCATCTGGACTCAATATTCATAGAAAGGGATGTGCAAAGAAGTAATGTGCATACTCCTTCAATATAGGAGCCTCTCAACCTCTAGATGATAGTCCCAAATAATGGCCTACAAAATGTGATACTCCTCAACCACTACATCATAATATATCACATGGCCCCACTCTGGTATATCCTGTCATCACCACGCATAAAGAGCCATCCCCTAGGGCATGCCCTATAACCTATCATACTGTCACAACACTCTCCTAAGAAGGAATCTCTCAATCAAGAACCGAGTCTTCCCAATTAGGTATCTAGATGAGGATGCATGGGGAATCTCAGTGTTGTCCTCTCACCGCTGCTCACAGTCAAGGTACAACCTCCATATGACTATCTTTAGGTCATCCAATACTCTCTTCTAGTTCTCCAATTTTCCCAGCTTATACTAGACAATTGGACTTGTGTATGCATGAACATATGGTCTCCCTACTGGCCATTGTCTATCTACCACTAGATGAGTGATAGTTATATGCTCCCACACCCATATCTACAACAATGTGACTCCAACTGAAAAACTAGCCCAGGCTCTTAGATACACAACTTGGTGAAGATCATGGTATAAGTGAGCAAGCATGTAAGATCCAAAATTATATCTGGGCTCCTGGGTGACCATGCTCTCCAAAATCCTACCCCATCTAACTGAAAGTCCCTTTGACCTATGGTCGAGACATAGAAATCCTCCAGTAATTCTAGCAGGCGCACATGGCAATGTCACATATACATCGACCATCTCTCACCATGGAATATCATAGCTACAAATCTACTCATCCTTGAACACTCTCTGAAGTGCATCAATGCCTCCCTACTGAGTGGAATCCTACACAACTAGCTCTCCAATGACTAAAATCCTCAAAGATCTAATATAGGTCTGGTGTCACTCTCATCTCACCAGTAGGCAAATGAAAGGTGTTATGATCACTATACCACCTCTCTACCAAAGCAGTCATAAGTCCCCTATTAATTCTATGCTGGGGCATGCCAAACAAAGAGGTCAATTTGCATCATCCAATCACATTTAGATATGGCTGATTTAAATGTGGGATAAAATCCCAAGTCCTTGGGAAGCGCTCCTAAATCTAGAGGACTGACTAAGGCTCCTATCATCATAACGTATCAAAAATTAGAAAATCAATCAATCAATCAATATCAATCAACCTATCAATCTAATAAGTTTTGATGATACTTTGATCAAATGTCATGAGCATTTATAATTGCACCTCGCCTATCATGAGGTCCTCATCATCAATTTATCATTGAACCTTGCGTATCATGAGGTCTATCATCATTAATCTATCATTTATCATCACCTATCATGAGGTCAATCATCATCAATCTATCATTGAATCTCACCTATCATGAGATCAATCATCATCTAGTCTTTCAACATCATCAAACATCATCAAATCAAAAGGTTGACGTAATCAAAAATCATCAAAATCAAGGAGTCTAATCTAATTTTCATCAATCTGGCCTAGATGCACTAAAACAATGTCTCAAAGCGCTGAAAACATGGATGTGCTAGAGAATTCTACCGATGCACTATAATAGGGTCTGTATGCACTAAATTACCATATGCATCATTAAATTTCATCAATGTGCTAAATCTTGGTACTAATGTGCTAAATGATTGGCTATGCTACATCATTCATCTGATACACTAAAACTTATCATCGATGTGCCAAACTTATCATTGCACTAAAGTAATCTATCTATGTGCTACAACAAGTCATGCATGTGCTAGTTCCTTCTATGTGCTAAAACCTAGCATCAATGTGCTAAAATCCTAACGCTATGCGCTAAAATTCCCTATGTGCTACATCGGTGAACAAATGCACTAAAACATGAAAAGAACTAATTTAAATGTGGAAAAAAAATGGGAAAATGAAATTCTAATCACAAGAATTTTTTTTGAGGTACATACTAGAGGTCCATACACGGTTGGTTAGTTGTGATGTCACACACGCTAGAATTGGTAAGTCAGGATCGAAATCACGATCTTGCTCAATTTGTGGTAGGTTGCTCAATCACTCTCAATTTTCAAAATCAAATTGCATAAATGAATTTCAAAACACATTTTTTAACTTTTTAATGGGTGATTAAGTGGGATTTTTAATGGGAGTGATTTATTTTATTTTTTAAAGGGACCTTAATTAATCAATTCATCACTTGGCAGGTTCAACATCATTTTTCGGGACATAAATCATTTCTATAACATAAAATTTGAAACTCATCATCAAATCATTGAAAAATCATAAAAAAAATTAGAAATTCAAAAAAATCCAAAAAAATTCAAAAATTCATCGATTTATCTCATAAGGGGGCATATATCCATTAATCACTCAAAAATTAGTGGGGCATCAAAAAAAAAATTCGGCATCATGAACAAGTTTTTCTTCAAAGCAATGTGTAAACACATCACTTCAAAAAGGGCCAAAATTTGTACACCTAAAATCGGTGAAGATACTTAATTAATTAAATATAAGTTATTTAATTAATAAATATTTTATTTCGTCTACTTATAAATAAATTCTAAATTTATTTATATAGTTCATTCTTTCTAATTCTTCCATCTTAATTCATGTTCCTCTAATTTTAATTAAATAAACAAATGTCAATAGTTTGTTTTATTTAATTAATATCTCCTCACTAAATATGAATAATTCCAAAATTCAAATTTAGTCACATGTCTCCAACTTTTCGTCTTGCCACATCATCAAGTGTCATGAATTTAAATATGTTTAATATTTAAATTAGAATTATCTTGAACCGATTCTGAAATTAACTTTGGACACTTGGCTCTTTCCATCATTTTATTCTCTCTTACAATTGGCATGTTGCTCTTTTAAAGGGAGCATCCTCCATGATTGCCTCTAACTTCTTCCTTCTTCATCGTTCATCTCTCCAGCTGAAATATTGACCATCGGTTGCTTCCACATCACAATATGCCTTGGAATTCCTATAAATACATCATCATTCTCCAGCATTTGACATCCCATCTTGAGCAAACTTAGTCTACAGAAATTACCTTTGAGCATTTAGAACATTGGAGCATTTAGCATTTATCAAATTTAGAGGCATTTTAGTTTAGAATCATGTCTTAGTTCATAGCTGCATTTTCATTATCATAGTTAGCTTCATACAACATTTCCACCATAAAATTTGGCATCATTATCATCATATTATCTTCATATGCATACAACAACATCAATATCATTATCATGGAATCAATCATATAGTTTATCATCAGGGTATGTGCAGGATCATGATAGGCCAAAAAGTAGTGATATGATGGGTATGTGGTTGATGACTTTTTTTTTACCAAAAATTGATGAAATGAAAAGGGTTTTGAAAAGATATTCTCATCGTTCCACCAATATAAATTATGTTTTACTTTTAATTTAATAAATTATTATTATTCATTTTCTATTTGAATTATGACTAAAGTCTTGATTGATAGGATGATTGAAAAATATCTATAGCTTTCAAATGGTATGACATTTTTGAATCCAAAACATGCATCACATTCTATGCTTTGCATACTATAAGATTAAAAAAAAAATCATGAAGTTTTGACCAAGTTAAGGTGGTCATACATATGAGTTTTATATATTTTTAAAAGTTGTAATAAAAATTCATAATTAATAATTTACTTGGAAAAAATTATAAAAAAATGGCAACACATTGGGACATGAGTCCTCTACTTATATCTAAAATCTTATAAAATATATTATCATTTTATTGTGTTAGGGTGGTTAGACACCTACTTATTTTTTCCCTGAAATTTAAGTACTCGCATTGAAATTTCAAATTTTCACCAAATAGATTTTTTTTCTTTTAAGTAAACCTAGTAGTTTAGAAACTACATTCAATTTGCTATAGATTCTATTCATTACATATTTTTGAAATAATATAGATAAGGGTATCATGATGGGCCAAAAAGTGGCAATATGATGGGTATGTAGGGATTTTTTTAACCCAAAATTGATGAAACGAAAAGGGTTTTAAAGGAGATTCTCATCTTTTCACCAATATAAATTATACTTTACTTTGAATTTAATAAGTAATTATTATTCATTTTCTATTCAAAATGACTAAAGTGTTGATTGATAGGTTGATTGAAAAACATCTATAGCTTTCAAATGATATCACATTTTTGAATCCAAAACATGTGTCACATTCTATGTTTCACATAATATTCAATTAAAAAAAGAAAAATTGAATTTCATGAATTTTTGACCAAGTTAAGGTGGTCAGACATACGAGTTTTTATATTTTGTAAAAGTTGTAATAAAAATTCATAATTAATTATTTACTTGGAAATAAATTACAAAAATATTCATCATGCATCGGGACATGAGTCATCTACTTATATCTCAAATCTTATAAAAAAATATTATCATTTTATTGTGGTTAGGGTGGTCAGACAGACACCTACTTATTTTTCCCTGAAATTTAAGTACTATTTGCATTGAAATTTCAAATTTTCACCAAATAGATTTTTTTCCTTTTAAACAAACCTAGTAGTTTAGAAACTACATTCAATTTGATACAAATTCTATTCTTACATATTTTTGAAATAATATAGATAACTTATTCAAATTTTTACATAAAGTTGCCTAACTCTGATTTTTCTAAATTTTTTTCCACTTAAGGGCTTGTTTTTTCCATGATGATCTTGCACATACCCATAACTTATTCAAATTTTTACGTCAAGTTGCCAAACTATGATTTTTTTGAATTTTTCGCCACTTAAGGTCCTTTTTTTTTCCATGATGATCTTGCACATACCCATCATGTAGGAATTAGATTCTTGTATTTTATAGCATCCATTCTCTAAGTTGTCATTCTAGAAGTCATAGTGCGAGCAAAATCTAAGAGCTATTATGATTCAAGGAATCCTTAGAGATAGGAAACAATGGAATAGTTCTAGTGATTGATTGTTTTTTGAATTTTATTAGTTTGTGATTTTAATTCTCTAATATAATATGTTTCATTGCATGTGCGATCTTGTTATTTAATTTCAACATTTTAGTTCACACAAAAATGATTTATGAAATATGTAATTTATAAAATTTCAAAAAGTTTTATGTACATTGAAATAGTTAATCTGATTCATGTGGAAATGAGAATTTCATTGTGATCATAGCAGCATAGATATTAATGAGTTCCAACTGACTTGTCATTTCAAATTTCATTGTTTTAGGTAACTGCATTGAGAAATTGATAGTAATTAGTTGATGGACAAAATAGTTAAAAGAAAAAAGCATGAAAATATTAGAAAGAGATATTATTTAATATGAAAGAGAAGCAAGATGCAAAAAATCTTACAATTTTCCTTTCAAGTTCTTTTGACAAGGCATCAAGGGTGGGAACTTGTGTGCTTACATCTGAGAGATCAATACTTGAAGAAAAAGAACATTCTGAATTAAAGTTGTTTAATTTTAAAGGTAATCAGTGAAATGAAGAGAAAAGATAGAAAAATATGAATTGAATCTCATTGAAGAACTAGATGTCCCAAAAAAAAACATTGCATATTGATGAAATATTATAGATTTTACATTGATCAATTTTTCACTTATCTAGACTTAATTTTCATTTAACATATTGAAATGTGATCGACATGCATGCGTGGGAGACAAAATATTAGTTGCATTGTTAATGATGGTGAACAAAGAACTCAAAATTTATGGATTATGGTGTTAATTCCTTAACTGAACATAAGGCATCAATCCATAAAAGTAGACAATAGATATAAACAATTTTGGAAAGACAGTGTAAAAGATATAGGGAATTAAAACTGCCTCTTTTTTTGATAGATTATATCATCATCAAGTAATCTATGCAAATGAATAAACAACAAAAATAATCTTTTTCTTGACAATCTTAAAACTTGACACCAGAATCCATTGATGGCGACTGTGGTTTAGTCCATTGGCAATAAATGAAAATGTCATGAAATGTTTCCAACAATAACAAAACATTACCAATTGATGAAATGATTTTGATAGATTGAAGTGCACTTGGAATGGATGCGTGGAGAGAAAATATTAGATCCATTCTTAGTTGTGGCTTGCAAGAAATTCAACATTAATGAATTATCTAGTGTTAAGTTTGTAACTCAACAATAGACACTGACCCATAAAGGCCCTCAAAGGTAGGGAAGAATAGACATCAACACATAAAATGTAGAGGACAACAAACAATAGAAATTAACCCATAAAACACAAAGAACAACGAACAATATATATTAAATGACAAAATGCAAAGATGTAAAAAAATATAAAATGTTACTATAAAAGATATAAGAACTTACAAAGGCCTTGTTTCTTGTTTCCAATATGATAGACATAAACCTTTCTAGTAGACATAGATTTCATCCTCATCAACCTTTCTAGGAAAATTAATAAACAACAAAAAAATGAGTGTGTAAAAGATATGAAAGCTTACAAATGCCTCCTTTTTGGCTTCCAATATGATAGATATAAAACCTCTACTGAAGGATGTGGGCTCGCACATGTGCTCCTGCCAATCTCACTGTCAGATCCTCTACAAGTGGCCCCTAGTAGAAAACTATGTACCTCTCATCCATTTTTGGGGAATCTACCTCCATCTCCTATTGTCCACCCATCTCCTCCTAGACCCCCTCATCCAGCATTTCCTCCTATTGTGTTGTCTCCTCCTTACCCCTCTTTCTGCCTCCTCTCCTCCTTGAATAACACCACCAGCACAATAGGATCCATTATCCTGATTCTCACAAGCCTACTCTCCTACCACCATGTGGTGTATGACATTATCATGCTCACATCATCGGGTACCCCTCCCCATGGCCATGTTGTAATTGGTAGATACTCCCACATCTATTGTGCATACTCTATCAGAATCTGTTGTCTCCATATCACTTTCGACTCTTAGCTGATCTGCCATAACATTTGAGGCCCTACAAGGATGTCCTACTAGATACCATACTAGTTTGCCACCTAATCTAGCCTATGCAGGTCTACAATGAAGGGATCCCTCCGTATCAGATAACATTTGGAAAAAAAAAATCCATGTATAACTTGTCCTCCGCTCTCCAAGAATGAAATTGTCGATCAACATAAGGTTTCCATACAATGTCCTCCTCTCAATCATCCAATAGACGATGCTAGACTCGAAACTCCCTACCTAACTATAGTGGAGCATCCATCCATGCTCTCGAGCATACTAATAGGCTATTTGGAGGGACTCATATCTCTCTCCTACTATGAAGATATCTAGTTGCATGACTTTGATGTGCTCACATGCCCACACCTATAGTAGTGTGACATGGGTCACACTCAATCCTCATTTGTAGCACACAATGTGCATGTATCTATATAGTTGTTCCAACATGCAAGGTCCACAAGTAAACACTCCATCCCTCCTCTACACAATGTTCCTCACAACCTCAACCATCTTGAGACTATAAAACCTCCCACTCATGTCGAGGAGGATGATCTCACTAATCAATCCATATAAGTACAATGGTAGTGGTACTACAAATCCTAGGAAGGAATCTATGTCTATCTCCATCCCTCAATAGGGAACCTCTGTAATACCAAATATTGCTTGTAGGCTCTTCTCAAGTGGTCAGCTCGACATGGAACTCACCAGGTGCCTTCTAATTGGAAGTATCAATATGGACCACACATTCTATAATGTGACAATCATCTCCCTTGTGGGGAAGTGGAAGGTGTAGGTCTTGGAGCTCCATCGGTCTATCAATGTTGTCAATAGTGGTCTATGCACCTGGATGTTGGCATATCCTAGTATACGAAGTAGGCCTGCCTGCTCTAGAACTGTATGGTCCTCGGCCTCTAGTGTCACCTCCAAAACGGTTGAACATGTCTCTCCTGGGTCCTCAAGGACTTTATACTTTGCATTCATATCAACCATTTTGTTAGTCCTTTCTTTCCATTTCCCTTTTCCGCTTTCTTTTTTAGCCTTGGATCGGTTTGGCGAATTTGCCTCTATGCAAGGAAAATTCTCCTCCTCCCCCTTTCTTGTGCATTCACCTATCTAGTTTACACATTCACCCTTGTGTTTCCCTCTTGATGGGTTCACCTATTCAATACTTGTGTTCACTTCTTTCTTTCCTAGGCGAGCATTTTCACTTTTTATCCCAGAGACGAACTCGTGTTTGCCCCTTTTCTCAATGGATAAACTCACATTCACCTATTTTTCCAACAAGTGAAAACAAGTTTTCCTCTATAGCTCTCTTTTCTCAAAGGGTGAACTCACATCCACCCTTCTATCCTATTGGAAATTTTGCAATCACCTCTTCCCTATGCATCTGCCCCTATGGAGTGGCACATTCACCCTTCCCCCTTTTAGGTGATTTCACAATTTCTTGTTCCCTTGCCCATTTTCCCCTGCATAAGTAGGTTCACTCATCCTGGAGAAGGGCGATTTCACAATCACCCCTCTTAGAGTGCATCCGCCCCTACAAAAGTGCACCCACTCGTTCCCTCGCCCATTCGCTAAAATGATGAATACATTTTGACAGAAGGGAAAATCCCCCCTTCTGTGGTGATTCTGTTTTACCTAATCTACCCAAATTGAAATTGAAAACATGTGCAAAAATTGAAATTAAATCACAAAGGAGGTTTCAAATCCTACCTGTTGGGGTACTACTCGAAGGTGATATAAGTCACACACCTCATCCACTCAGTGGATCATCTCTCTGTCATCCTCTATGTTGCTCACTTTGTCAGCTCTTGCTTTCTCTCATCAAATCTCTTGGTGAAACGTCTGCAAATGAAAACTAGGTGAATAGTAAATTTTCAAAATTACTATTTATAGTTATTTTAGTTTTTCTCCTAATTAGCCTTCTTAATTTTAGGTAATTATTTACCCTTTATTTAACTTTTTAAAATCCTTCTACCCCCTTTCTTATGTAAGCCGCCATTTGCACCCTGTACCCTCTGTTTCTCCATATCGAGAAGTCACTCAGGGCCCCTTTTCTTCCCCTTCCACCCTCTTGAGGGGGAACACCCTTCCATATTTTTGCATTCCTTTTTCCTATCCATTTCCTTGCAATACCAAGGCATCTCCTAAATTCCTTTTCTTCTATCAAGTCATCTGCACTTTATTTTTCTTGGAAACATTGTTATTCTAATAGTATTTCAAAGAGGGGGAAAATGTAGACACCTGAATTTGACCACCACCATATGGTAAAATTTTCCCTTATATTCTACTATTCTGCATGTTTAAACCATATTAATTAAATAATTAATTATTTGGTTAATATTTGTCTTATTCCTAATATCTCATAAGGTGTTTGATTGATTAATTAAATACATTACATTATTCTTCTCTAAATTAAATAAATAGTCAAATTTATTTAATTTAGTCACTTTTCCTAAATGAATTAAAATTAAATTTTAAATTCATTCTTTCTCTCTCCTTGTCCCATCCTCCATAACCCTCTCCTAATCTAGATTAGTTGGATTAATCTGTGATTATGATGTGCATATTCCTAATCACAATTAGGGTCACATCCTCCATATCTTGCAACTTTCCCTTAATCGCCCATTAACCTACCTAATCCTTCTTTTGCACATCCTAAATCAATAATTAGACTTAACCTAATCCTTAAGCCATTTATGGCATATACCTAGTCAACCTTCATTAAATCCTTCTACATTTGGAGAAGTTACCTCCACCTCCCAAGGAATTTAAAATTCCTTTTTATTTACCTTATGCATCCTAGGTGGAATTTTTAATTCCATTTTAGTTCTCCAACACTCTTGGAGGAATAAAGGACCAATTTGAAATTCCTTCCCCCAATCATGAGGTTAAATCTCCAAAACCAAGGAAGGTTTTAGATGAATTTAAAATTCTTCTATTGTCCTATCATCTCATAATATGGGTAGATGAAACGAGACTTTCCTTTTCCACCTCATCTTCACATCACTCTCCTATGCCCACCTCACTTTCCACATGTCTTCATGTGATGGCTTGTGAGGTCTCAAATCACTCTAGCCATTGATCTTCTCCTCTTGGATGAATCCTTGGCATCCATTCATTTAGAGGCTATTTCACTAAATATGGTGATTTTTGCCTCATTTTCATCAAACACACTTTAGATAACTTTGAGCACTTACACTACCAAGCATCCAAACTTCATTGTTATAGCATTTTGAGCACCGATTTTGCATCCAATCTAGTATCCAACCACACCATTGGGGTATGTGTAGGATCATGATGGGCCAAAAAGTGGTGATGTGATGGTTATGTGTAGGGTATGTGGCTGACGACTTTTTTTTACCCAAAATTGATGAAATGAAAAGGGTTTTGAAAGGAGACTCTTAGCCTTGGACCACCAATATAAATTATACTTTAATTTGAATTTAATAAAAAATTATTATTCATTTTCTATTTGAATTATGACTAAAGTCTTGATTGATAGGCTGATTGAAAAAAATCTATAAATTTCAAACAGTATCAATTTTTTTGAATAAAAAACATGTGTAACATTTTATGCTTCACATACTATAAGATTAAAAAAAGAAAATTGAATTTCATGAAGTTTTGACCAAGTTAAGGTGGTCAAACATATGAGTTTTTATATTTTTAAAAGTTGTACATAAAAAATCATAATTAATTATTTACTTGGAAAAAAATTTAAAAAAATATACATCATATCGGACATAAATCCTCTACTTATATCTAAAATCTTATAAAAAATATTATCATTTTATTGTGGTTAGGTTGGTTAGAAAGACACCTACTTCTTATTTTTTTTCCCTGAAATTTAAATACTACTACATTGAAATTTCAAATTTTCACCAAATAGATTTTTTTCTTAAATAAACCTAGTAGTTTAGAAACTACATTCAATTTTCTATAGATTCAATTTTTACATAATTTTGAAATAATATAGATAACTTATTTAAATTTTTACATCAAGTTGCCTAACTCTGATTTTTTATTTTTTTTGCCATTTAAGGGCCTATTTTTTCCATGATGATCCTGCACATACCCATTGCATTCTTCATAACATCACCATCATTTTGAGCTAGGTTGCATGCTATTTTTTCAACAAAAGAGCACACAAAATCATCTTCAAAGGGGCAACCAAAGGATACAATTCAAACAAGGTAAAATTTATATTTTCTTTTGTCTTTGTTTGAATTAAGCTAGGCTAATCTTCAGTGTTTTGTTTGTGTTTCTTTCCTTGCATTTCATTTAGTTGTTTTGAATTTTTAGGACTAGAACGCTTGCACATAGTTTACATAATTACATATTTTTGTGAAAGATAAAGAACAAAAATAGAATTTTAAAATCATGCTTCCCTATGTTTCTTCACCTCTTCATAGTTAAGATGACAATGATCATATATATAATAGTAAAAATCTAGTTTATATGTCATTGTCATGCACTCCACAAATAGTGTTGTCCCTTAAGGGAACAACTCAAGTCATATGTTGAATGTGCCCTTATAAATACTAAGGACACATAATTACTGAGTATTGTAGTATTTCATATTATCAAAAAGTTTAGTAGTTTGATTTTTAGTTATTCCTTTAAAAGTGTTGATATATTTTACATTAAAGTTTTTTTTGCAATTGTTTGAAGGGTTTACATCTTTTTTTAATATATAAAATATTTAAATATTCTCATGGCATATTTCTCACAAGATTTTAAAGGGGTCTTTTCTCACAAATAGACAAGGGACTTAAGTCTAGCATATTGCCTATAATTGATTTTCCTTGATAAAATGACAATAATTAGTTCATAAAAAATAACTTCATAGTATTATACTAATTATACATTTTAACACATTGAATATACATTGAGATACATCAATTATATTATTTGTAAGCATCACAAATATGAACTATTAAAAGTAATCAATTCATAAATAAAATTAAATACCACAATTATTATGAAACATTTCAATGTGATACTAAACATTATTTTATTGCATACATAATACATGTACAATAGTATATATATGAGGGGTAGCCTTGGCCACAAGAGGCTCTTTCTTTTGGAGTGCTAACCCAAAAGATTCCTCCATAGTTAAGTTATTCTTCCCAAGTGGCAACTCCCAATGAAAGACATGGATCAATTACCCTAAATTATACTCTGTACCATAGCAATCCCCATCCTAGTGCTAGCACAAATACATCTTCCTGCATCAAAGGGTATGAGTTGAAATTCACTACGACGTAGATCAAGATTAAATTCTAGGGGGTTGTCCAATATTTTTGGGTCTCTTACAATACCCAAAATATTGAATGTGAGTTGGAACCCACAAACCTATTAGTATTAAATTCTAGGGGGTTGTCCCATATTTTTGGGTCTCTTACAATACCCCAAATATTGAATGTAAGAGTTGGAACCCACAAACCTATCAGGATTAAATTCTAGGGGTTGTCCCATATTTTTGGGTCTCTTACAATACCCCAAATATTGAATGTGAGGCATGTTTCCTTAGGTATGTAGTAGCCACCAACTTGGCAAGCCTTTGTAGAAACTCATGGAAGGCTAGAGGAGTGGAATGATTTTTAAGAAAGCCTTCCTTGAAAATGGCCACTAAGTAGGGAAGCTTTGGAATGCTTGATACTTGGAGATTCCTATCTTTACCAATAACTTCATCCATTTCATCCTTGGCATGTGCTAGAAGTTTGGGATTTAGGATAAGCTCAACAAGTTTCCATTCTATCACATTACTTGATGTATCAGTACCAGTTAACATATCCTATAAAACACATAAAATAAAATCAATTATAATTTAATTTTTTCTCTTTAAATACTATGAAAAATAATACACAATATTCCAATCCCACTATCTACTAGTGCATTAGTATATCTTAAACATATATAAAAATATTATAAAAGGAAGCAAGTTTACATCTAGTATAGCTAAAGTTACATTAATCTTTAAGATGAGGTCCTCTAATTAAAACCTTTCAACTTAAATTTAAAAATCATAAGACCTTATAATTCATGCCCATGATTTAAATGTTTTTAGTTCTTTTTCACTCATTTGCATAGTTTAAATTTAATTGATATTTTTTTTAAATGATCAATTATTTTTTACAAGCATTAGAAATATAAATGATAGTATTAGTTAAACAACTATTTGAATATTTCATGTTATGAACATTAACTTATTTTGTATTATCATTCTATAAAAGATGGATATATTAAAATACTTATGTGCATTTCACACAAACTAGAAAGACAAATTATCTATATATCCAAATTGTTTATGCTATAGTTAATACTTGAAAAATCAAATGAACATAGAACATTATTAGTGTTATTTAAAATAAACTTGAATACTAGTTGATCACACTCTATTCTTCTCAATAATTTTATATTTTATACTGAAACAAGCAACTATCTTGCATGAAACTTTATAGTTCATTTTTCATCTTAATTTCAATAAAAAAACAAGTATAATATTTCTAATGCATCATATCAAAAGTAGATATTTTACCAGAAGAAGAATCTTGATATTATCATTAGACAACCTCACTTCCTTGCCATCAAAATTCTTTTGTTTAGACATAAGCACATCCAAAAAATATAGATTTGCTCGTTTGTTGTTGGTGGCCCGGTGTTCTTCAATCATCTTATTTAACATATCATCAAACCATTTTGCTAGCTTCTTCATACTCCCTTGTATCCTATGCAATTCCATCCATGTAATAAAGGGTATAAAGTCATCTATATTAAAATACCCTACTTTATTCACGAGTTCCACTACATTTTCCTTGAACTGGTTTGCCTCATCCCCTTGACCCTCAAAAACTCACTTGCTTAAAGTCATTTGACTAAAAATTTTGGTTGTGCAGATGTTGAGTAGGTTTGGCACATTTACTATTTGGTTATTATAGCTTTGGAAAAAGATGGATTTAAGCATGCATGATCCATCTCAACTTCTCTTACTGGCTGCCAATCATCTAACACCTTACCACCCAACATGTGAATATTGCACAACTAATAAAAAAAAATTAAAGGTCAAATATAGCCAATTTCTTTTAAAAAAAAATCTAACATACTAACTCACTATTAAATAATTTTAATTTATCAACTAACATAAATATGTCAGATACTTCTATCTAAAAAATTATTCATCAATGGTTGTAGTAGGCTTAGAAACATCTGACAAGCATTTTGCATTTTCTAATATTGTAGCATGCATAGCCTTGTTTCGTTGTAGCTCCTCCAAATATCTTTTTAAAGATTCTGGGATTTATCACTTTTCTTTGATTTGGCTTTAAAATCTTTGGATGAAATATTAGGAAAGAGGATTGAAATTCTAGTGGTCAAAGTTTGTAGAAACTATTGAAGGTTTTCAAAAGATAAGTTAGGATTTGGTTTTTTTTTGGGTTTTTCTTAATTTGGTTATTTTCTAAATTCAATAGGAGAAAAAATATTATTTAGACTATGATGAAAAGGGAAACATTTATGTTTTCTTCAGAATGCATATTTATCATATTTATTAATTAATTGAACATAACAAATTCAAACAGTTAATTAATAAATAAAGTTAAATGTAAATTTTAGAGACTAGATAGACAATAGTTAACAAAAAGAAAAGCATGATGGAAACTTTGAAATGTCTGTTGAAGACATGGATTGTCTCTATTTAGAGAAAAAAGAACTTAAGACAGACTATCAGATAAATTCTTTGACTGAATGAAGTATTTTTTCAAATATTATCTTGTTTAACAATCAAATAGTTAATAATAATTTTACATTAGATCTAAATTAAAAAGTGATAAATATTTATCTTTTTTTTAATGGATGATTTTATATCATCCACAAACAGTTTTTAATTATTCAATACTGAGGAAGTATGAGCTTTGCATTGAAACCATTTTGACTTCATCCCTTATGACTTCGAGGTCTTGCACTCACATCTACACAACTAGTAGAATGCATGTTTGATTGTATTTATTAATTAATTGAAAATAAAAAAAATGTAAACATACATTCTCCTAATTCCATAGACAGTACACCTACACTCAAAAAGATTTGATTCCTAATGGATTCATTAAGAACCATTCAACTTCACTAATAAATCAAAGATCCTTTACCCTTTTCTTATTAATTAAAATTATTTAATTTTTAAATTGAATGATAATAATAGAAATTATCTAAAACACCCATATCATCCTCTAAAAAAACTCATCAATTCATGGCCTCATAAGCCTCCATTTTACAGATAATAAAAAAGAAATTAAAATTTTCTCACAAGAATTTACCAAAAACAGGTGAGTATAACCTCTTTTTTCTCATTTCATTTAAATTTAAAAAAAGGTTGCAGGGAAGTATCCCATGGAGATAAGAGTACTAGTTCTGAAGATTCTTGTGGTGATTTTTGAAGCCTTGGGACAATCTTTTGAAACCAAAGAACCATAATCATAAGACCCTATGGAGGACAACCTCAACATGGTTGTCTTCAAGAAAATGGATAAGGAAAACCCCATAGGTTTTACATGGAATCTATGTGGATCGCATGTGGGGTCTAGACCCTATGAACCTAGTTTTGAAGTATTCTTTTAGGGTAGACTCTAGCCACAAAAAACTAATTAAAGTTAAAATTTCTAGCAATTTCCAAGCATTATCATACTTCAGAATGAAAGAACAACATTTGGGAGTGTTTCAAGGAACATATCTCATATAACACCTTGGGAATAAATTTCTAAGGATGTTTGATTAGGGATGCCATAGTGAATCATTGCCAAACCTATTAGAGTTATCATGAATTAGCTATTAATTATTTAATTTTTAATTGATTATTAGTATAATTTATTCTCATGCACTTAAGCTAAACTTAGGATTGCTTTATTCAGTTAACTAAGTGTTTTTTTGTTAACTAAACTAAGCACCATTGAGGGTTTTTCTCGTATATGGCACTCAACTCTCATTATAATTATTGATTCAAGCTTTGATATCTTTTTTATTGTCTCTTGCATTCTGTAGCTTTTTCTTGTTGAGGAATATTGCACATATTGTTTGTAAATCTCTTGTGTGGAAGGTGTATTTTTTCGTTGTTTGATCTTGTGGCTTGTGGTTTTGTGCTTGTTTCATAATTCTAACATGGCATTAGAGCATGGATTCGGTGAACCCCTTCTCAATTTATCAAGTATTTTTTTCAGCAAGGGTTATAGGCTTCAAATTTGAATCCCCTTTGTTTCTTTTGCAATTTTTGAAGGTGGGGGAAATTTTTGGAGTTGTTTTCATTTTTGCATCAAAATTCCAACTTTCATTCATTTGTATGAAAAATGATTTCTGGGTTTTGTAGCCAAGGTCAAAATCTCTTTATCTTTTAGATTTTGCATGTCTTAAGTAGATCTAAAGAAAAGTGTTGCACACCATTTTTTTATAGGTTGAAGGTGAAAAAGAAATATTTTTTCATCTTCTACGTGCTAGATCAAAAAAATATTTTTGGGTTTTATCCTTAGCATTTAAATATTTCTAGGTTTTTGTTATTGTCTACAAACAGTTAGTAGATTTTTCAGAAATCAAATCAGAAGTAAAATTTTTTTGATAGAAAAAATCATTTCCTACAAGATAAATTCAACTTTTTTAAAATTCATAACTTTTGGCTCAGTTATTGGATTTTTGTGATTCAAGGGGCAGTACAAAGTTGACTTTATCCTCTACACAAATCCAATATCATTTTTGATCATGGAGGTAGATGTGAAAATTCATCAGTGCATGCACTTTTTCATTTTTTGCATTATTTTTGGAAAATAACTACACTCTACTTGAATTTTTTTCCATGCACTCTAAAATTGGCAAACCTCTATTTTGGAGATTTTTTGCTAAATTTGGCAGAGTTCTTTTTTTCCCTACTTAGCCACTCTCCATTGGAATTTTTAGTTTTGAACCTCATATTTCAAATACCATATCTCAACCATATGGTGGTCCTTTCTAGTGCATTTCTTTTTTGAAACGGGGTAGAATTTCATGCTCTTCACAATGGTGAAAGTATTTTCCAATTTGGACTTCTGATTTTTTCTATAATTCTATTTTCTCAACTTTTTTTTGTCTGGTTCTCATTTTAGAGACTTCGATGGGCCATATCTTCTACATTTGGACTCGTTTTGGGGGCCATTTTAGTTTATAGTGCATGTTTTTTTTCATGTACTTCATCATGGTGCTACTAGTTTCCACATTTTATGTGAAAGAATTGTATTTTCAGCTGGTAGTCCCCTTTTAGACATTATGGCTCCCATTGTATGTTTTTTTCATTCTGTAAATACACTGAAATAAAGTGCCTCAACATTTTGATGTATCTTTTTAAGGATCTTGCACATCACTTTGTGCCTTATTGTACTCGCACTATGCAATAAAGCGTCATGGGGGGTTTGATGTTTTCCCTTTGTTTGCAATCATACCTTTTCAAGTGAGTGTCCCTTCCATGAAATCAACCTCATGTTTGCGTTCCTTTTGTTTGCACATCCTTTATATGTGTTCATAATTTTATGTTTGCACATTCAGATTTTCCTAATTCTCCTTCATACACTTCTTTTTGGCATTTAGATTCAATGTACCTATCACGCCTCTCTCTTTTTAGCATTATGGGGGAATTGCTACTATTGGTGCTAATCCCTCCTTGGATTCGCATTGGAGTGAGCTATTTAGATAGTATTTTTCCCTATGTACTTTTAGATGCAGTGCCTACATTTCGGTGAGATGGATCATTTACCATATGGACACTCTTCCATTCCTATTTTTGGAGGTGACCTTTCATTTTTTTATTAGAGACTAATTGGTACCTATATTTTTAGCTTTTAGTTTTCGTGCATGTTGAGTAGTGTCGTTTTGGTCACTCATACTGCTTCATGTGTCATTTGTATCTTTCAGTTCCAGATGTTTGCCACTTCATTCGAGTAGTGCCATTGAGGCACTCATGCAATATTGTCTCCTTGATCTTGACATTTGTATCTTTGATTTCCAAATGATTTATCTTTTTTTGCCATCTAATTCAAGTAGTGTCATTGGGGGAACACATATAGATTCTTGTCTTCTTGATCCTAATCATCATCTATTTCAATGAAGATTCTTTTTTTGGAATTAGAACAATCATTCTTCGACAATGTTTCCAACTTCTTCATGATTCAATGGTGTTCTTTTGTTCATCCTTTGTTCCTATCTTTTGGGACAATTTTTTGTTGGAGGCTTCTTCATCCTTCACTCTTATTTGGATGCTTCCTCATTCCTTCACTTGTATTTCTCTCTTTTGGAGAGGATATTTCTCCCATGGTGTTTTTCTCCTTTTCTCTAGTTGTAAAGAGATCTTTTGTGTGTACATGGGTACCTCATCAAACCTTGTTTGTCAAGACTGATCGTTCATTCTCTCTTTTTAGGGTTTTTAGCTAATCCCTAAGTTCATCTTAATGGGGGGTGTTAGAATTATCATGCCTTATCTTCAAATAATTAATTAATCTTTAATTGATTATTAGGCTATTTTATTCCCATGTACTTAAGCTAAACTTAGGATTTATTTATTAAGTTAACTAAGTGGTTTTTTGTTAACTAAAGTGAGCACCATTTAGGGTTTTGTGCCTATATAGCACTCAACTCTCATTGTAATTATTGACTTGTGCTTTCATATCTTTTTTATTGTCTCTTGCATTTTATAGATTTTTCTTGTTGAGGAATATTACACATATTGTTTGCAAATCTCTTGCATGGAAGGTGTATTTGTTCGTTGTTTGATCATGTGGCTCATGGTTTTTTTCTTATTTCACAATTCTAACAAAACCTTCATCTCTAGTAGTAGTTGCTATGGAGGAATGAAAGGTTTAGGCCATATAAAGGGGTGTAAAATTCTCATAAACTTAGCGATTGATATTACACTACAATAGATGCAAGAAATTGCAAGAAAAATATTGTGGAAATGTGAAATTTGACATACACACCACAAAGCCAAGTCCCTAGTAGAACGAGAAAAATATTCCCACAAAATATCCTTCTCTTTATTTATTTTCATCAATATCTTTTCATACCACTAATCATTTTCAAATATTCTAACCATATACACACATTCACATGAGACCCATACAAGCTGTTGAAAGAACAACTATGAGACTAATATCAACTCATTTTAAGAAATCATACTAGAAACCACCTATGGGTGACCAAGATTCACAACTTAGAATTGCATAGTAGATATCTCTTTGAGATTTTAACTCATTTCTCCACAAAGAGAATTCAATGATTTAATCAATTAAACTTAAATGCTTGGACTTGCCCAACCCTATAAAATTTGATATATCGAAAATCTATGTACATATGTTATGATGTTGGACATATATTGTATACTATTACATGATACTATAAGTACATATAATTACATTTTTTTTAAAAGATAAAGAACTAGAATGAGATTTTAGATTTATGCTTCCTTATGACCCTTCACCTTTTCATAGTTAAGATGAAAATTGTGATATATAATAATAAAAATCTAGTTTACATGGCACTATTTTTCACTTCACAAAATGTGTTGTCCCGTAGGGGAACAACTCAAGTTGTATAGGGAATGTTCTCTTATAAATACTAAGGACTCATCATTACTAGTTCATGTTTAACTGAAATTAGAATACTTTGTGGAGACAAGTTGTGCCTAAACCTAGCTAGGAAAGCGTATCTTGGGTGCAATGAAAGTCCTATACATGGGTTGCATATGGTTCACAATGCATCCTATTGTTCTGATAATTGTAATGGTTTCATTTCCCTATGTGTGTATTTTTGTGAAAACATCCACAACCTTTCCGGAAAGGAAAGAGCCATTCAAAGTATCATATGTGGTTTTGGCATAGCCCCCAATAGTGTGTTGTATGGATCTTTTTGGAGGCATAAAAATTATCTTTGTGTCACATGTCCTTAAACCACACTAAGCTTTAGCACAACAAATGGATATGCCAGAACTGGGTAGCTAACTTGTCATCCTCCTTAGCTATTGTAAGAGGAGTAGTATTGATTTTATTTATACCCACACCTAAGAATGTATAGATAATACATTAAAAAACACATAATAACATTATGATCATAAGAAGTTGATTATTCATCAAAAACAAATAGATTTTTTTTTTGTTACACTGGAGGAACTGGTCGGGTATCCACCCCCTATAAACTGCAGTGTTCCTAGTTAACTTTTTTCACATGACTGGTGGTGTTCATGTGGTATGTAGTCCGGTACCATGGATTTGGGGAGAGATTAAACCTTGTGACCTGTTGAGCCTGCAACAGGATGCTTTAGCTAATTGAAATAGGCCTCCCCAAAACAAATAGATTAGATCATAAGGGGAAGCTTAATTTATGCTCAAGTGAAGGTCTATTGATTGAAAGATTTGCCTCAAATGGTTGTAAATCAGATTTCACTAGGGCCTTGCTCCTACTCTCATGTGCTTCTACTCCCCTACTCTAATTATCCTAATAGACATCTCAGAACCTTTGCCATTGTCTGCCCTATCCCTAAAGGGACCACTTGTAACTGTTAATCTAGTTGTAGCATCATTGTCATGGTGATGAGATCGACCTCTCAAAAGTCCTGAATACTACAAAATAACAAATAAAAATGCCTAAATTAGATTTGCAACATAAAATTTTGGCATCCCATATCTTCTCTTAACATTGTTCCTAAATCCCCCTTTAGTGTTTCCTCCAGTCATTTCCATAATTCAACCAAATGGATACAAATCTATAGCAACAGTTCAAACTTACAACTCTTAATAAATGACCAAAAATTTCATTGTGCAATTGTTATCCAGATCATATAATTTTGGAATTATCTAACAACCAATAATGAATTCTCAACCCATTTTTCTAAACTAAGGTCTACCAAAGTTCAAACAATAGAAACGGATAAAAGCGCTTCAAGTTTGTCACAAATATTTTTTCCTTTTATGGCAGAGGGTTGCCAGGATAACATGGAACTTTTGTTCTTTGAGTGTGGAAATGGCTTTACAGAAGCTATTACAACTAGTCACTCCTTTTCTGATGTGCATCAAACTCAAAGGATGACCAATCACAATGGAGATGAAGATGAAGGCCAGATGAGAGACCATGTAGATGAGAAATTGCTAGAGCAATTATTTAATGTGATTAGCCAAAATGAGTGCTACATATAGGAGCTTCTCCCAAAAATAGCCTTCATAAGAAAGAACAAACCACATCATGCAACACAAAGAAAATAGGAATTTTTCCTTGAATGAAAAAAGATATCAAATGTTGGGTGGTGGACCTAGCTTGATTGGAAAAAGAATCCTGTTGTAGGCGAGAGGTCATGAGGTCTAGTCTCCCCACCCTCCCCATGTTATCAGAGGGCATGTTACACAACGTCAAAGGTCACATGAAAAAAGTTAGGGGAGACCGATTCCTGCAATTTAAAAAAAAGCTTTCAAATGCTGCCAACACAGGTTCATGTAGCTATGTGTAGGAGGAGGAGCTAAATTCTAAAAGAGAAATCTTATAATCTTTACAAAACAACTGTCAGAATGTTAACAAACAAAGCATATAGAATGTCATCTTACATAATAGTTGTCCATCCAAACAATATGTGTTATCTAAAATGAAGCAGTGGTTAAGTAAGCATTAAGACCTTTGAATCTTCCAAATTGTCCATTAAATACCATGCTCAAAACAAGAAGTAGTGCACATTTCTCTAGCTATTTTGTATCTTGATTGAAGGGTAGTAGGAAAAAATGATCCATTGGAATAACATCCAATTGAGGCAAACACATTGGATCTTGATATTGTGAAGGGTCCCTCCCTTGGAAGTAAAAATAATTGGTGTGCAATATGTGAGATGTTATTATTGATTCCTTGTAGATGAGTAACATCGATTATAAGAGAGTTGTATGAGGGACTTAGGATCTGGTATTCACCTGTAGGTGCGGAAATGATTGGGATTAGAAACTTTTAGATAGGGTTGGTTGATGGCATAACACACTACATTTCATACTTTACACTAAGGGTGAGGTCTCATGGAGGGGGGATTCCTTAAAAATGTCAATGTATGCTTCTTATATTTTTTAAGAATATTTCAAAGTTCTTGGTCTCATGGATTTAATCTTGTAATTCTCCTTAAAATTTTAAGCTCCAAAATTTAAGGAATGAACTATAACGCTTTGATAAAAACTAATAAATAAATGAAAATTCTCTCATTTTTATTTTCTAATAACAATTTTAAATTTTAAATGAGAGAGAACTAGCATAAAAAACTCCTAAGTTTTAGATGAAATTTCTAGTCCCATCCCTAATTTAACCAGCTTAAAAATGCATTCCTAAATGGTAGGGGCTCCTATTTTTCTAGAAAAGATTCCAATTAATCCCATAGCACAATTGTTTTTTCCCATGAGACCTCCTACTCCATGAAAAAAAAATCCCTAGCCCCCCCATGGGACCATATAGTAAGCCCCCATATTAGTTATCAACTAGATTTTTTAGAAACCTTAATTAGAAAGAGGCAAAATAAAATTAATTTCATTAAGAACGCAACTTCGACTACAAACATAATAGAAAAGCTCATATTCATAACTCAATTTATTCACTCTCATATGGCTCAAAACATGTGACAATCCTCATGTGGCCAGATGAGCCTATGACATGGTTGTCCTTTACTTAATTGCTACTTGCCCTTGCTCAATTTTCCTTACACTACACATACTCTAGCCGACCCAATAAAAGATTACCTTATGTATATATTTAATTATTGCAGACCTATATTCTCAAAAAATCAATTTTATATGGGATAAAAATCCACTCTTCCATCCTTCATAATCAATTTTATTTTTTCACACTCTTAGAAACATGAGAATAATATAAGTGTTGTTGAGAAAATATTAATTTTATTGCTAACACTAAGAAATAAGAGAATCTTAAGAGTGTTGTAGAGAGACTATATACATATGTATTGAATAACACAGATAATTGGGTGGTCCCACAATAGTGGTTTACAATTTTTGGTCAAATTGGATATTGAAATTATGTTTTTTAACTAAATATTCACATTTTGGCACCTATAGCGGCTAAACCGTGAGGAATTTGAAGATGATAGAAACTAGAGTCTCGTCACATTTTGTCTATAGATTCTAAACATATTATTTTAAAAAAATTTGGAATTAAATTTCACTTCTTTTTCCATCTCCCACGAAAACTATTTTTTTCAAAAAACAACATTTTTAAAAAGTGATTCACACCGTTTAATGCATAACTTTTTTTTCGATGGAGGATAAAATTATAGTTCTTTCGAATTTAGATGTGTAACTCTGATATCTAGTGCTACCACTTGGTTAGATAATTTTGTATTGAATATTTATTCTTTAATCAAGTTTTGAAGTCATACCAATTACAATTCAGACATAGTGTGACTGTATAACACAACTTTTTTTGTATTTATCAAAAAAAAAAAATTTGTTGGATCAAGGACTTCAATATCTGGTGTACTTGTATTTTTCAAATTATCTTTTTGATA
This sequence comes from Sequoia sempervirens, assembly GCA_007258455.2. NCBI lineage: Eukaryota > Viridiplantae > Streptophyta > Pinopsida > Cupressales > Cupressaceae > Sequoia > Sequoia sempervirens. Next base: position 385,018,966 of record VDFB02193867.1, on the reverse strand, counting down.
ATCTACTATTTTCCCACATGTGTAGAACATAGACCTTCATTTTCGATGAAAATCCTATGTTTAATAAAACTGAAAAAAAAATACATAATAAAACAAAAACATATTAAAAATAAATTTGTTGGATAGCTCATTTCGAGGAATACATGATTCAAGTTGGGTTTGTGAAGACTCCTCTATTTTAATCCTCAACCTGAGCTTTGAAGCATAAAAATTTAAGGTTTTTTTGTGTTTTAGGGGGAGAATGATGAATAAAGGGGGTTCATACAAACCCCTAAGGGTTCGAGTGAAGCACCCTCAATATGAATTTCCTTTTGTTTTTTTGGGTGGGAAATGTGGGCCCAGTAATTAATGGGTTCACTCAAACCCTAGTTCGGGCAAACCCCTTTTGGGTTTGGCCAAACTTGTAGGTTCTTTCGAACCCCTAAAACCAAATTTTTTTCCATGGGGTCATGTTTTTCTCAATTTTCCTTCCTCCATAAAATTGTAAACCACTATTGTGGCTTCACCCAATTTTAAGAGTGTCGTGGAGAAACTATGAATGTATATCAATGGAATTTAGAAACACAAGAATTTTAAGAATGTTGTTGAGAAACTATAAATTTGTTTCACTTACACTCAAAAAATTGTGAGCTACTATGTTGTAATATAGTATTTGAGAATAAGGGACTATAATAATTCCTAATTTGAAATATTGACTATCCTTTGATTTTTATATAAGAATCAATGAAAACTTAAAATTTTAAAGTTGTATGTTGATTGTAAGATGATGAGAACAATAATGAAGAAGATTGTGAAGAAACATATGAAGAAGTAGAAGACGTGGATGAAACAATAAGTGTAGCCATTGTAGAGTAGGTACATTTGTTTGATATCCATCCAAGTTTCCAATCATAGAACTAACCTTAGTGATATGAAACAAAACAAATAAACATAAACATGCACATGTTGGCTTTAGCACTATTGAAAAGAAGAAGAACAACTATAGTTTATAAAAAATGTGAGAAATAGAATATAATTTTCTACTTTCAAATATTCAAAACAAAAACACATATAATCTCTCTTGCACTGCATATACAACATTGCACAAACAATGAGTAAGATAATCCATGACTTATGTATGCTTTGCAATAGTCAAACTTGTGCAAAAGTTGGCTTTACCACTATTGAAAAGAAGAATCAAGAACATAGTTTATTAAACATGTGAGAAATAGAATATCATTTTGTATTTTCAAATATTAAAAAAAAACACATAAAAACTCTTTTGCACTCCATATACAACATTGCAAAACAATGAGTAAGATAATCCATGAGTTATGCATGCTATGCAACACTCAAACTTGTGCACAGTAACAAAAGATTTGACTCATTAAAGTGAAGGATTAGTGTAACTCTAACAAATGCACACACCTCAAAAATAAGAGTCTACTATACACTATTTTTAATCCCCCGTTTTTGAAATTAATTCTTTTTTGAGTAAAAAAGTATGGAACATAGTTTATTCAAAATAGTATTCTAAACATTTTGACTCACACTAATATAAAATAAAATTAGTGTAACCATTGCACCTCCTTTTGGTGCAAGTGCTAGTTACATATTTTTCTAAAAGATAAAGAAACTAAAATGGAATTTTAGATTTATTCTTCCCTGTGACCCTTCACCTTTTCATAGTTCAGATGAAAATTGTGATATACAATAATAAAAATCTATTTTAAATGCCACTATTTTTGCAGTCCACAAATGGTGTTGTCCTATAGGGGAACAACTCAAGTTGTATAGGGAATGTTCTCTTATAAATACTAAGGACACATCATTGCTAAGTATTGTAGTACTTCATGTTGCCGAAAAATTTAATGATTTGATTTTTAGTTATTCCTTTAAAAGTGTTGATATATTTTTACATTAATGTTTTTTTTGCAATTGTTTGAAAGGTTTATATATATTTTTTAATATATAAAATTATTTAAATATCATCATTGTACATTTCTTAGAGGATTTTAAAGAAGAATTTTTCACAAATATAGGAGGGACTCAAATATAGCATATTTTCTATAATTGATTTTCCTACATGTGAGAAATAGAATATCATTTTCTATTTTCAAATATTCAAAACGAAAACACATATGAACTCTTTTGCACTCCACATACAACATTGCAAAAACAATAAGATAATCCATTAATTATGTATGCTATGCAACACTCAAACTTATGCATAGTAACAAAATATTAGACTCATTAAAGTGAAGGATTAGTGTAACTCTAAAAAATACACACACCTCAAAAATAGGAGTCTACTATACATGATTTTTAATCCCATGTTTTTGAAATTAATTCTTTTCTGAGTAAAAAAATTTGGAACATAGTTTATGAAAAATAGTATTCTAAAATTTTTTACTCACACTAATATAAAATACACTCAGCATAACCATTGCACCTCCTTTTGGTGCAAGTGCTAGTTACATATTTTTGTAAAAGATAAAGAACTAAAATAAAATTTTAGATTTATGCTTCCGTATGACCCTTCACCTCTTATAGTTAAGATGAAAATTGTGATATATAATAATAAAAATTTAGTTTACATGCCACTATTTTACACTCCATAAATGGTGTTGTCCTATAGGGGAACAACTCAAGTTGTATGGGGAATTTTCTCTTCTTTTTTTTGACAAAAGTGGGCACACCACAATATTATATTAATATATATAAAATATGTACATAAACTTGGTTTAGACGACATACCAGCAGGAAAGAACAAGGAAGAAAACCTCTAGTTATAGCCCATTCGATACAAAATATTGATTCGATTATTATAGTCAATTACAAAATTATCCCACATGTAGGGGATGAAGTATCAATTTTTTCAAAAAACTAAGTGCAGTACAACCACCTTAGCCCATCTAAGGACTTGATACTTGAATGGTACAAAATGAGGCATAATTTTCAAAATGTATGCATGCAAAAGTCTCTACCAAAAAATGAAACAAAACATTTTAACTACCTAGCTTATGTTATTCCTCCATTCGCTTTGCAAGAGTTGAATTTTGATCCTGCACCACATCTTCCTCATTCTGCTGCTCAGATTTGTTTGGAAGAGGTATCTCCTTTGCAAAAAAATAATAACCCACAAAAGGATCTTCTTCATCTATTTGAGCCACAAATTCCAGTTGACTAGCTGCCTTGGAACCCTAGCACAAAGAAATGGTGCACTCCGCATTTGATAAATCATGAAATTCTCTACGCACAAGAGCTATAGACTCAATTTTCACTGGTTGTTTCTCAGCTAAAAAATGGCATTAGGGAAATTTTTGTGCATAATCCCGAAGGAAAGAAATGAAAAACTTTTCTTTAATTTTGGTCTCCTGAAATACACAAATTCGCTTGTCATGTTTGTTTAAAGTAGATAATAGGACATAGTCATTGCGAAACCGAAGAACCAATCTGATAGCCTCAAATATTTCTTCAAACCTAGATTTTTCTTTTATATATTCATGAGGGAATAAGCCTCCAATGTATCCCTCCTTGGAGAACAAATTATATTTTTTCAGAAGATACAACAACTCATTCTTATCCTTGAATTGAGGGTTTACAAATTTTGCTACAATTAGCTCTAACTCCCTTAGTGATTGAAGCAAATCCATAACATTTAAGAAGAAAATTGAGAGCACCTAAGAAGGGAATAGTAAAAATCGATCTCTTGGGTGAATGATTTGCACTCCTAGCACTGAACGTATCACATTTTCCTCATGCATACAATCCATTTTAAAGATGAGGATCAAATCTGCCTAAGAGAGACTATCTTCAAATGGCCTTTTCTGGGATTGAACATGGCAATAATTTGCAAATTCTAGGGGCAGAACGCCATGTTTCCACTATATTTTCACATGCTACTAAATTCAAAATTAGTCACTCATGGAAGCTTCATAAAGGAAACTACTAAAATGAGTGATAAAATATTTTTTTAAGTCCCAAAGGAGCCTTCGCATAATTTTTTGTGGTAATAATGGCAACTGTTTTGGATGCATAAAGATTGATGAGGAAAATCCTTTAAAATATTACCAAACATGCGAAAAGGATTGCCTCTCCTATAAATATTAATGTGAAGTACCACCACACACGAAAGGTACCATAAGGATACCATCACGCAACTCACAAAATATTTTCCAAACATTCGCCAAAGAAGTGGAAAATTTACATGTAGCCAAAATTTAAACATACAGCCACCAACAATTGCCAAAGGAGTGGTGGATTTAAATGTGGCTAACAATTGTATGTACGGCTTGTCCCATCACTTCTTTGGATAGATCACTCACTGAATATTGGAGCACATGATGATATCCTCAAGGTACTAATCCATTTGCATTTGATAGACAAAATCATTTCCATATGTGAAATAGTATAAAGGTGAGAACCAAGGTATAATCATGATAAATAATGCCAAATTTAACATGGAGACATTAAAAGCTAACTTTCCCTGCCAAATTCAATGGTACTTCCATGTGCCAATATGGTTCTCATATCTGTTATATATGAATGGAATCACTCACTTAGGGTGACAAGCATCCTTCTCGATCAATTGGGCTAAATGTGGAAAGTTGTCAAGCAAGGTTAAGTTAGATGAAGTACTTATTTCCTGCATTGAACTGCCCATGTTAGCTAGAAAATCCACTAAATTATCTCCCTCTCTATAGGTATGAGTTATTATATAATTTTTAAACTTATAAAGAAGATCCCATACTTTTTGAAGGATGTATTTAATACTCCAATTATGAATGCTCTTTTTTTTAGTCGCATTAATTATCAGTAAGGAGTCACCTTCAATATGAAGACTCTCAATACCCATCTCTAGGGCCATTTCCAACCCTAACATTAAAGCTTTAGCTTTAGCTAAATTATTAGTTCCTCGATGAAGATACATGGAGCATAAAGCTAAAATTTTACCTTGAGGATTGTGTAGGTAGACCCCGCCCCAGACTCTCATAGATTGCCTTTTGATGCACCATGAAAGTTCAACTTTATAAAATCATTTTGGGGAGCTTTCCATTTTACCTACTTTCTATCACACTTCATCGATTTTGATTGCAATAAACTGCCAAGAAAAGGAAGTTTTATCTACTTCCAAATTAATCAAATGATATTATCCTAGCTGGTAAAAGAGGAATTTATATCTTTAGTTTCTCAAGTGTTGGTATTGACTACCTCAAAAAATTGCATTTTCAATTTTTGCATTGACAACATTTATGGAATGGGATACTTTCATGAATATTTGCAAGTTCCTCTCCCACCAAAGATTCCATACTACAAGAGCTAGCACAATTCTCCATATGCAAGAAAAAAATGATGATTTGTAGAGCAATGGCCAACTTTGAAATAAGTCCCATAGGGAGTTTGGAAAGGGCATACATAAATTGATCTTACTAAGAATGAATTCCCAACATTGTTGTGCAAATTTAAAATTGACAAATAAATGATCAACATGTTCAAACTCCTTAGAACACAAAGGGCACATAAAAGGATCCACTATTCTTAGTTTGGGTAGCCGATCACTAGTTCAAATACGTTTCTTCAATGCTAACCATGTGAAATTTCCTGCCTCGAGGAGAATTTAATTATTCCAATAGAATGAAAAGGTCCTTTGGGAAAGAAGATGGCCTGGTTCCTGATTTAATGCCTTACAACCTTGACTTACCATGTAATTTTCATCTTTTGAGGGATCCCATAATAATTTATCTAGTTTGGAAGAAAGATATGTTGTCCTTGTTTCCAAAATATTCTATAGTATACTACATTGTTGGGATGATAATGAGGGATGTGAAATTCTCTTCCAAGTTACCTTACCTGAGCTAGGATCTACCAAATGAACATAATTTAACAAATTTTCTCCCCAAATATCAATATCTCTCAAAGTTTCCATTATTGGGAGAAGCTTTGGGATGTTTTGTAGAGGAAGATTACCATTCCAAGAATCTTTCCAGAAGTTCACCCTTTCTCTATTGTCAACAACAATGAAAATCCTTGCAAGGTCATTGTTATCTAGATACTTTCCCTGCATTATTTGACACCACTTAACTTGCAGATTCACATACATTTTCCAGGCTAATTTTGCTCCAAATGCTTTGTTATGCTTCGAAAGGTTCATAACACCTGTGCCACCTTGTGCTTTCCCTCAAGACAGGGCTTCAAGAGATATTAAATGAACCTTCTTATTGTCATCCATGTTTCCTTTCCATATGAAGGTTTTGATCAATCTTTCAATTTCAAAAATTATTGATTTTGGAGCCTTTAGGACTGCAAGATAATAGTTTGGTATTGAGGAGAGTGCAACCTTAACTAAAAGGATTCTATCAGATAAATAAATCCATATAGCTTTCCATGATGCTATCCTAAATTTAATCCTTTCAATTACGTTTGCCCAATAAGTAGCTTTATTTGGGCTTGCAAGAAAAGGTATCCATAGGTATGAGCGCAGAAAGGTTTCTTTTTGAAACCCTAGTATATTGATATTTTTTTTCTCATTTGCCTCACTTGTATTAAGAATGTGAATTTTAGATTTTGAGGAAATAATCCATTGTCTTGATGCTGAAGAATATTTATTTAAAAAATCCTTAATTTGACTAGCTTCCTCCAAAGTTGCAACCCTAAATAAATTTGTATCATCTGAAAATAGGGAATGAGTAACTGCCGTATCTATATTCTCTATTTGGATTCCTTTCCATAATCCAAAAGAGTACATTTTAATGATATATCTACTTAGAGCCTCTACCATAATGATGAACAAGAAGCAAGACATAGGGTCACCTTGCCTTACACCTTCAAAGGCACTAAAAAACCTTGTTGGTGAACCATTGAGAATCATTGAGAATTTGGCTCCTGATAGGTATGTAATAATCCATCGACACCATCTTGCTGAAAAGCAAAATTTAAACATTACTTTCCTCAAGAAACTTCAATTGACTTTATCGTATGCCTTCATCATGTCTAGTTTGGCAATGATAGAGGGGACTTTCTTAGATATTATTGAATGGAGGGTCTCATGGGCCACAATTTCTCCTTGATATGTTTCTTTCCATAGAACAAAACCCCCCTGTTCTTATGAAATTATCCTCAGAATGATAGGTTGTAGCCTGAAATATATTTCCTTTAAAAAAATATTATATATTATGTGACACAAAGAAATAGGCCTATATTCTAAGAATGAGGAAGGGTTGCTAACTTTAGGAATGATAACAATATTAGTTACATTAAACTATGTGAGCAAAGTTCCAGTTCTACGTGATTCTTCAAATGCCCATAAGAGATCATAGCACACAATTTCCCAACATTTCTAGAAAAAAAGAAGAGCAGTAAAGCCATCAAGCCCTAGTGCTTTGTCAGGAGGTAAAGAAAAAATACCTTTTTAATCTCCTCAATTGTAAATGGCTTCAATAATTCTTCATTTTCCTTTATAGATATGAGTGTCGGGATTGTTTACAGTAATTATTCCTTATCCTGTTCATTTTGCTCATTTCTACCATTTGCGGTAGTTAAAAGATCTGAGAAAATTCTAACATATTCTTTCCTGATGTCTTCTTATTTTGTGAGCCAACTTTCTATTAGAATCTCTTCGACTGCTTGGACCACCTTAGTTGCTCTTTTAATCTGAGTATAGGCATGGAAATACTTAGTGTTTCTATCACCTTCCCTTAACCATAATTCCCATGATTTCTGCCTCCAATAGGTTTCTTCTCTAGCATTTCGCTCTTCCCACTCTGCTTGTAATTTAGTTATTTTCTCATACAACAAGTCATCCAAACCTCAATGTTGTATAATTTTTGTATGGATGTCTTCTAGTTCTTGACGAACCAGATACTTCTGTTGAAAGATATTCTTGAATGTCTCCTTGTTTCATTTTTGGAGTTGTTGTTTAACATGTAGCATTTTTTTCCATAAATGGAACATCATCATCTCAGGTTCAAAAGGAGCAGAGATCCACCATTGACAAATCATCTCCACAAAGTTAAGGTGTCTAATCCACTTGCTCTCAAACTTAAATGAATATGTAAAAGGAGGATATGAGATATTTGCAATGGAAAGAGATATTGGATAATGATCAGAATTAGGAAAAGGCAATATCTCAGAGGCAAGTTGATAGAATAGATTGAGCCAATTTGGAGATAGAAGAAATCGATCTAGTCTTACTGCAATTTGAAGAAATAATTTTCTTCGATTTGTCCAAGTGAACTTACCATTAACTAGAAAAATATCCCACAAAGTGTTTGTATTAATTAAAGATCTAAAATCAATCGTGACTTTAGTAAGCGGGCTTATACCTCCAACATTATCTTGAAGAGATGGAATGGCATTTAAATCTTCAGCTAGGATGACTTTTGCATCTCCTAGTGTCATGATAACTTGAGATAATTGATCTTAGAGACATTTCTTATCACCTGTAGGCATGGGACCATAAATGTTGAATAGCCAAAAGTTGGTATTGAATTTCATTACTTCTAACAGTTGCCAATTTTTTCCATTTTGATGGAGAACCATATAAACTTATTTCAGATTCCACAATGTTGCTAAACCCCCTAAAGCCCTTTATGCAGGAGAATGAATAGATTTCCACATATGCCACTTTTGAATTTTCAATTTGTATATATCGTCTATAATTTTGGTTTCTTGGAGAAGGATTATATCAACACCGCATCCATCAATTTGACATTTGATGTGGGCAAGTTTGTTAGGGGCATTAAGGCCCCTGAAATTCCATGAAAGAATATTCATTGTACCCGAGGAGAGCAGCATGCTCTCCTCAGATGCTTATTTTGTGGAGATATCAAAGAGTCATGTAGCGTAGCTTGATGCCTTACATCTATTTCCTCTTGCATTTTTACAGCCTTAGACTTACAACCTCTTTTACTTGGAGACTTCTTTGTAGGGGGATGATAAGGAGTCTACGAGATGGAAAGATTTTTTGTATAGTTAAATTCTGAAGAATTTTGAAAGTCTTCCCCTTCAATTTCTCCCTCCTCATGTACCTGTGGCTCCTTAAGAATGTGTGACTGCAATTGATTGCAGAGCACCACAAAAGGTTCCTGAGTGTTGAGAGTATTATGATTATCACCAATAATTTCCTCTTTGGCATTATTACTATCCCAATCTCAAAAGGATCCTTCTTGAAAAACCTCATCCGCTATTTTATCAACAATTTCTAAACCCACTGTGACCAGAAACATTTCTGCCAACAACTCTAGATATGCATCATCAAGTTTGTTTTCCTTTGGATATTGTAGCAAAGCCTGTGTTACACCCTGCACTTTAGCTAGGGAATTAGTTAAAAGAGGAGTATGGGGAATTTTCTCTTATAAATACTAGCAACACATCATTACTAAATATTGTAGTACTTCATGTTGTCAAAAAATTTAGTGATCTGATTTTTAGTTATTTCACTAAAATTGATGATATATTTTTACATTAAAGTTTTTTTTGCAATTTTTTGAAAGGTTTACATATAGTTTTTAATATATAAAATTATTTAAATATTATCATTGTACATTTCTCATAGGATTTTAAAGGGGACCTTTTTCACAAATATAGGAGGGACTCAAGTCTAGCATATTGTCTATAATTGATTTGCCTACATCTGAAAAATATAATATCATTTTCTATTTTCAAATATTCAAAACAAAAACACTTGCAAACTATTTTGCACGCCATATACAACATTGCAAAAACAATGAGTAAGGTAATCCATGAGTTATGTATGCTATGCAATGCTCAAACTTGTTCACAGTAACAAAAGACTAAACTCATTAAAGTGAAGGATTAGTGTAACTCTAATAAATGCGCACACCTGAAAAATAGGACTAAATTGTACACGATTTTTAATCCCCTATTTTTGAAATTAATTCTTTTCCAAGTAAAAAATTTTAGAACATACCTTATTAAAAATAGTATTCTAAACATTTTGACTCTCAATAATATAAAATACAATCAGTGTAACCATTGCACCTCCTTTTAGTGCAAGTGCTAGTTACATACTTTTGTAAAAGATAAAGAACTAAAATGGAATTTTAGATTTATGTTTCCCTATTACCCTTTATCTTTTCATAGTTAAGATGAAAATTGTGATATATAATAATAAAAATCTAGTTTGCATGCTACTATTTTGTACTGTAGAAATGGTGTTGTCCCGTAGGGGAATTTAACTCAAGTTGTATAGGGAATGTTTTCTTATAAATACTATGAACACATCATTACTAAGTATTATAGTACTTCATGTTGTCAAAAAAATTAATGATTTGATTTTTAGTTATTCCTCTAAAAGTGTTTATATATTTTAACATTAAAGTTTGTTTTGCAATCGTTTGAAAGGTTTACATATATTTTTTAATATATACAATTATTTAAATATCACCATTGTACATTTCTCATAGGATTTTAAAGGGGACTTTTTCACAAATATAGTAGGGATTCAAGTCTAGCATATTGTCTATAATTGATTTTCCTTGAAAAAATGGCAATAGTTTGTTCATTACAAATAACTTCACATTATTAATTTATTATAGAGTTTTACAAATTGAATATACATTGAGATACATCATTTATAATATGGGTATATGCATGATCATGATGGGCCAAAAAGTGGCAATATGATGGGTATGTCACTGAAGACTTTTTTTTTACCCAAAATTGATGAAACAAAAAGGGTTTTTAAAAGATATTCTCAGCTTTCCACCAATATAAATTATTCTTTTCTTTGAATTTAATAAGTAATTATTATTCATTTTCTATTCAAATTATGACTAAAGTCCTGATTGATAGGATTGAAAAATATCTATAACTTTCAAATGATATCACATTTTTGAGTCCAAAACATGTGTCATATTCTATGCTTTGTATACTATAGGATTAAAAATAGAAAAATTGAATTTCATGAAGTTTTGAAAGGTGGTTAGACATACAAGTTTTGATATTTTTAAAATTTTGTAATAAAAAATTCATAATTAATTGTTTACTTGGAAAAAATTATATGTATCACATGGGACATGAGTCCTCTACTTATATCTAAAATATTATAAAAAATATTATCATTTTATTGTTGTTAGGGGTCGGAGACACCTACTTATTTTTTCCCTAAAAATTTAAGTACTCTGCATTGAAATTTCAAATTTTCACCAAATAGATTTTTTGTTTTTTTAAAGCATGTAGTAGTTTAGAAACTACATTCAATTTTCTATAGATTCTATTCTTACATATTTTTGAAATAATATAGATAACTTATTCAAATTTTTATGTCAAGTTGCCTAACTCTAATTTTTCTATTTTTTTACCACTTAAGGGCTTGTTTTTTCCATGATGATCCTGCACATACCCATATTGTTAAGCATCACAAATAGGCATTCATCAAAGTAATCCATACAAAAACAAAATCAAATACCATAATTGTTGTGAAACATATCAATGATATTAAACATTGTTTTTATTACATACATAATAAATGCAACAATTTATTTAAAAATATCACTAAAGAAGGATCTCATATATATTTAGCCAATAGGCTATATATTGTAGGTGCTTTGTGCTAGAAACATATCTCATGCAAGAAAAATACAAAAATTTCCCACAAAAATTGTAATGGTTTAAGTGAAATGTGAAGTTGAAGTCATCCTGTGAGGTGAGCTTTAAATTTTGTAGGTGATTTACAATCTCCATCAAATCTGCATTTAATCACCCCCTCCAATCAGATTTCTCCATCACCTGCAATTAGATTTCTCAATCACCTATGATATGATTTGAACTTATCTTCGCCTTTCATCGCCCATTATCTCCTCTATGCACTAACACTGGATATCTTAACCACCGAAGAGTAGATATTATGAGAAATAATTAATTCTCTATGCATCACTCATGGCTTCACTCCAAGACTCTATATGATGCATTGCTTCACCATCGAGGAGAAGATACGATAGGAATCAATCAATCTTTTGTTCATTCTTCAAACATGGAAGAGTAAATGTAACAGGAATCAATCATTCATCTGTGCATTATTCAGTGCTTCTCACCAAGATGGGATATGATGCATTTCTTAACCATAGAGGACCATATGTGAAGCAAAGTATAGCCAACCTAATCTTTCATAATCTCTTGAAAACAAAGGATTCAAGGTTTTTTTCAACAAGAACTCAATCTATGCAAGGGAAAATGTGCCTCAAGCAATTGAAGAAGCCATTCATTTAGCCTCTATTCATACTGTCATATTTTCACCCAATTATGTACAGTTGGTTTGGTGCTTAAAGGAGCTCCACCTCATCCTCAAAATAGGGGCTCCCAATATTCCTGTGTTTTGTGGAATTCAACCTTATGAGCTTTGAATGAAGAATGAAGAAGGTCTGTATGCTCAAACATTTTAGAAGCACACTGGAAGGTTTGAGACTCATGTATTAAGGAATGGAAGATGACCCTTTCTGATGTGTCATTCATCAAGGGCTATATTTTTTAGGGGTAAAAAAAATCCTTTTACTTGTTCTCTTGCTTTGTTTTCATGTATTTTATCATTCTTGGTTACTTAACTGACATTAACATTAAATGGAATTTGAATATATGAAATAATCTTAGAGGAGATTAATCCTAAATTATTTTCCCCAATTTTAAACTTGGTAAGATGCACTATAATTTCAACCCAGTCGAATCTATAGAGGGAGACATCTTTACCTGAAACAAGCATACACGCCACTTATTGAGTTTCCTCTTTTGTAATTTGTGGATGGCTTTCTCCAACAATCTATTGACTGTAGACAATGAAATCATTGAGAGTAGCATGGAGAGTAGTGTCGCCTCTATAAGTGACAACCTTCGAGAATGGAAGTATACCTGCTTGTGCAAGAAGTGATTGTTGTGAGGGGTTCAAATAATTGTGCCACATTGAATACAGGCTCTCTGAATTTTTATCTATGGGCCTTCACATTGGACCACCAAATCTTTCCCTCCCACTTTTCACCCATTTTTCTGCAATTCCTTAACCACCATACAATAGGTGTAGATGCATCATTTAGGAGTTTCATTAATAGGTGATATAATACATGTATATGGATATGCAAGGCATGTGTGAGGTGATATTTTTGTTGCTTCCACATATCAACCATTCTAAAACAAATGGTTAGGAAGGGGTAACATTTAGAATAGTAGAAATTTCCACCATTGATATGGTGGCACAAATTGAGGTACAGGTTAATTATTATAAAATATTGGTGACAATATTTTTTAATTTAATGTGTTTATTATCATTTATTTAATTATTTTACTTTAGTTATGTTAATTATTTAATCTTATTTCATAATTATTTCATTGTATTTTTAAATATTGGGATATGTTAGTTATTTTTAATTTTTAATGTTTATAGTTATAATATGAGTTTTTTTATTGTATTTTCAATGTTGAATTTCAATTATAAATAAATGTAATTAAGAAAAATAAATGTGAAAGATAAGGTATATTTGAAATTTTATTTCTACTACTAAGAATCATTCTTTCAAATTGTTATACCAAAAATTATAATTCAAAAGAAAATTATATTTGTTTCAAACATTTATAGATAAAATATCTTCTATATGAATTTAAAACTTCTATTACAAACTTATATAAACACTATAGAGAAATTATTATGTATACATACATATACTTCTCTATCGACATACCCCTTGCACCCTTCCTGGTGCAAGTGCTAGTTAATATAGGTGGAGTGCTAGTTGAGGGGTAGCCCTAGCCATAAGAGGCTCTTCCTTTGGGAGTGTTAACGCAAAATATTCCTCCATGCTTAATCTCTTCTTCCTTGGTTGCAACTCCCAATCAAAGGCATGGATCAATGAACCTAAATTGTACTCTACTATAGCAATTCCCATCATAGCACCAGGAAAAATACGCCTTCTTGTACCAAAGGGTATGAGTTAGAAGTCACCACCAGATGGATCAATTTTGGAACCAACAAACCTATTTTGATTAAATTATAGGGGATTGTCCCATATTTCTGGGTCCCTTCCAATACCCTAGATATTGACTGACAAGCATGTTCCCTTAGGTATGTAGTAGCCACCAACTTGACCAGCCTTTGTAGAAACTCACAGAAGACTAAGAGGAGTGGGAGGGTGTTTATGAAATGCTTCCTTTCAAATGGCCACTAAGTAGGGAAGCTTTGGAATGTCTGATACTTGGAGGTGCCTATCTTTACCAATAATTTCATCCACTTTAGCCTAGGCATGTTTTAGAAGTTTGGGATTTAGGATAAGCTCAAAAGTGCCCATTCTATCATGCTACTTGATGGGTCAATTCCTCTAGTGAACAAATCCTACAAAACACATAAAATAAAATCAATTATAGTTTAATTTTTTTACTTCAAAATAATATTAAGAATAATCCACAATATTCCAATCCTACTATCTATTAGTGCACATTAGTATATCTTAAACTAATATAAAATGATTATAGAAAGACACAATTTTATATAGTATAGTGGCCAGTTACCTTAATCTAAGATGAGGTCCCCCAATTATAATCTTTAGCTTTAATTTAAAGAATCATAAAACCTTATAATTCTATGTCTATAGTTTAAACTTTTTATTTCTTGTTCACTCATTTGCATAGTTCAATGAAATTAACTAATAGAATTTTTTGAAATGGTCAATTCTTTTTTTTAAAAGCATTAGAAATATAAATGATAATATTATTTACTCTTCTATTTGAATATTTAATATTAGCCCGCACATTAATTTATTTTGTATTATAATTTCCTAAAAGATTAATATATTAAAACAAACAATTCACACACTAGTCGAGCAAATTATCAATATATCTAAAAAGTTCATGCTATAATTAATATTTGACAAATCAAATGAACATAAAATATTGTTAGTCTTATTTGAAAGAAACTTGAATGATAGTTGATCACACTAATATTCTTAATAATTCAATATTTTCTACATAAACAAATAATTTTCTAGGCTTGAAACTCTATACTTCATTTTTCATCTTTATTTAAATAAATAAAAAGATATAATATTTCTAATGCATTGCATCAAAATTAGTTATTTTACAAGAAGAAAACCCTTGATATTATCATCAGACAACCTCTCTTTCTGACCATCAAAATTATTCTATTTAGACATAAGCACATCAAATAAATTTGGAGTTGCTCATTTGTTAGCGGTGGCCTGGTGTTATACAATCATCTTATTTAATGTATCATCAAAGAATTTTGCTATCTTCTTCATACTCCCTTGTATCCTATGCAAATCCATCCATGCAATAGAAGGTATAAAATCACCTATATTAAATTTCCCTATTGTAACCATGAGCTCCACTACATTATCCTTGAATTGATTGGCCTCATCCCCTTCACCCTCAAAAACTTGCTTGCTTAAAATCATTTGACCAAAAACATTGGTTGCAAAGATGCTGAGTAGGTCTAGCACATTTACTATTTGGTTATTGCAACTCTAAACAAAAATGGATTTAAGCATGCAACCTATCTTAGCTTCTCTTACTGGCTGCCAGTCAGCTAATGCCTTACCACCCAACATGTGAATGTTGCATAGCTGATTAAAAAAGAGTTTAAAGGTCAATTTCTTTCAAAAAAAAAATCTAACATTATATATACAAACTCATTACTAAAAATTAATTTATAAACACTTTCCACAAGAGTTATGAATTGGTGAGATCACAAACGAGAACCTCATCCTCAATTTAAACATTCAAAAATTGCATCCCAATGAAGTTTGAACCTTGGTGGCAAGAACAACACCACAACAACTTATCTATCATATTATGCCACTATTAGCCACTGCTAAATAATTTGAACCATTTCATAATTCATCTCATTTTTTAGAACAATGTTGTTTTTTCATACTGGGCATTGAAAGCCGCACTATATAGTCCACATAACTAGGAAGGAAAGAGCATGTAGAGGGTGTGATGATAGTAGCATGCTTAGAAACAACTGATGAGCATTTTGGGATGTGTTTTGGATTTTGTGGCTTATTTGAGAGCAAGATCGAATCACAGTCTTAGATGTAACGATTATGGTGGTGATTTATGAAACTCCTTGATAATCTTTTGAAACCAACGAACCACAAGTCTAATTAGTATTATAGATTTCATCAAAGTAGAAGGGTGAATAATCATCTATCTAAAGATTATAATTTACTTTCTTCATTAAGAAAAAATAAAATAGTTCAAACTATAATTAAAAACTAATAACAGTTTCCTTAGTGAGGAGTATAGCCTAAATTTGATGGCTATGAAACTGTCTTACATGAAAGGGAATATTTTTCTCATACAATCAAAATTATATATGCACACACACACACACACACTACATGGAAGGACATATTTTTCTAATACCATCAAATTTTTTGAACAATTATAATTATATATATATATATATATATATTTAATTTTATATGTTTTTCTCTCAAATAAGATATGATATAACATTTAGATACAACCACGAGTAGATAACCATCACAAAATATTTGGTTGCAGGCAGGGTTGGCCATCAGTTCTAAGCCTAGGGAGGAGACATATATCTAGCTAATGATATGTCTCTATCTAAATCTAAAACAAAATCTTAATGGATAACAAATTGACACAGTTCATCTCTAAAAAGCTTCCCTAAACACATATATGAAAGATGGGTTGTAGCACAAACAAGAAAAAAAATAGATATAATTTCACATTTCATATTTCTTGGTAACAAACTCCTTTCTTATCACCACTTTCCTACAAATTTCTTGATACTAGCCCCATGTCACTTTATCATGAATGCAAAGGAAGCATGGGAAAATATATACATAAGCCTCCTATTAGAAATAGAGCTATGAAGCATTTTATCCTTTTGTTTTCCATGCTAGCTATTAATACCATAGTGTCATTGCCCACATAAACCCATTACAAATGTGCAAACGACAAGCACCATGGAAAACTTAGCTTGAAAACTATAATACCAAATGACTAAGAAATAAAAACTTGACACCTCACAGCCACTTAAGAACATAAAGGGCTAAGAAAGCTAGCAATCCTCTATGCACATAAAGAAAGACAAGATTACAGACATATCTCCCCTTAGTAAAATATCCCACTTAATAAATGCAATGGATAGCCATTGCCACCAACTTGAGCCCCTTCCAAGGAAAAAAAATAAGGGGAAAAAAAATAAGATATCAATAATTATTAACATAATACTCAAAAAGATTCCCCTAGAGGAACCACACAATAATAATGGTGATTGAAAACAAAGGTGGAAATATGAATGATAGGTTGTAGCACAGACAAGAAAATAGATAGATATTTTAGGTATATGAAAGATGGGTTTTAGCACAGACAAGAAAACAAAAATATATTTTAGAAGGTTGTGATGAAATACCTTTATGAACATCTTTCGATGATCTCCATAGGGAGCCCACACCATGTCATGCATGTTGTAAGAGAAAAAAGTAGTAAATACATTGCTAGTCCTGTTGGAGAAATTTATATCCAAAGTCTTCAAAAAGGCCTTTGCAATAGTAGGGGTGTTGGCCACCACCATTTTAGAGGTACCCATTTTAAGATAGACTATTGGACCATATTTCGTTGATAGCTCTGTCAAAGCGATATGAGGCATTGAGCCCGCCAATAGCGAGCAACCTAAAACATGCCATCCTAATGGCCCAAGTGGAAGCTTCTAACAAATTTTCTAAACAAAATGAAAGCCATGGAGTTGCTGATCTATTTTCTGGCCAAACTAGAAATACACAAATCAAATGTGGAATAAACTTGGAGACATGCAAGCCTGTTTTCTATTCATTAAGTTGGAAATGAACAATATAGGAAAGATTAAATAAAAATTATTGAAATGTAACTCTAAGCTACAGACTTAAACTTCTGAGAGCTTCATGAGTTGCTAAACTAGACATACAATGAACTTCAGGAGATGTTAGGAGCTCAACTGACAGGAGCTATGCAGAGCTCTTCAGGAGCAATATTTGCTCACACACAAAAATAACAACTATTGTTGTTCAAGAGCTTTCAAAAGCTCACACATAAAACATTATTTGTCTACAGACTGTTGTTGCATAGCAAAATTCTTCAACTCTAGCCAAGTCTTCTCAAACTGACTCTTCTTAACTGATAGAATAAAACCACCTTCATTCCTCTTGTCTTTCAACTCATTCCCTCTCAAATTCAAAATCACCTACTAGCATTGATTTGGAATTCAAAAATTCCTAACTTCATTAACTTCTTCTGCAATCTTTAGGTGCACGTCAGGAGCAAGTGGAGAAGGAAATCCACAAAACAATCTTTCAGCTGCAAGAATCGAATACCCCTGACAAGTAGGTGGCAACGGGAAGAGGCTTAGGAGAATTTAATTTTCTAACACTCCCCCTTGATCCCGAGCTGACAAAACAAGATCAATCCTAATCCAAATGAACAACACCCAATCTAGTTCTTAGGTGCTCAAAACTGTCTATGCTCAAATGCTTGGTGAATATGTCTACTAGCTGTTGCTCAGACTTGCAAAATGCCATTTTAATTTCACCATTCTCAACCAATTCTATGATAAAATGATACTTGATTTCAATGTGCTTTCTTCTTCCATGAAACACATGATTTTTCATCAAATATATCGATGAAACATTGTCACAATAAATTATTGTTCCATCTTCTTGTTCTTCCTTCAAATCTACCAAGATTCTTCTCAACCAAATAGCTTGACATGTTGCATCATTTACTGCTATATACTCATCCTCTACTGTAGATAGGGAAACATTGGGTTGTTTCTTGGAAGCCCATGAGATGACTCTTGAACACAAATGAAACACATAGCCTGATGTGCTCTTCCTATCATCCAAACTTCTTGCCCAATCATTATCCATGTATCCAACCAGCTCCAAAACATTTGTTGTTGTGTATGAAATTCCATATCCTTTGGTGCCATTCACATACCTCAGGATTATTTTACCTGCTTTCCAATGGGTGTCTTGTGGAGTCTCAATAAACCTAGAAATAAGACTCACATTGTGCATTATATCAGCCCTAGTTGTTGTTAAATACATTAAGCTTCCAACCAAACTCTTAAACATGGTCAGATCCACATTGTTGTTGCAATCTTCCTTGCTCAACTTTAGACTTATGGCTGTTGGAGTGGGGGAAGGATTTCTTTCAAGCATCCTAAATCTCTTCAAGATCTCATTTGCATATTTTTCCTAAGAGATAAACATACCATCATGCATTTGTTTTACTTCTATGCCTAGAAAATATCTCAAGAGACCTAAATTTGTCATTTCAAACTCTCTTTTCATGGCCTCTTTAAAATCAGCAATGAGGAAATCATCATCCCTAGTGAAAACTAAATCATCAACATACAAGACAACAATCAAAACCTTACCATGTGTTGCCTTGATGCAAAGAGTGGGCTCACCATCACTTTTGCTAAAGCCATTGCTCATCAAATATGATTCAATCCTACTGTACCATGCATGCGGAGCTTGCTTCAGCCCATAAAGAGCTTTCTTCAGCCTATACACCTTGTGTTCTTGACCCAGAACTTCATATCTAAATGGCTGCTCCACATAAACCTCTTCTTTCAATACTCCATTTAGGAAGGTGGACTTCACATCCATTTGAAATACCTTCCACATGTGTTGGGTTGTGATTGCTATGATTGCCCACATTGTTTCCATTCTTGAAACAGGGGAAAATGTCTCATTGTAATCTCTCCCAAACTACTATTTGTACCCCTTGACAACTAATCTTGCCTTATGCTGGTCTATCCTTCCTTCGACATTAGACTTGGTCTTGTAGACCCATTTCACCCCAATAAATTGCTTGTTGGGAGGCAAAACTGTTAACTCCCATTTGTTGTTCCTCTCTATTGTATCTATCTCCTCATCCATGGTTTCACACCATTTCTCTTCTTTCACAGCCTCTTCAAACTAAATCGGATCACTATGAGACAATAACACAAAATTCACACCCTCATCAAATTCTTCATCATACCTTTCATTTTGGTAGATCTCCCTTAGACTCTTGGTCTTTTTTGGCATTAGGGAGGTGAGAGGTAGTTCTAAACTTTCACTACTGCTACTGTTGTGCTGAACAAGCAAGTTCAAGAGCTATCAAGAGCTTTTAGGAGCTCTACTAGTGATTTTAGGAGCTCTTCTAGAGCTTTTAGGAGCTCTCGGGAGCTCTTCAGGAGCCAATATTTTGGAGCTTTCGAGAGCCAATCTTTTGGTTGTCTCTAACTACTTTCCTTTCTATCTACTCACTTCAAGAACTTTTAGGGGCTCTTCAAGAGATCTTTAGAAAACTTGAGGAGCTTGTCTAGAGCTCACTGCAGCTGAATCTCTGGCTATTTGTGGCAGTCTTCTTGGCTCTCTACCAACATCAGGAGCTCTCAGGGGCCTTTCAAGAACTCTATTGGTACCTTCAGGAGACAATCCTCTGGCTGACTATCTTCCAGCTTCAGGAGCCATCAAGAACTGTCAAGAGCTTTCAAGAGCTCTTAGGAGCTCTTTAGGAGCTCTTAGGAGCTCTTTAGGAGCTCAACCGATGCTTTCAGGAACATTCACAGACTTGTGTTGCTGAACTTCATGTTCTTTTTTTGCTTCTTCAGGAGCTGTCAGAATCTACCACTCTATCCCATGACTTATCTCTTAGGAACTCCACATCCCTACTAATGACTATCTTTTTGGTGATTGGATTGCATGGCTAACAGGCCTTGGACTCTTCACTATAGCCCGTATGCATTTTTCACCCTTGTCATCCAATTTCTACCTCTTTTCCTTAGGAACGTGTACATATGCTACACACCTAAACACTCTCAAGTGCTCAACTATCCACTTGCGTCTTGTCCATGCCTCTTGAGGTATCTTATCACAGACCACCTTTGTTGGACTTCTATTAATAAGATAAATAGTTGTTGCTATAGCCTCTCCCTAATATTCAGTCGGGAGTCCTTTTCCTTTCATCATGCTCCTTTCCATCTCCATGATGGTCCTATTCTTTCTTTCAGCCACTCCATTTTGTTGTGGAGTATAATTGGTTGTTAGCTCCCTTTTTATGCCATTTTTCTTGCAAAAATTCACAAAAAAATAGAGGTATACTCTCCTCCTCAATTTGACCTTAGGACTTTGATGAGATGTTCACTCTCCTTTTCAGCCTGGCCTTAAACAACAAAAACTTATCAAAAGCTTCAGATTGATGTTGCAAAAAATAAACCCATGTCTTACGGCTGTAATCATCAATGCAAGTAAAAAAAAATGCTTTTACCAACAAAAATGATTTGCATAGGGCCTACCAAATCCATGTACACCAGCTCTAATGGTGCTCTTTCCCTTGTAGAGTTGCTTGATTGAAAGGGATGCTTATGTTGTTTGCCCAAAATGCAAGCCTCACATCTAACATTAGGCTCTACTATTCTTGGAAAACCATCAATCATTCTGTTCTTGGAAAAAAGACTCAAACTAGCATAGCCTAAATGTCCATACCTGAGATGCCATAGCTTGGAGGGGCCTTGAATGGTGCTCTTGAGCACTACATGATGTACTACTGTACATTCTCCATTCATGAGAGGTGCAACAACACATTGAGATGAGAAACATGTCTCAATCTTCAATGGAAACATCTAGTTCTTTGCCATTTGAACTGCTGCAAACACCTTCGTCCTCTCATTCTTGTCATAAGTGACGCATTGACCCTTCTCCATCAAATTTTTTTATCTATTTTGAATCAATTGACCTACACTCATGAGGTTATGTTTCAACCCAAGAGCAAGAAATACATTTTGTATCTCTTTCTTCTCACCTTGCTTGGTTTAGATCATAATAGATCCTCTTCCAACAATAGGAACTACTCCATTGTTCCCCATTCTTATTTTAGACTTTACATTTTTGTCAATGAAAGAAAAAATATTTTCATCACCAATCATGTGGTTGTTGCAACCACTGTCTAAATACCACTCTGGGGCTTCCTTCTTCAATAATGTTGCACATGATGAAGGTTGTGGACTGGTTTCCTTCAGCTACATTCAAATCAGCCAAATTTGCACTTTGTTTTGACTGATCTCTTTGCTTGGTCCAACATTCACTCGCATAATTCCTGAACTTATGATAGTAGTAGTATTCAACATTGCTCTTATCATTCTTCAGATTTGAACTATTGTTCTTTTTGCCTCTTTGGGAGTTGGTCTGAGAGCTGCTCACTCCCTCTTGATTGTTTGCTTGCACTAAGCTATCTTCTCCAGCATTACCATGTCCAAATCTCCCTCTACCACATCTAGATATGTTTCTACCTCTCCCCCTTCCTCTTGCATTCGTATGATCTCTAATAGCTTACTCTTGGGAGGAACTTGCAGACCTATTTAGGTGCTACTCATGGGTTTGCAGAGAACCCATTAGCTCATCAACACACAACATTGTGAGATCCTTTGCCTCTTAAATGGAAATCACCATTGCATCAAAATTCGTGGGTAAGATCCTGAGGACTTTCTCCACAATCCTCTGATCATCAATGATCTCAATATTCACTCTCAACTGGTTTATCAAACCTAAGAGTCTTCTGTCAAAAATTGAGATGGAATCACTCTTCTTCATTTCAAGAGTCTCAAACTCTCTTCAAAGCATCTAGAGCTTCACCAATCTGACCTTGTCTGTCTCTTTGTAACAGGTTTGGAGGATTTCCCAAGCTCCCTTTGCATAGTTAGCTGCTACTATTCTGGAAAAAATGGTCTTTGTCAAGATTGCTTGAATCAAACTCAATGCCTTAGCATCCTTCCTCCTCAACTCATTCAACTGGTTCTTCTTTTTTTTTGTGAGCACAACATATGCTGTTGGGTTAGTTACATCATTGAATCCATTAACCAAAAATTCCCACAAATCATTGGCGACCATAATGGTCTTCATCTTCTTCACCCAAACATCATACTTATGTCTAGTAAAGGATGGTGACTACTGCCAGCTCTTTCCTTCATCTCCAGCCATGTCTCCTACACAATAAAAACTCAATACCTAGAAAGAATTCCCTAACTCACAAGGAAATGGGGCCTATGGCTCTGATACCATGACATATTTTCTAAACAAAATGAAAGCCACAGAGTTGATGCTCTTTTTTTGAGCCAAACTAGAAATACACAAATCAAATGTGGAATAAACTTTGAGACATGCAAGCTTGTTTTCTATTCATTATAGGAGCAATCTCTACTCACACACAAAACTAACAACTGTTGTTGATTAGGAGATTTCAAAAGCTCACACAGAAAATATTCTCTATCTACAAACTGCTATTGCATAGAAAAATTCATCAACTCCAACTGAGTCTTCTCAAACTAACTCTTCTTAATTGACAGAATAAAAATGACTTTATTCCTCTTGTCTTTCAACTCATTCCCTCTCAAATTCAAAATCACCTACTAGCATTGAATTGGAATTCAAAAATTCCTAACTTCATTAACTTCTTCTACAGTCTTCAGGTGCATGTCAGGAGCAAGTGGGGAAGGTAATCCCCAAAACAATCTTTCAGTTGCAGGCATCAAATACCCCTAATAGGTAGGTGGCAACAGGAAGAGGCTTAGTAGCATTTAGTTTTCCAAAAGCTTCCTATTCTTGCTAAAAGATCGCTAAATCCAATGTATAGACAAACCCATGAAAATCTCTACAACAAAAACTCATTAATCAGAGCCATTTCCATTGTATGATTCTTAAGGGATGGTGAAAATAACCAAAACTCCTACAATATCTCTTTATAGCATTTTTTATAGTTGAAATTGTAGTGTTATGGTTTGGGGCACATGGAATAGATTAACCTGAGTATTGACTGAGAATTGATAGAGAGAAGGACAGGAAGCAGAGATGTCAAAAATTGTGACATCAGTATTGGGTAGTATGAATTTCCATTCAGGCTGCAAAAAGTCCATGGCTTTTATTGGAATTGATAGAGAGAAGGCCAGGAAGCAGAGATGCCAAAAACTATGACATCAGTCTTGGGTGGTATGAATTGCCATTCAAGGAATAGAAAGTCCCTGGATTTTATCTTCAAAGAAACTCTCCTCTCTTCTTTTACAAACCTAAAATTTTACATAATATTTTATTACATAATTTAATTGATAACAATTTAAATATTTTTAATTTACATATATAGGAAAGGAAGCAGAGATTTCAAAAACTATGACATCAATATTGGGTGGCATGAATTTCCACTCAGGGTTCAGAAATTCCGTGACTTTTATCTTCAAACAAGCTCTCCTCTCATCTTATACAAACCAGAAATTTAACATAATATTTTATTAGAATTAATTGATAACTATATATAATTAACATATCTACAATTCTGGTTGATACATATTCAACATGTTAATACTTTAGATATTTATTAATCTACACTTTAAAAAATTCTATTTTACATATGACAAAATTGAGTTCAAATTGTAGTGTTAAGGTCCGGTTGCATGCGGAATAGTTTAACCCAAGTATTGACTAAGAAATGATAAAGAGGGCATAAAGCAAAGATGCTAAAACTGTGACATTAGTAGGTACTGGGTGGCATGAAGTATGAACTACCATAAAGAAGCATTTGTCTCTTCTAGAGATAAATGATTTCAAACTCAAATGCAAGAAACATTCTTGTCTTCTAGAGATAAATTATTTCAAACTCAAACACAAGAAACAAACATAAATTATTATAGCGAAATACTATCACATTTAGTTAAAAGGAGGATGGATAAAACCCCTCACACCAAGCTTCCCCTTTTTCTAGCAACAAAATTTGAATGAAGGAATTCAAAGGATATGGTGGTGGCTACACCTAAGACCTCATCAATTATTGATGCATATATCAACTATTTGAGAGCAATGTTGTTGACATGACCCACAAAGAGATTTTTGGTATTGGAGATAGGAACTCTCATCGATTTCCCTATTTTCTTTGTCTATGATTTTAAGTTTCCCATTGCAAACTATTATTTTGGCATACTAGAGGCCAATTCATCAATACAAACCTCTCAATGTTCTCATCATTTTCAAGGAGATCACATCTTTCTAAGTACACCCAAGATCAAGTCACACCCAATATTGCTTTGATACTATAATAGAACAATATCCTCATAATTCTTTAATATTTATTTAACTCAAAGGTTATAATAATTTATGGCTTGAAATAAAGCTCAACAATTACTTGCAAATCTAGAATCTAACATGATAGGTCTAATGTAATACCCCTCATGTTGTTCGGAATTGATACTTCTGTGGTTTTGCTTGATACTTTGAGACTTTGGTAGTTATTGTTTGTGGGTTGGATTGGTGGATTGGATAGTTTAAACATCTTGATGACTATGCTACTATATTTGATGACATGGATATTATGATATGACATGATGGTTATACTTGATTTGGTAATGTTTAATTTGATGCAGTAGTATATTGTAATGCAATAGATTAGTAATTATTTTGTGATGATACAATGTGATCAGTTTGGTTTAGTGATGTCACTTTATACTTAATGTTGTAGTTCTTATTGTAGCTTTGGTGAGGGGACAGTGTAGCACCACTCGTTTACAAGTGCCCTGCTATGATGTGATTCCTTCTCACGATGTGATGTATTTGATTATATATACATGTTACTTGACGTTTATTGGTATGCAGGAATTGTAGGAATAAAGTCTCGATTCCACTTCTTTCGACAAGACAGGGTGAACATTAAATTAACCCAATGGGTACAATGTTGAAAAGGGGAGTTGATAAGGAAGTGTCCCCATCCCAAGTCCATCGCCCATTGTGAATTTTTTTGTGACAGGAATTTAGGTTTTGTCCTTGTCTTGTATTGTTTGATTTTTGATTATTTGTGTTACTTATCGTTAGTGGTTATCTAATTAATCTTTATTTTATAAGATTAATTAATGTTGTTTTGTTGCTTTGATTATTGGTAAGTTAGCAAAATGTTGAATTTTAAATATATTGTAAATTAAAAGTTATTTAATTAATTAAAAGTGTAAGTAATTAATTTAAATAAATAATGAAGATGATAATTATATATTATCTGTTTCTTGATATTAAATTATAAAGTCAGAAGAGAATATCTTGTGAGGATAATATCATGAGAAAATAATTAATTTTTAATTAAAATTGTGAGATAAGTGTGAGCTTTTAAAAGCAAGAAAAGAACCAATCAATGTAGAGGATTTTTGAGGAAAAAGATGATGAGCTTTATTTATTATTATTTTATTTTTATTGTGGGGGAGTTTTTACACATACAAGGGGTTTTACGGTTTTTGTCTGAAAAAGAAAAGAAAGATAGGTTTTGTTTTGTGCTTCTTGGTAAAAAAATTGTTTAGTAAGAAAAAGGGAAAAGGATTGATTCAAAACTTAGCTGAAGGAAGGAAATTGGGGGGAAGCTGCAGCATGGATTCTACTTGCAAGAAGGAAGAAGGCTATTGGGGTTGGATTCTACATCGAACGAAGGACTCTAGATTTATATGGAGTATATTGAAAACCAATTTTCCTATATTGTTTATTTTGTACATATATATATAGTTCTGTGTGTTTAATTTTCCTCAAAAAAAATCATATGTATTTGTGCAAGGTTTTAACCTATGAGTTAAATATTTTATAAAAAAACTATGTTTTTCGAAATTCATATTTCTTTTGTTTGTAAATGAAATTTTAACAATATATCTATATATATATATAAATATATATTTATATGTAAAGGGGGGGGAGTGGTCAGCGGTGGTCGTACTACCCCTGACCCCCCCCCCACAGTGGGCGTTGTGCACAGTTGACACAGACTGTGGCCTCCCATAGGGAGGTACGCAGTACCACCCAATGTACCTTGTTTCAAAAAAAAAAATTGTGTGCTTTAATAAAAAAATGTGATTCGATAAGCTACATTTACTATTTTTTTATATATATTTCGTTATATATTATATAGATATATATATATATATTAATATATATATGTATATTTATATATGTATATATATTAATATATATGTATATTTATGTATGTATATATATTAATATATATATTTATATATGTATATATATTAATATATATATATATTTATATATATGTGTATATATACTATAGTAAAATACAGTAAGGAATATGGGTGATTTTATAATATTTTTTATAACCATAAATTTTAATATATGTTATATATATATATAAAGGATTTTATATGCTGTGATTTTGATTTAATGAGATAATTTTTACAAGTTGTAATATTATAGTTTAATTGAGAAAATTTGGAATAAGCTATGTGATTATAATTAAATTGATTAGTTATAAAAGTTGCAATGTTATAGTGTAATTGTGCAAATTAGAAATAAATTATGTGCTTTGAATTGAATCAAATCTTCTCAAGTAACTGATTTATTTAATTGGAAAAATCTATTGTATATTAAAATGACTTTTATGGCCTTGATTTATGTAATTGTTTTCTCTCAAGATCATTCATTTAATCAATTTTGGCTTTCTCTTATTTGGGGTTTATGTCATGTGGGAAACCCTAGAGTTATTTTATCCTGTTATAGGAACTTAAGTTGTTGATTAGGAACTTATAGAGGTGGGGATACTTATGTTATTTTTGATCTCATATTTTGATGTTTGGCCTATGTTTCTACTATGGTTGTGATTTTAGTTTACACTTGGATTGTACCATTTTGGGGATGTTGTTCATATGAGTTTGGCAAGATGGTTTTGCCTCGCGGATGTTCCATTTGTTGGTTCAGTATTTCTTATTGGTACAATCCTTTTGTGTTGGATATTTGTGTTTGAGTGTCAAGAGAGAGTGTCTCTAAGTGGGGGCCGATGCACAAAGGGGTTTTCAGGGTAGCAGACGTAGAGTTAGAGTAATTAGTGATAACCTAAGTAATTAATTAGAGGTTGGGTAGTTAAACAATAATCAAGATAACTATGGATGCCTCGTCCACCTGTTAGTGCTATCATAGACTAAAGGTGGACCGAGAAGGACATGGTTTGCATGATCGTTTCCTCATCCTCACGAGAGGTTAACAATTCTACATGAGTAACCCTATGGAGTGGCGCCTTGAGATAGGCTGTCAGGAGAACCATAGATGGAGGCAGCACCTTGAACTAGGTTGTCTAGATAATCCATGTATAGATGGAGGCGACACCTTGTGATAGGTTGTCTCGATAATCCATGTGAAACCATGCGATGACACTCTCCTCTAGCATTCCATTTGAGTTGTTTTTATTGAAGTCCTCTGGAAGTGGTCTATTGTTATGTCTTTTGGTGATTTATCATTGTTTAGTTTTGTGAGTGATCTTTTGATATTATGTTATCTTGTCTAGAGTTAGCCTAGTGTTACTGTTGATGTGCTTGGTCGGGGATCCTTCCTTGTCTACTCCTAGCATGAGGGTGGTTGGGTGGAACGTGCTACACACCCCATTGGGTCCCCTTTGGATGTAGTTGTACCATTAAGTGCAAGGTTTTGCAGATGCTGTTGATCTAGGATTCATATGTTCTAGATGTGTATTTGTACTACAAATGTATTTTATTTATTGTTGTATCACTCCCACGTGTGTTGGGAAGACTTTGATGTAAATTTGTATATGTGTTCATTATGATGTATTATCAGACTTATGTATTGTACTATCACACCATGTGATTCATCCTTGTACTATTATTTGTAAACATTGTTAAGTTGTGTTGTATCCATGGAAATATATATACTTAATATCTTCATGATTAATTTATTGTCATATGCTTGTATGGTTTTATATGGATTACTCTTAACAATGTGGTTATCGTTAATGGATGTTTTGAAATTGATGTTACATGAATGAATGAGTTAGTTACATAATGTCACCTCATGTACCCAAAAGAACTTAGATGTTTAATTTGTAATCTTTTATATCTAATGTATACAATAATTTATACACTTTAATAGTTTTTTTTTTTAAATGTACCATAAATGTTAGATGTATTAGTTTTCTTTGGGGTTGTGTGGCGGGGCATTACATCTAACAAGAACTAATGAACAACAAAATAAAGACTATTAACACATCTAATCTGTTATGGACACATCTAAAATTCTTGTTGACACATATTCAACATGTAAATTATTTATTTATTCCTTATTTTATATTTTTAATCAAAATACTTATTAATTTGTTAAATCTAATATACCATCATTTTTAATTTTAAGAGCTACAAAACATTAATTACAATAAAAGTCGGGTCGAACTACTACAAACAAAAATAATTTGATCATTATATTATTATATATAGGATAAAACTAAAGAAAGATAGTGAAAAAAAAATTAAAAAGAAGCAATTTGATAACTTTTTCATCTTAATCCAATAAAAAAAAAGATTAAAAAAATATTATGAACTTTTATCCTTTACAATTAAATTTTTTTTACTTAATGAATATATATCTCAATATTTATACATTTTAAATGTAAAATATAAAATTAAAAGTTTCACATGCCATAAAAAATTAACACAAACATATTTACATATAATTCTAAATGAAGTAATATTACTTTATATAGAGAAAAAGTAATAATATAAATGTTTTTGGTCAGGGTGAAGTTGTATCTCACTCCTAATTATACTAATTTCAATTTGGCACATGGAATTTCTGAGGTTCCTTCAAAATTGGTTAAGATATTTGTCCTTCACTGGTGTCTCAAAAATGAGCTTACCTCATTTTTCAGACATTTTAATGGGATTTATGCACCCAAATCATTCTGATAGTCGTCCATAAATTGGGCTAAATTTGGAAATTGCGATCTTTCATTAACACAAACATATTTATATTAAATTCTTTTGGTTAGGGTCAAGTTGTATCTCACTCTTAATTATACTGATTTTAATTTGGCACATGACATTTCTGAGGTTCCTCCAAAATTGGTTGAGACATTTGTCCTTTGTTGGTGTCTCAAAAATGAGCTTACCTCATTTTTTGAACACTTTCAAGGGAATTATGCACCCATGGATCTCCATTAATTCAAGTTCATGTGTGCCAACTCCAAATCATTGTAGCGGCCATCTGTAAATTGGGATAAATTTGGAAATTGTGATCTTTGCTTCTCTTTTGTTGATGTTTGATCATGAGAGCTTGGTCTCATTGTCAGATATTAGAAACGATCCTGTCAGTGCCTCTTTTGGTAGAAAATTCTTTTGTTTGGAGGACTTCACTAAATTTCCTCTTTTCCAATGCTTACCACTTGGCAACATTTTCTCTTATTGTAAGTACTTGACATGCCTGAACATTTATTGATCTCTGCTTTGAGAATGAAGAAGGTTTTATTCCTGGTGTTATGGCGGCCACCTTATTATTTATACTTTTCTTCAGCTGGTTTCATATTCAGTATTCACTTGATCTCTCTTGTTGGTTATTGGTTTTGCAATGGATATTATCCTTTTAGAGTGTTGGTGCCACCAAGAGTTCATGAAATTTGAGTGGAGTCGTCATTCACTAAAGAAAACTTGAGAAGGGCTTTCTCTTTTGAATGTAAATAGGTAATGGACACCATTCAAATTGTTTTAGGATTTGATTCGCTGGATATGCATACCATGGCGTTGCCTTATGAACTGGCATTTCAGTTTGTTTCAAATTTAATGGATGTTCTCGGCTATATTGAAATGGTTAAATTTATCATGGGCACATATTTACTGCCACATGTGTACCCTCTTTCTACATTGTAACCGGCCTTAGAAAGCTATGATATCCTCCAAGGGTCAAATCTGGTTGGGGGTATTATTAGTAAGCAACACCTCGTAGTTGACAGTCGCCTCTCTAAATTGCTTTGTGCTTTGGCTCATGGTCTTCTAAATGATTGCCCTAGTGAATTCAGAATTAGCCTCAGGATTCTTAATCAGAAATTTAGAAACTTAGTGAGTGATCCTATCTACTAGCTATACAAGGCAATTCAATTACTTATTCAGCATGTTGTCATTGAGCCTCATGAAGAACCTCATTTCCCTCCGCCTGTGAACATTGCTTCATCGGAGGGAAGCTCTTCTTAAAAACTCTTTTTCTCTTCTTCTTTTGGAAATTTTGCTTCTTGTCCTGGTTTAAACTTGGGCATATTTTGGTATTAGCTTTTCAGTGTTATTGCCTCCCGTCTTGGTTTGCTATGGAAGTGCTCTATTTTTTGGCAACATTTTGCGCAAGTCCTTCATGTTGGCTGTCGTCGACACCTTAACGATTCGTCTACTCCATTCATCGGTGGATTTGGTCCTCTCTCTTCGATCTTCGTCTAGCTTCCTTCCAGCTAGTTTCCTCTTTCTGTGGTACATCTAGGGTTTTTTGCCTTGTGCCCGGGTTTCAGATATTCTAGTTTTTAGTTTGAACAATTTTGAATTGCTCCTGTTGGTCAAAGTCTTTAAAATCCTTGTATCCTCTGGCTTTTAACCATTTTCTATTTTAGGGTCTTATAGGAATTTTTTCTCCTTTTGCAACGCTCGTGTAATTTCTTTCTCTATATTATCAATAAATTTTGTGGCTATGCCACCTTTATTTAAGTAATAATAATAATAATAATATAAATACAATTATTTAGAAAATTAATAACTTTTTATATTAATATTTTGAATTACATTTCATAATTAAAATAATAAATTATAATTACATTATGGTATAAAAAAAATTAAAATGTTGAGAATTTATGCATAAATATAAATATTTTATCATTAATTTTTTAATTTTATAAACCATTAATTTTCTTAAAAGGTATACAACAACTACCACCCCTTTGAATGATAGGTTTGTTAGGTTTGTGACTAATTAAAAATAAGGTTATCACCTCATCCTAAAAGCGGCAACATATTTCTAGATGGTTGTTCATGTGATTTAATAATTGAACTCTAAGTTTTGTCTATGATAGTGAAATATTCTATTCAAGTCAATTTATACTTATCTATAGAGTTGTTTATTATTATTATTATTATTATTATTATTATTATTATTATTATTATTATTATTATTATTATTATTATTATTATTTTGAATTACATTTCATAATTAAATTAATAAATTATGATTACATTATTGTATAAAAAAAATTTATCCATAAATATCAATATTTTATCACTAATTTTTTAATTTAATAAACCATTAATTTTTTAAAAAGGTATACAACAACTACCACCCCTTTGAATGCTAGGTTCGTGAATAATTAAAAATAAGGTTATCACCTCATCCTAAAAGTGACAACATATTTCTAGATGGTCGTTCATGTGATTTAATAATTCAACTCTTTTTTTTTTTTTTGATGAATAGGTAGCTATCTATATTAATTAATAATATAAAAGTACATATTCACAATAAAAAGTGGGTGGAAAAAAGGCACACCCTCGGAGTCATATGGGCCATGCCCAGAAAAACTAAATGGTCAAGTTTTTAACAAACATAACAAGAAAAATGCCATCAGGCGGCCAGAGCAGTGCCAACAGAGCTAGGAGGGTCTTTGTCATCCTTCTTCCCCCATACATTAGCGGGGTCAGGAGTGATGTCAGGAGGAGGACCCCAACTATCATTAGTATCTTGATCTTTATCTTTATCTTCATCCTCATGATGAGGCGAGATTGCAAGAGCTAGCCATAGGAAACTTTTACCAAAGTCTAGCCAACCAGAACTAGAAGGAGGAGTATCATCAGAGGGCCACCCAGAGCCATCATCACTGCTCCCCGACGCCCCATCAAAGGGCCACCCCTGGCCAACCCACAACGGAGGAGAACTGGTCCGCCGAGGAGGGCAAGAATCCCCTGGAGAGGAGGTTGAAAGTGGGGACACACAGAACCACGCCACTATCAGCCCCGACAAGGCGACCAACTACAAGAAGAAGAGGGCAAGGCGGTGACCGAGGCAATAGTACACAAGGCATTTCCCCAATGGTCTAGGAGCACATGCAGGTGAGCAACTTCAAGAGACACTTTGTTGGCTTCCACCTGAATCTGTAATAACACATTAGAACAAATTATAGCTTTTGCATACAAAGAAACCTGACAATCCAATTGAGAATGAGAAAATATGTAGGAATTTCTATCTTTCCAAATAATGAAGAGGATTGACACCTTGAAAGTGTGCCAAAGCTAGGTATACTTAGCTGGGAATTTGGGTGAATCACCCAGTAGAATCATATGCGAAGAGAATGGCTCCAACCTAAATGGCCAAAAGAAGTCATGAATCCAAGTCCAGTACTACTAAGCTATGGGACAAAACTAGAAAAGATGTTTAAAAGTCTTAGCCTACCCATAGAAAGGGCACCAAGGGTCATGGACCGCCAAGTGGACAAGCCAAGAGACCATACACAAGCCTTGGAAAAGAATAAACTAGGAAAAATGGGCTAACTTCGGCTTGACACTTGTAGACCAAGTGGTAGTGAATCTTTTACGCCAAACAGGAGTGGGAGATTAGAGAAGCCACCTCTGGTTTAAACTCTGCATCATAGGAAAATGGGGTTGAAGCCACTTGTAACTAATCCTAGGCTTGTAGTTCCTAAAAGGGGTATCTGGGTACCACTTCTAGTACTTCCACCAAGGTTTACACCCACGAATACCAATTTTATGAAACATCTCATCTAGAATAACACTCACCAGACCATCAAAAGTAGCACGATCTTGGTTTTGAAAACTCTAAATTTTGTCTATGATAGTGAAATATTCTATTCAAGTCAATTTATACTTATCTATAAAGTTTTTTATTATTATTATTATTATTATTATTTATCTTTACAAAAAAAATTTTCTTTAATGTGGTGTGCAATCGTTTCTATTTGCAAATTATATATATTCGGTAAGATATTCAGAAAATAAGTGAGAAAATACATTTTCATTTGGTAACATAGAGCACACAATTGTGCTTTCCTAGTACACCACTAATGGATATTAGGCATTGTTAGTGATGTTACTAATGATAAAAACATTGGAGATTGTTGAGGTATGTCTCCAAATTTGAGTAGTTATTGAATTGCGAGTTTCATGTCTTTCACATAAATTATGAATGGTTGTTGGTGATCTATGAAACTCTAAAACTTGCAACTATTGTGAATGAGGTTCTAAGGAAATCTACCCAAGACATATAAATGAAAGGCCTCACCTTTCCTAAAGGTTGGATAATTTTTGTTTATATGGAAGATACTAACTACTACCATAATCTATATCTAGACCCACTCAAATTCAACCCTTGGAGATGGCACTTACTGTTGGGATAATTTTTACATTTTAAATTTTTGAGTCATTCCAAATTGATTAAGACTTGACCAATGTATGAATGTTTATTCTCATAATTTTTTACATTTTAAATTTTGGAGTCATTCCAAATTGATTAAAACTTGAGCAATGTATGAATGTTTATTCTCAGGTGAATTTAAACAGTATTTCATGGTATTTAGACAAGGCAGCAGGCTATGCCATGAAAGGAATCAGGCATAATGAAAATAACTTTATTGCTATACCACTTTGTTACTAGATATTGGTAGGTATCCATTATACTTAACAATTTGTGCAAACTTCCTCTATTCAATGTTTTGAGGGCCCCCTTCAACAACACCACATTAACATGGAATTTCATCCTTCACCCCTTTTAGTGTCAATTTTCAACCTCAACAATATATTAACCAATTGCACTCTCTAATAGGATCTCTTTTATTAATATTGATGGATCGTTTTTCTTTGCAATCCAATATTTAGGGCTGTTGCACAATGAAGCAATATTAGTTCAATGGGTCTATTGAACATTATTGAAGGTATATTATACTGTTGTGAGGATTATAATTTTAGATGATACAATTGGAGTAAGGTAGTATTCCATCAATGTAGTTATGTACACATTTCTAAGAGTCATGTCTATTATGGTTAGTAGAATTTGGAAAATTTTATAAAGAGAAAATTTTGGACTCCAAGTTCCATTTCTTCAAAAGTTTAATGTTTTGGAATTATATAATTTTTTCTTTTTATATTAGAATTAGAAAAATTAAGGAATAGAATATTATTTATAATATTATAAAATTCAATATCATAGTTGGTATAAAAGAAACTTATAATAAGTAAAATAGGTATAGTTTCTTAAATTTAGAAAATCAAATATAAAATAATATTCTAAGTTTTCTATTGTATATAAAAGTAAGTTTCTAAATTAATATACATTGATTTTTTTTATTTTTTAAATATTATTTGATGTTATTGTAATTTTTTTTATATAATAATAGAATAAAAATAAAACTATAAAAAATGAAAGACGGTTTTCTTCTGAATTAATGTATTTAAAATTGGAATATTAAATAAAAATAAAATATCATAACTTTACTATTACAAATAAAAAATTAAAAATATTCAATATTCATAAAAAATTGAAAACATTTCAAAAAAAATCATTCATATTTTATTTTATTCAAAATGTATATAATTAAAGAAATATTCTTTCTCAAAATATTATATAATTAAATAATTTAAAACTTTACTCAAGATTTTATTGTACAAAAACATAGCAACTTAAATATAAGCTTAATATAATATCAAGTTTTTTTCATAATAAAGTGCACATCTAAAATCTATCTCTAAATAAGAGCTGTAGAGCAGCAAAGTTTCTACCAAAATGTTTAAGAATAGTTTTGTTTGTATTTGTTGCGTTTGCTATGTTTTAGGAAGAATCGGTCACAATAAACCAGTGATAACCTAAATTGAGGAATTTGATCATTTGCAAAGTCAACATTGTTTTCCAATAGAAAATGACCCTTATAACAACAAAATTTAGCTCACTTTATAATTTTGAATAGCTTGTAATGGAATAATTGAAAGAATTGAATTAAAACTTAAATATCTATGAACTGTGTGCACCATATGAAATGCTCTTGTTGTCAACGTATATGATAAAAAAAATCCTCTTTAAAAAAGGAAAGATATTTAGAACTTTCATTGTACGTAGAGTGATGTATAACCAAGCTGCTTAAATGTTACAATTTTTTCCACAAAAGAAAATGAAATCATCTAGTCCCAATTCCTCTTATAGGTGCCTAATGTCTCCAAAAAATGCTTTATGATAGGAAATCATATTTTTATTCCATTCAGTAATAGATAACTCATTTATAAGTGTCATAAAACTTATAATGCGAAGTCTATTGTAAAAGGCTTGGATCAAACATCAAAAATCTCAATTGAACCCATATGCCTGTTTTGTTGATTGTAGAGTAGTGGACAAAACCATTGCGATAGACACTAGACCAAGACCACGAGGTATAGGATTAATTTTTGAATCTATTATTGAAGCCTCTTCATAGGAAACATGACTGACTAATTGGTATCCTTTTTTAGCACTAGGATCATGCAAAAGTGGAGGAAATAGTTTTAATTTTCTATATCTTAACCATCTTTTACTTACAAACTTTTTTTCAAAAACGCCAGTAGAAGGTGCCATAACTCTATTGCATTTAAGTGAAGATCAATTAGTACTGCAAAGAAGAAATCAATAGAGGGTGTTAAATTACTTACTTATGTGCAAGGACTGGTCCATATTTCATACACCCTATGTACACTCTTGGGTTGGCTCAATACTATGCAAGAGTGGTAGATAACATTCATGAAAATAGTTTTCAAGATTATTAATAATCAGACAAAGAAGGTAGAGTTATGAAATACTTCTTTAGATTGATTATCTTTATTTAGGTTCTTTTAGGACATCACTATACTAGAAATCTCTCAATCATTTGCTCTATAAGGTGACACTTTTCAATCAAGATTTAATATGGTCTGAATACATGTTGTTGACATTCAAGCTATTTGACAATTTAAAGTCGAAACACCTGTACCTAGATTTACATGGACATATTACTTTATTAAGCTCTCTTCTCACTGTATGCATTACAACAAAAGGTCGGAATGAGAGTTTCTGGGGAAGATTGTGAACATACAAGAAATTCTTCAAAAGACTTTGACAACTCAGGATCATCACAAAAAATAGAAAATGTTCTCAAGAAAGGAGAAAAATTTGCAGGTTATGAACAAATTATTTTGATATGTATACTTCATTTTACTTTGCTAACACCTTGTCAATGTGATATGTTGAAAATATGGTGTCATAAAGTTTGAGATAATAGTCTTATCTAGTGAAAAGAAATAAAAGAGTCTTGGTTAGGTTTTAGAAAGGTGAACTATTTTTTTCTCAAGAGGTTGTTAAAACCCTTGCTAAACCCTCGCTGTCAAAGCCATTAAATCATAATAAAGACTAAAAGTTTTTGTGAAGGTTTGAAGGAGGTTCACTTCAGGGAAAATATTGAGCCTGCCATTACAACATGCATGGTTTATGAGGGCATGATCTTAAAATTTCCACAAGGTGGTATAGTAACCAAGGACAATCATACACCCATGCACTAGTTTGATGGATAGTGAGGAAAATTAAAGTGACAATTCAACATCTTTTTCATTAGCAGGGGTTTTGCTTTAGGTTTGTCTACAAAGAATCAATCGCTGCTACTATCTCCTTAGACTTTAGTCTACTACACAGTTAGCATAAATGTTAGGAAAATCTCCTCTAGATCACAATGCATCACCTTTGTCGGACAAAAAAGCTGGCAGTTCTAGTAAACAAAGTATTGGAAAGTCTTTAAGAGGGAACAATAATGAGAATATTGACATGCAAAGCTCAAAGAATTTGAATCAAGACCCTGCAACTGCTAAAATATCTCCTAGAGTAGCTAAACTCATGAATGTATTGTTGAAATAATGTGCCTCAATCTCACAGGCTAAAACCTCTGAAAGAGCCAAGTCGGTGCGACATCCCCATTGTCTGGCTGACTAACAGTTGTGCAACCTTGTGTGATGTTCAGGTCACTGTGACTTTCCTTGTCATTGTGATCTCTCCCCACCTGGTAAGAACTCTCGCTAATTGTGGTTCATAATGGTTGTCGGGGAAACTTGTGGCGACAGTAGTTATTGGGGAAAGATACAAATGCTTCGATATGAAGTCCTAGCAATATGGCATGTCTTGCCAACCATTATACTCTTGGAGTCATCAGAGTAACAAAGGATTCGGTAAGAACTCTAAGTGATAGATATTTGTCTTGCCGATGCTTTGGTTGTTGTCAGTATAACTCCTAGCGAAAGGTGGTCTCAGGATAACATGGAAGCCTCGGTAAGAACTCTTGGTGACATGTGATATGTCTCATTGATAAGTATACACTTGGAGTCATTGGAACATGGATGCTTCGGTATAATGTCTTAGCGACAATGTAAGTCTCGCTGATGGGATTACTAGTGTCGATGTGACTTTTGAACATCAGTATGATCCCTTGGAAAAAGCGGTAGTCTCACCAACTATTATGAGCTCGGTATGATGTCTCACTGAAAGCGGTAGTCTTGCCAATAGTGCTACATGTGGGGATCGTCGGTATGAAGTCTTGGCGATATGACTTATCTCGCTGACAGTTTTGCTCGATGGATATCAGTATGACTTAAAGATCTATGAGACTCTTGGTGATAGGAGAAGTCTTGCCGATAGATCTTCACAACATGGATTTTCTTTTGGTGTAACCTCTTGCAGAAGGTGATGTCTCTTGGTGATAATGAAAATCAGGGCTTTATGGCATCGGGGATACATAGTTAGTGTCTCATCAAAATGTGAATACATTTTGAACGCCTATGACCAATTGACTATCCTACGTGGTTTATCCTCGACCAATCAGGGAGCAGAATGGGAAACACTAGCAATTGGACTATTGCAGCCATTACTGAGAGGAAGATCGACAGACCATAGGCATCATGGATATAATTAGATATTGAAGATTGTGATTGGTTTGATCTATAGTTGGATGAATAGTTCGATGTATGATCGGTGTGAATTCAATTCTAAGAGTATTGTAACTTGAATGTTCTATACAAGGTTCATCAAGGATTATGCTATTGTAAATTGACATCATAAAGATAAGTCTAATCTTTGTATGTAATTTCCATTATTGTAATACAAAGGGGCTTTTCTTGGTGTGGTGGGTTTTTCTCTCGTAAGGGTTTTCCCACGTAAATCTGGTGTTCATCTATGTATGTTAATTTCTCTATTTCTAATATTTCTTAGAAGTGTATCTTAATTTGACTATAATCAAAAATTTAAAAGTATCTCTCCATTCTTCCCTGAGGTTTCGACATTAGGAGAGTTAGTTCCGCACCTTTGCTTCCCTTTCAAGTGGTATCAGAGCCTAGCCAGTTGTGTTATCCTTGTGGGTACATTGGTTTTTTTGTGTCAATTCTATTCAGTGGGAGTCTTGTAGAAATTTGGTAATTTGAATTACAGGTTAAGATGGCAAGCACATTAGGAAAGATTGAAATTGAGAAATTCAATGGCAGCAATTTTGAGTTGTGGAAACTCAAAATGGAGGATCTATTGGTTGATCGTGATCTGTGGCTTGATGTGTCTAAAACGAACCCTACAGGCATGAAGCAAGAGGATTGGGACATTGCAGATAGAAAATATAAGGGGTTGATAAGGATCTGTTTGGCAGACTCTGCTCTTCTAAATGTTCATGAAGAAAATACTACATCTTCCTTGTGGAAAAGATTGGAAGCTATTTATTAGGGCAAGTCCTTGGTGAATAAATTATTCTTGAGGAAGAATCTATACTCTTTGAGAACATAGGAAGGAGGGTCTGTTGTTGATCATTTGAACGCTTTCAACATGCTGATTGCACCGTTAACATTTGTGGGTGTGAAGATTGATGAAGAAGATCATTGTATGCTATTATTATGTTCTTTGCCAGATTCTTGGGATCACCTAGTGATGGCTATTGGGAGTATGACATCCACTTTTAAGATGGAAGATATTGCTTCTTTGTTATTAGAAGAGATGAGAAGGAAATCTTCTGATATGGTGAAGGAGGCTCTTGTTGTTAGAGGTAGATCGAAAGAAAAAGGAAAGAAGGACAAGAAATCCAAATCCAAGTTAGAAGGGAGATCAAGTCTCCTGGCAAGAAGTCCAAGGTGAAGTGCTGGAATTGTGGGCAACTTGTTCATGTCCGAAAGGATTGTAAAGAGGAGAAAAAGAAGAAGAAGAAGAATTCTTCCAACAATGATTCTTCTTAGAGTGATGCAGACACCTTCATTGCAGCCTTGGCTACACAGGCATCGATGATGTCTGGTTGATTGATTCTAGAGCATCTTTCCACATGACATCTCATAGAGACTGGTTCACAAGTATGAAAACTACGATGGTGGAAAGGTGTATTTGGAAAGTGATTCATCTTTGGAAATTGTTGGCCGTGGGAGAGTCAGAATTCAATTCCCTGATGGAAGAGTGAAGGGAATCAATGATGTAATCCATATACCAAGTCTGGCTCGAAATCTACTTTCTTTTAGTAAGCTGAATGATATTTGAGTGCAAGTCACAT
The DNA here is from genome assembly GCA_007258455.2 of Sequoia sempervirens. Lineage (NCBI taxonomy): Eukaryota > Viridiplantae > Streptophyta > Pinopsida > Cupressales > Cupressaceae > Sequoia > Sequoia sempervirens. Next base: position 384,978,631 of record VDFB02193867.1, on the reverse strand, counting down.
TCTCTGGAAATGGCTGCAAGATGACTAGAGGCTCAATGGTGCTAGCAAGGGGTGCTCGTATTGGTACCTTGTATAAGCTGGATGCACATGTTGTTCAATGCAATAGTGTCTCTATAAAGTCACGAAAGCTACTCATGGAGGAAAAGAGGAAAAAGTTCCTAATGGTGTTAACTCTATGGAAGTTAAGCTTCCAGAGAAAAGACTATGCTTTGGCATCATAGGCTAGGCCACATTGGTGAGAAAGGTTTAAAAATCTTGAAGAATAAAAACTTGGTTGAAGGGCTTGATGATTGTAACCTCAAATTTTATTTTTTTGAACATTGTATATATGGTAAACATCACCGTGTTTCATTTTATTCCAGTCCTCACAAATCTTTTGGCTTGCTTGATTATATACATTATGATGTTTTTGGTCCAATGAATGTTCCTTCTTTGTCTAAGTCAAGGTACTATGTATCATTTATTGATGATTATTCAAGAAATGCATTTGTCAATTTTTTGAAAAGTAAATCAGAAGTGTTCAGTCGGTTTAAGGAATTTAAGAACCTTGTAGAAAATCAATTTGGAAGAAAAATAAAATGTTTAAGAACTAATAATGGTGGTGAATTTTATTTTGATGAATTTGAGAGGTACTGTAAAGATCATGGAATTAAAAGACATAAAACTACACCTTACACTCTGCAGCAAAATGGAGTTGCAGAAAGGTTCAATAGGATAGTGATGGAAAGAGCACAAAGTATGCTAAGCAGTGCTAGCTTGGAGGAGAAGTTTTGGGCTGAGGTAGTTACTACAGCATGTTACTTGATAAACCATTCTCCTAATTTTGCTCTTGTTGAGAAAACACCTTTGGAAGCATGGTCTAGAAATAATCCCTCTTTGAGACACATTCGAGTCTTTGGTTGTGAGGCATATGAACATGTGCCGAATGAGAAAAGATCTAAATTGGAGAACAAGGCTGTCAAATATATTATCATTGGTTATAGTGCTAGCATAAAAGGGTACAATCTTTGGAATCTTGATACGGAGAAGGTTCTATACAACATAAGTGTTATCTTTCGTGAGCTAAAGCCTTCTACCTTGAATCTATAGTTAGAGACAAAGTTAGAAAACAAAAAGGATGTAGTTGAAATTACTCCTACACTAGATAAAGAGGAATTCAAAATTCAAAATGTACCTAAAACTGAGGAGAGCTCAAGTAGTTCTGAAAGTTCTGAAGAAGAAGAACAACCTCAGCCTCAGCAAGTGAGGAGGTCAACTCATGAAAGAAAGCAACCTGATAGGTATGGGTTCTCTATGATAGATTCTACTTGTGCCTATGCTTTAATTTCTAGCACTGATGAGCCTAGGACTATGAAAGAGGCATTTAGAATGTCTGATTCAAACTCTTGGTTGGAAGCCATGAATGAAGAAATGACATCATTAGAAAAGAATGATACTTGGAGTTTGGTGCCCTTGCCTAAAGGAAAAACAAGTTGTGGGCTGGAAATGGGTATTTAAAAAGAAAATAGGTCTAGATAGAAGTGTGGAAATGTACAAGGAAAGGTTGGTTGCAAAGGGTTATTCCCAGGTAGAGGGAATTGATTATGGGGAGATTTTTTCTCATGTAGCTAAGCTGACATCTATTAGATTCCTTTTGTCACTTGCAATAGCCTATGACTTAGAGGTTGAACAGATGGATGTGAAGACAACATTTCTTCATGGTGATCTTGAAGAAGAAATTTATATGTCCCATCCTGAGCACTTTGTGGAGAAAGGTAAAGAAAAACTAGTTTGCAAGTTGAAAAAATATATGTATGGATTAAAGCAGTCTCCTAGAATGTGGTACCAGAAGTTTGACACTTTTGTTTTTTCTTTGGAATTTGTAAGATCAAAATCTAATCATTGTGTGTATTACAAAGTTGAAAGTGATCGAGTTCTTATTATTGCTCTCTATGTTGATGATATGTTGTTCATAGGCAATAGTAAGTTAGTGATTTCTGATCTTAATTCTTAGTTGTCTGCAAAGTTTGAAATGAAAGATCTTGGTGCAACAAGTTATATTCTGGGAATGGAAATAACAAGGGATAGGAATAGTAGAAAAATTTGGCTCAGTCAGAGTAAGTATATCAAGATTGTTCTAGAGAGATTTTGCATAAATGATTGTAAGCAACTAGTTGTTCTAGTTTTGCAGGGAACGAAGCTATTTGTTGAATACTATCCAAAATCTCATACTAACTAGTGTACCTTATGCTAGTGCAGTTGGCAGTCTTATGTATACAATGGTTTGTACAAGGCCAAAAATTTCCCAAGTAGTGGGAGTACTTAGTTGGTTTATGGCTAATCCTGGAAGGACCCATTGGGATGCTATGAAAAGAGTAGATATTTGAAAGGCACTTCAAAATATGCATTATGTTACCATGGTAATTTGGTTGAATCATAGAGGACTCTCAGCATTCGAGGCTATGTGGATTCTGATTGGGCAGGGGACATTGATAGCAGAAGATCCACTAGTGGATATATTTTCATGATGAATGGTGGTTTAGTGAGTTGGATGAGTAAGTGATAGGTTGTAGTTGCTTTGTCCACTACAAAGGAAAAATACATGGCAGCAACACACGCCTTTAAAGAAGCAATCTGGTTAAAATATTTGTGTTCTAACATTGGTTTTGATGCAGGGAAAATAACAATTTACTATGACAGTGAGAGTGCTATTTGTTTGGCAAAGAATCCTACTTTCCATGCAAGGATGAAACATATAGATGTGCAATATCATTTTGTACGAGATAGGTTGGAGGATGGAAAGGTCTCTTTAGAAAAAGTGGATACTCTAGAGAATGTTGCTGATGCATTGACGAAGCTAGTGGGCACATAAAAGTTCAGGTGGTGTGCCAATTCAATGGGCCTTAGTGCCCATGAATTTCAGTAGTTTTGTTGTGCTTTGGAGGTGCCTGAGTGATCTTCGTCAAGTGGGAGATTGTTGAAATAATGTGCCTCAATCTCATTGGCAGAAACCTCTGAAAGAACCAAGTTGGTGTGACATCCCTATTGTCTAGACAACTAACAGTTGTGCAACCTTGTGTGATGTTTAGGTTGCTAAGACCTTGTTGATGTCTTACCGACTAGAGCTATCACTGTGACTTTCCTTGTCGTTGTGATCTCTCCCCGCCCGGTAAGAACTCTTGCTAACTGTGGTTCATAGTGGTTGTCGGGGAAACTTGTGGCGACAATAGTTATCAAGGAAAGATACAAATGCTTTGGTATGAAGTCCTAGAAATATGGCATGTCTTGCCGACCGTTATACTCTTGGAGTCATCGGAGTAACAAAGGCTTCAGTAAGAACTCTTAGCAAGAAATGTTTGTCTCATTGATGCTTTAGCTATTGTTAGTATGACTCCTCGTGAAAAGTGGTTTTGGGGTAACATGGAAGCCTCGGTAAGAACTCTTGGCAACATGTGATATGTTTCACCAATAAGTATACACTTGGAGTCATCGGAGTAACATGGATGCTTTAGTATAACGTCTCAATGATAGTGTAAGTTTCGTTGATGGGAATACTAATGTTAATGTGACTTTTGAACATCGGTATGATCTCTTGGAAAAAGTGGTAGTCTCACCGACTATTATGAGCTCAGTATGATGTCTCACTGAAAGCAGTAGTCTTGCCGATAGCGCTACATGTGGGGATCGTCGGTATGAAATCTTGGCGATATGACTTGTCTTGCCGATAGTTTTGCTCGATGGATATCAATATGAATTAAAGATCTATGAGACTCTTGGCGATAGGAGAACTCTTGCCAATAGAGCTTCACAATATGGATTTGTGTTTGGTGTAACCTCTTGCCAAAGCTAATTTCTCTTGGCGATAATGAAAATCAGGGCTTTGTGGCATTAGGGAGACATGGTTAGTGTCTCACCGACATGTGAATACATTTTGAACACCTTTGACCGATTGACTATCCTACGTGGTTTGTCCTCGACCAATTAGGGAGCAGAATGGGAACTACTAGCAGTTGGACTGTTGCGACCGTTATTGATAGGAAGATTGATAGACCTTGGGCATCATGGATATACTCAGAGATTGAAGATTGTGATTGGTTCGATCTACAGTTGGATGAATAGTTTGATGTATGATCAATGTGAATTCAATTATGAGAGTATTGTAACTTGAATGTTCTATACAAGGTTGATCAAGGATTATGTTGTTGTAAATTGACATCAGAAAGATAAGTCTCATCTCTGTATGTAATTTCCATTACTATAACACAAAGGGGCTTTTCTTGGTGTGGTGGGTTTTTCTCCTGTAAGGGTTTTCCCACGTAAATCTGGTGTTCATTTGTGTATGTTAATTTCTCTATTTCTATTATTTCTTAGAAGTGTATCTTAATTGGACTGTAATTGAAAATTTAAAAGTATCTCTTGAATCTTCCCTAAGGTTTTGACATTAGGAGAGTTAGTTCTGCACCTTAGATTTCCTTTCATGTAGTACCAGAGGTAGCTTATCCTAAAATTGAGTATCTAGACTATAAGAACTTGAATGACCTCGATGATATGGATGCTCATCTTGCTACATTGTTAAACAGGCTTGACTTTAAGGACTAGGTTATGGTTTGTGAGGCATTAACTCATGTGAAGTAGCTATCAATTTTAATAAAGAGGCCATGCTTTCAATATCGACTGATGAAGTCATCTTAATAATCAAATTGGTGAAGAATCCAAGAAGTGCTTCTCTTAAGGCCTTTGATCACTGCTTTTGGTTTTTCTTTGAAGATAAGATTTGAAACGACTAAATGGGAGTATCTAGAACTAGAAAAGACAACTTCTTTCTTTGATCCAAAGAACTCCACAAGGTCTGGTCTTCTTATAATGATAACTTCTATTATATTCTATGGATATCTTATCCCTATATCACTATATGTTTCCATAGAAATTGTAAAAAGTGTTGGAGGAAGTGTTCATCAACCAAGAAATTCAAATGTATGATGAAGGAAACACCAAGAACTACAAAAGCTCTAACATTGAATTTGAATAAGGAGCTTGGTCAAATAGATAGAGATGTATAGTATGCATGAAAATGAAGTTACCATAGAGAATCACAATGGATTGTGGTTTTCATAGTGGACTATGTTTTTCATAGAGGGAAATGATTCAAGATGGAAGAAAATGACAAGTCAATGACAGAAGGAAAGGCAGATCTCTGGCTATAAAGGGCAGGGGTGTTGACCATGAATGTTCAAGATAAGGATAGTCATACGATGCATAAGGCCTAGATACAGATGAAGAGGACAGTAAAAATCATAATGGACAGTCTATTGTGAGATGAGGATTGAAAGCTATCTCAGCAAAGCTATGCTTAAGGACATGGAGACAAAGAGCCATCACTACCAATTTCATAGAGAGGATGGTCATGATAAGAATGGTTTTAACACCAAAAATAGTGGAAGTCATGAACAACAGTACAACATCTACCAAGATAATAATCAATTAGACATAATCATTAAAACAATTCACCCATATAAAATTTTATTCTATAAGACACAAGCACATGCCCATTTCATTAAATAAAATAAAATAAAATAAATACATGATCCAAAGTACATGCCACTTAAATTAAATAAAATAATACATGACATAATACCAGGGCATCGTAGACACATTCAAGAGTAAAGGTACTTCACCTTATAGACTAAACCATTCTAGAACGTATTTCAATTCGTCTCATTTTGAATTCCAAAGACATTAGGAAAACCAAAAATAGAAAAATAAATAACAAAAAAAACATGATTTTAAAACTCCAAAGTTTCATTTGTGTACAGGTATATGCAAGATCATGATGGGCCAAAAAGTTGCAATATGATGGTTATGTGTAGAGTATGTGGCTGTGGCATTTTTTTTTTAAAAAAAATGAAACAAAAGGGTTTTTAAAGGAGACTCTCAGCTTTCCACCAATATAAATTATGCTTTACTTTGAATTTAATAAGTAATTATTATTCATTTTCTATTTGAATTATGACTAAAGTCTTGATTGATAGGCTGATTGAAAAACATTTATAGCTTTCAAATAGTATCACATTTTTTTAATCCAAAACATGTGTCACATTCCCCTTGATACTATAGGATTAAAAAGAAAAAATGAATTTCATGAAGTTTTGATTAAGGTGGTCAACACACGAGTTTTTATATTTTTTAAAGTTTTAATAAAAATTCATAATTAATTATTTACTTGGGAAAAAAAATAAAAAGGATCACATCGGACATGAGTCCTCACTTATATAAAATCTTATAAAAGAATATTGTCATTTTATTGTGGTTAAGGTGGTTCTTACTTCTTATATTTTCCTAAAATTTAAGTACTACTACATTGAAATTTCAAATTTTCACCAAATAAATTTCTTTTAAAAAAAAATAAACCTAGTAGTTTAGAAACTATATTCAATTTTCTACAGGTTCTATTCTATTTTTGAAATAATATAGATAACTTATTCAAATTTTTACATCAAGTTTCCTAACTCTGATTTTTTTGAATTTTTTGCCACTTAAGGGCCTATTTTTTCCATGATGATCTTGCACATACTTGTACATATAATTAAAACAAAAAATAGGAAAATGGCATTAAGGCTTAGCATACCATCAATGCCATCAGGTCAGACTACAATGTGCCCAATAGCTTACAATGCCATTAGCCCTAATTCTTTGTTCCTCCAATAGATCATCAAATCCTAGCCTAAAAATAATTTTCACCTGATGATACACATATAAAAATATTGTATAGTAAACAAATGAAATTTTTGGAACATATAACTAGCAAACACAGTGCCAATGTAAAACTAGCCCCGAAGAAGGCAACATAACTTGAAACCGAAAATGAAGCCTATTATTCTCTCGCACCTAGTTAAAACGTATGCTTTATTAGAAGAAACCAAGTGTGAATCTAAAGCCAATGAAAGCAGTAGACACCTATTTAAGTTTTCCATTGAAGCCAATCAAAATGGTAAACACTCACATTAATGTTTATTAAATGAAAATTGATAAAACTTGAAAAACACAGAGTAAACTTTTGTACCCAAAGTAACAAAAGAATATACATGTAGCTAAATTTATCAAGGTTAGAAATATTGTTATTTAATGCTTCAAAGCTATAAACTAAAGGGAAATAGATCTTAGCAATAGTTTGTAGAAATTGAAAATGGGCACGGCTGTAGGCCTATTTAGCCAGTGTCTTTAAATTTAACTATTGTAAAATTCAAGCACAAAAAAATTACTTATTTCCATATACAAAATTTGTAGTTCAGTATGGAAAATTGTTTGTGAAAGTGCAATTTGTTAAAACAATAAGATAGTCATTGTTGAACAATTTTGACAATGAAATTGCTAACATATAGTGTAAAAGTTCCTTGCAATTGGAATCTGTGTAACAAGAACACTACAGGCGAGATGTTTTCTTTATATTTCTTATATGTAATTTCTTGAAGCTTTGGAAAACTTTGTTTAAGGAGGTCTCCATTTAACCATTAGTCAATGTTTCCTTCTTTCCTATACAATGTGCAAGGCAGATTGTGATGGTGGGAAAGTTGGGTGGTTCTTTTGCAGCATGTGCAATTGGCAGATCCTTTTTTAAGAGAATTGTCAAGTAGCATAGAATGATGACATGTTCTACATCAAGCTTCAAAGGGGGGAAAGTGGTCATTCATTGGCTTCAGTGTCCTAAGTACCTGTGAATAAAAATAACTTGTTATGTATTTTGTAAAGAACTAAAAATATTTCATAAAGGTGTTATATATTTATGTAAAAATAAAACTATAATTTTGTGGGCTCTTGCCTGAATGTTAGATTTTGCAAGAGTTTGTAACTGTGCTCTTGTACATGCATCCTTGAGATCCTCAAAAAATCTTGATTGTGCTATGTGCATTATGTTTAAGCCTCATGACCCATTTCTAACTACATTTTTGAAAAGGAGCAGTGGCATGTCTATTTTTTAAAATTTTGTTGCAAATATGCACATAAATCTATGTCTGCAGTTGGTATAACAATCTACAAAAGAGTTATTTTAATGATTTTAAGTATATAAGCTAAGTTGCATATGAAAATAAATGAAAGATGGTTAGGTATATATAGTTGCCATGTCTTCTTGGAGGTCTCCATATTTCATATGCACTTCAAACTGGATTTTGTTCAAATGATAAGATGTCCCTATTGATCCAAATGAATCAATAGAATAGTTTCATTTTTCTTGTATTAGTTGGGAGATAGTGACGTCTAGAGTTAATCTATGTCTTTTACAAACAATAGGTACACTTTCTACTATGTTTCTACTGGTTAAGGCAAGGCAGGAATCTACAAGATCCACGTGTACTATTTCTACCCTTTTTGGGTGTTGTTGTGCTTCATAGAAGTAGGACCATATACAACAAGCACATCTCCTTTAAATACCAAACTGGTTCATTTTGTGCAAATTTCAAATATTCTACCAGGTTTTTGGTTTGCTGAAAGTACACTGTAAAAAATAAATTGTGTAGTTAATTATGTATTTGAAATATGCATTATAGTTGTCAACATTGAAGGATAGAAAATGTATATTATATTCTCAATTGTGTGAATATAAATTAAATATTTTTTACTATGTATGTTGGTGTTTGTAGAAATCTTTGGAAAATGTACAACCATACACATAGATTTTTTACTAATTTTGGTAAGAAAGAAGACTATTAAAAAATAATAGCTTTCTTTGTTGCTTTGAGTAGTCATTCTAGTAGGAGATGTGCTATTTACTTCAATTCTTTTAAAATGGATGTAGTAGGAAATGAAATTGTTAGCAGTGAAATTTGTGGATATTACTATTTAACATTTCATTAATTTGGAAGAATTGACAATTCTCACCATTTTGTTATGCATTCTTATGCAGTTACAAAAAATGTATGCTATTCTCAATTATGTGTAATATAAATTAAAGTTTTTGCACTATGTATGTTGGTGTTTGTTGGTGTAGAGTATTAAAAATTAATACCTTTCTCTGTTGCTTTGAATGGTCATTCTCGTAGGAGAAGTGTTATTTAGTTCAATGTTTCCAAGTGGCTATAGCAAGAAAATGCAATTGTTAGTCATGTAATTTGTGGAAAATACTTGTTAATTTTTAACTAATTTGGAAGAAATGACATTTCTAACTATTTTTTTATTTGTTCTTTTTCAAATACAGAGAAAGATTCATCAAGATCATCTACATCAAGGTCCTCTTCACTGATTTCCATTATTTTGAAAAAAACTACATAATACATTTTTTTTACTTGTATAGTAATCCATTATTAAAGTAGTGTTATTCCTATTACATTTAGATATATTTCTTATATATTTGGAAATCCTTTTGTAATTTTTTTTTGGCTAGTATAAATACCTTTCGTTCAATGTAATATTGGTTGTATGGACAGTTGTTGCTAGATTGTTGTCAATTTTAATCATGTCCAGTTGCCTTTGAAAAAATAAATGTGTTAATGAAGTATGATTTTTCAAGAGGATATTTTGTTAAAGAAAATAAATTATGTATGTTGTCTAGGTAACTTTTTACTTGTCCTATTTTGTGCTTTTGTAGGTACTGTAGTAGATACTTTGTTTTTCCCAATGTTCATGATTTCAAGTCACCTGCAAAACAATATTTCTTTTATTTTTTATTATATGAATAATAATCTATAGAATAGTATAACTAATGAGTTTAACTACTATGTTTTGAGTAAGATTTAATATATGTAGATGGTAAAATCTTTTGTCATATAAACTTGTTGTACATGATTACCTTTTCCAGGTTGCAAAGCATGGCTAGACGATGTTGGAAGCATGAAATAGAAGAGTTTCATGATCCATCTAGTACTATTTGCATCCTTGAATTTTTGTTGTATTTGCATAATTTTTTGTCCACACATGATCAATAATAGTCCTTGACAACAGTTTAATATTTTCCTGTAATAAGTGAAAATGTTGTATTTGCATGTTTCCGTTGAGCATTTCTAACTTTTTTGAGTTGAAAATGTTAATGTTGAAGTCACCTACAATGTAAATAAGTCTTCTAGTAGAAGTTGTGGTCATTGCTTTGTTAACAACTTTTATAATATTTGTAAGCGATACTATTGGTTTGACATAGATATTACAAATATAAATGCTTTGCTTAGTAAATATCAGTGCACTCAATATTGCTTCAACATTATCTTCTATAAGTGGAATTACATTTGATATTTGTATATTTTTTTTGTGCAAGTCATTATCCCATGTAAATGGTATGCTGCAAAGCAATTATATTCTAATCATGCATCATTTCTTATCGGTGTTCCCAAATATGTCTCTTATAAACAAATAATGTTTGATGACATTAAATCTTTGTCATGTACAATGTCTTGTTTGTGTGGCTGGAAATGATGAGTGTTTAATGTAGATATTGTAATACATGATGTTTGAGTTTTGTAATGTATGTCAGTTTGAAGAGTCCACTTAGCTACTTTTTCTAACAGTGTCATTTCATCTATGATTTCTCCTTTTACTTTAAATCTTTTTGATGTTAGAGGGATTAACAAAAATAATGTTTCAATTATTGATGCGTGGGAAAGATATGTGTAAGTTAACCAATGTTGGTGCACACCTAATTGTTCAAATACAAGGCCATGTATTGTCAGCCATTGTGATCTATGTATTGTTCAAGCACATCCTAATTGTACCAGGAATTGTTTTCTAACAATATTCTTATGTTGAGCATTTAGTTTTAGGATTGGTTTGGCAACTCAGAGTATTGGTACCCATCCATTGTTAATATATGTTTGGTTTAAATGTGATAGTTTTGTAGCTTGAGCTTTTCCTATATGAAAATCATTGAACTCAATCCATATAATGTCAATCTTAGCATGATGTGTATATGTTTTGAATATTCCATCTAATCCATTTACGAGACCATCATGTGTATCATAGTTTACACCATAAATTTCAACTAATATGTATTTTTTTAACATAATTTGGCTTGCTAGATTTGTATTATGTTTCAACAATTGTTCTATATTAACAAAATTATCCTGTTCATCAATTGTATTGATTGTTATTACTTGTCTATGAAGAGAAGATAATATTTTTTTATTGTGTGCATTAACATCTAGGTATGTTCAGGATCATGATGGGCCAAAAAATGGCAATATGATGGGTATTTGTAGGGTATGTGGTTGATGACTTTTTTTTACCCAAAATTTATGAAATGAAAAGTATTTTTAAAGGAGATTCTCAACTTTCCACCCATATAAATTATGCTTTATTTTGAATTTAATAGCTAATTATTATTTATTTTCTATTTGAATTACAACTAAAGTCCCGATTGATAGGCTGATTGAAAAACATCTATAGCTTTCAAACAATATCACATTCTATACTTCACATACTATAGGATTAAAAAAAGAAAAATTGGATTTCATGAAGTTTTGACCAAGTTAAGGTGGTCAGACATACGAGTTTTTATAGTTTTAAAAGTTGTAATAAAAATCATAATTAATTATTCATGGAAAAAGATACAAAAAAATATACATCACATGGACATGGAGTCCCTCTCTACTTATTTCTAAAATCTTATAAAAATAATTATCATTTATTGTGGTTAGGGTGGTTAAACTGAGACACCTACTTCTTATTTTTGATCCACGAAATTTAAGTACTATTGCATTTGAAATTTCAAATTTCCTGAAAATAGATTTAAAAAAAAATATAGTAGTTTAGAGAGCTTACATTCAATTTCTCTGATTCTATTCTTACATATTTTTGAAATAATATAGATAACTTATTCAAATTTTTACGTCAAGTTGCCTAACTCTGATTTTTCTAATTTTTTTGCCACTTAAGGGCCTATTTTTTCCATGATGATCTTGCACATACCCATCTTTTCTCTTGTAAAAAAGAAATAGAAATGTTGGATCAGTAGGTGTAGGACGTAAGCATTTGTTATTCAGGTATGTTATGTCACTATATGTTTGAGAGTTTTTTCATATTATGTTAAGAATTTTGGTGAAGATTTCATCTTTTTGTCTCATAGTTGTTTGTAAGGTATAGCATTTGATGTTTTCCCAAAAATTGTATGGAACTATTTGGGTGTCTAGTTTTATAGTTTGAAACACTAGATACTCATGTATAGGTTCCGCTTGATAGAAATCACCACAAAAAACAATGTCTAGACCACCAAAATATTTAGTAGGTGTTTGCATGATGTCATACAATCTTTTATGTATGCAATGCAAGAGTCTCACTCCAACTAAGGATATTTCATCAATAAGGATAATACACAATTGTTGATATTCTTTTGTCAATATATCTAATTTGTCTAAGCTCAATGAAATAGTAGTGGATTTGTTAAATGGTATGAAAAGTGCAAATCGCAAAGTTGTGCCTCCAATATTGTAAGTTGGTTTACCTGTGTATGCAAGTAACAAGCCTTTTATCTTATTTGGGTCACTGTCAATAGAGCTATTGTATATAAGTAGTAGGCCTTGGTATATAGCTTTTGTAGTGAATGTTTTTCCTGTTCCATCACCTCCTATTAGAAAAAAATGCAACGGTTCAAGTAATTTATTTTGTTTTTTTATTAGCATGTCCTTTACTATGGATTGTTGCTTTTTGTTTAGAACTCTTCGAAGATTGTAGTATTCTATGTTGTCAACTAAGTTTAGATGCTTAGCAATTTCAAGTGGCCTTCTCATTTGTTTGTTGTAGAATTTAAGTTTCATTGTTTCTAGATCCGATTGCAACACTAACTCATTTGACTACAAAATCTGACGAAAAGTTCTAACAAAATACGTATAATTTGATGTATTGTCGGGTGCTTGTAAAATTTGATGTATTGTCAGGTGCTTGTAAAATTTGATGTGTAATTTTCAATTTTTTAAAATTGTATCCCCGACGTTCATCAAAATTTTGATGAACCTTGGTTTCATCAAAATTTTGACTATCAGTTTCGTCAAAATTCTGATAAACATGAAAAATAAGAAAAAAATCAAATTGTGGCCGACATAAAGAAAAGTGAGTTCACTGATTTATTGCGACAGTGTTTTTCTATACTTGTGAATTTTCTCTACTTGAGACATTTTGTGGAGAACTAAGGATTATTTTCTTGGGAAAAATAAGAAAAAAATGAAGAAAATATCGCTAGGTTGAGGGTAGTGATTGTCTTTTTGCAAAACTCAGTTGTGAAGTCAGATTTGTAGTTCCAAGTTTGAAAATCATATTTTAAAGCAACATGACATCAGATTTCATTTTTAGAGGTTTTAAGATTTTGAGAATTTCATGTCCAAATTTTGTTGTGTGGAATCACCATAAGATCACAACCAAGGAACAAATTCTTGTGACTGTAATTATGTGATCCATAACTCTATTGGTCATGTGGTATAGTTCATACTATAACAAATACCGGATGCATTCACGTCATTTAAGTTTAATGTGGCTATGTTGTGATGAAATAGAGGCGCTCATATAATGTAGTTAATTGGGTTGTGTAGGTGTAGTCATCATTAGGTGCATTCAAGTTGTCTCAAGTTTAACGAGGTTCTGATGTAATTATAGCATGATCCAAGAGTGATTACCTCTTGCTGCAATCTAGAGCCTATAACTCTGGTTGATATACATAGTGGTTGTGTTATATCAATTATGTAGTGCATTCAAGCACAACCCATGTTTAATGGGCTATTCTAGAGAGTGATCAAGATTTTCTAAACCTTATGAATGTTACTTAAAAGTGTATAGTTTAAACTGCAAACCAAGTTTGTTACATACTTAGATACAATCTTAGGTTCGCAAACTATAATAATGTGATCTGCTAATAAACATTGGAGAAGTATTAGAAGCAAGCTATGGCTATATAGGATACATTTTCCACACAGTCAGTTTACATACCTTAATGATCAAACACAAGCTTCCCACACACTCTAGGATACAATCCAAGATCATACCACAACTTTGTCAAGACAATTAATTTTCTGACCCAAGATTTAAGGTTCTTTTTAATACCAACAGAAGCATTGGTAAGAGCATGATTAGGGTACAAACCCTAGGCCTCTGTAGAAACATAAACAATAACTCTAGTGGATTAGTGAGGTTGCAATACCAGAAATATTGAGACATTGTAGCTAATAACAAAATCTTGCAATCTAAAGTTTGTAGCCAATAACAAACACACTATGTAGCTTAGTG
>VDFB02193867.1:384741880-384964362 GCA_007258455.2 Sequoia sempervirens | reverse complement strand
AAAGTTTCCTTAACTGATAATATTGTAAAATCAGCAGGATACTCCCAAGATTGAAGAGTGACAATTACATCTTCTATCATCCCATCAGGTTTGACTGTGGAGCTGTCTGCAAGCTGCAGAACTGTGGGTGTAGACCTAATGTTTGAAATATTTAAGGAGTCCATAGTATGCTTTGTCATTACATTAATGGCAGCTCCTAAATCAATCAAAACATTTTTTACAACTTGGTCATTTATATGTATCTGTACTACAGGGCTTCCAGGGTCAATATACTTTGGAATGACTACATTTCCCAACATTATATCAACCAATTTCCCTAAGACATGAATTGTTTGGGGATCCTTTTCTTCATCCAGGCTTCTTCAAATAGTGGCCTCTTTAATAGCTTCTTCCAAAAATAGGAACATCTTTACACCAAAACAGTGGATTTGAATTTACTACTTTTGATTTCATCTAGAATACCAAAGTGGGTTCTTCCATGAGTTTAGATTCACTTTGTAACCTCCTCGAGGAAAAAAGGTGCTTTATCTTGTCTCAGAAGAAGTTCATAGAAACTCAGACGTATAGGTATGTGCTCGCTGAAACAAGAAAATGGATTCTCTGGCAAGTGAATCAGATATTTCTATAATCAAAGGTGGTTTGGGAGCAAGTAAAGTAGTTCCAGACCTCAGATGGATGTCATTAACATTTAAGGTATAAGCTTGATATTGGTTGGCTTCAAAAATAGACACAGGCTGTTGAGGCTGCTACTGTTGCTTATTATTGGGATTAGGCAACGGCTGGGTAGGCATAGGCGTTTGCTTTGGAGGTCCAGGATTTGTGGTAGTTGCTGCAGGAGGTGGCATAAGGGCCTGTTGTTGTGGCTGTGGAGGCTACAAGAAGCTAGGAGACTGGTTTTGCCATTGTTGAGGACCTCTCCATTGAGGATTTTGTTGCCAATTTCCTGAAGGTGGGGTCCATTAACCTTGTGGCTGCTGCCAACCTCCTTGAAGAGATTGCCACTGTGGGGTTTGATAATTAGACCAACTTGGTTGAGGCGGATTCCATGGTGGTGGTGGTCCATATGCTTGTTGCCATTGGTTATTATAGCCAGAATAGGGATTACCAAAAGTTAAAGGGTCTTGAGGCATACCTTGCCTTTGGGCCCATGGTCTCCTTTGTGCAACAAAGAACACTTGATCATCATCACCTTCCACTGGTTTGAAGTCAGTAGGCAGTTGTCTGGCTTCCAGATTAGCCACCATCTTGCATCTACAATCACGCTTCTTTTGTCTACAGTAGGGATAGAACTCAGCCAAAGCTACCTCAGCTTCTGCATGTTTTTTCTGAGCTTGCATAGTGTCCAATTGTGTAGCCATATTATTAATGATGTCCTGCTTGAAATCAGATAGTAGATTTGTGATCTCCATCCAGGAAACTCCACCAGAAGAAGACTTTCCTACTGAAGCTTGATGACCTCTACCCTTCTTAACAATTGCTCGGAGTAGTTAAGGCATATCTTCTGTATATCATCCCAAGGTAGTTGAGTTATATCACCTCCTCCCATTAGGTCCAGGGCATCAATACAGGCATCACTGATTCCCCTTAGAAAGAGTAGTTTCTGAGAGTCCTCATTAAGAGTATGGTTTGAGTTCATTTTTAATGAAAACAAAAACCTTGAAATATAATCTTTCAGACTTTCATCCTCCTTCTGCTGAATTCAGAATATGTCATCACCTTTGCTGGCACTCTTACAATATTCCTTATATTTTTCAAGGAATTTCGTCTGCATGGCTGCCCAACTATTTACAACGGCTCTTCCCAGACTCATGAACCATCTGAGAGCTCCCTCCTTCAAAGTGGGAGGAAATAGCTTCAGTTTATGAGCATCGGTGTTCTAGTCATAACTGTGACAGAGGACATCAAATTCAAACAAAGGCGCTCTATGAGTCTCTGTGACTGTTACAAAACTTTGGAAGCAAGGAAGAGGGGATGTTTTTAAGATTATCAGTATCTTGTTGGGGAACAATGGGAAACTCAAATGCAGGAGGTGGATTATTAGGTGGATTATTTGCCATGTCTGGGTGCTGGAATAGTAGAGCAAATGGATTTTCCTTAGGTTTGTTATCAGCTGGGTCAAATGGTAGTTCAATAAATAGATTTTCAGGCAGGAACCTTCCCAGTGTGTCTCTTCTTCTTCTATGCATGCAATATGGTGAATAACGGCTTGAAAGATTTTGAAATTTTTTGACTAACAGACTAAACTAATGCTGAAAATGACTTTGTCAGACTCCTAGTTAGACACCATCCCCGGCAACGGCGCCAAAAAATGGCTCGCACTCACAAAAGGATATGAATATCACAATGAAACTTTCCTGGGAATTGGACATTCTGACAAGTGACTAATATCTTTCTGTGGACGTTCATTTACTTGTCAAACCAGGGGACATAGACTTTAAATGGCGCAGCAAAATATATGCACTAGGAATTTGTTTTAGTCAAATCTTAGAAAAAATACATACTGGAAAGAAATTCTATCTAAGCTATAGAATGGTAATGCAGAATTCTTTAACTCAACTATGCTTGATTAAAACAGAAACTGTAACAGCTACGACTGAAGCACAAACCATGAACTAGCCTTATGCTGCAGGAACAGTCACTGGGATGGACTCTCTATGCTGCAGGAGCAGTGTAAGACTGAGTTTGCATAAAAACTTCAAAAGATGAAAGCTAACTGGATATCAGCAGAAAAGAACATCTAACTAATTAACTACAGATACTTACTAAGTGGGCCCCCTTAGCAAGCATCTACTGATTACACAGATGCTGAACTCAGAACTTCATCGATCTTTATTCATGAAAACAGAACGAAATACATTGTCTTGTTAGTGTGAAAACTAACAACAAACTCCGCTTCTGGTCAAACAGATTCTATCTTTCATTATCATACTGATTCTTACATGATCTCTGCTACTCTGTTTCTATCTTACCTAAAAAATCATCTATTACTCATTCTATTCATCTTCTACCACTACCTCGCGCAGGAGGAGTATCTTATTTTTTAAATTAAAAGAACAACTAACTAACTAACTTCATCAAAGAAAGACGTGGAAGTAAAGTATATCCCTGAATCAAGGAACAAACTTCATAAATGAATTTATGTATTCAACCCGATTCAGAGAGAATCTAGCGCTCCACTCTCTCCAGATTGACTTTCCATTAAAAATCTTTCCAAATCGGTTTCGGTCAAAGAGTCTTTGGCGAGCTTCCTCAAAGTCGTAGGAAATGGGCTTTATCAAGGCCGTAGATCTACCGCTTTGACTCGATCATTCTTCAACAACCTGCGAAACAAAAGGTAACAGACGTGCAAGAAAAGGCATATGGTACATACATGATATCTATTCATTAATCACACATTTCAAATCTACTTCACCATTCAAAAACTATATACGATATACCAGCCATTTTCGGGAGTCAACAGGGCAATAAATGCAATCAAGTCAACACAATAGGTTGTAGGAATATAAAAGTGTCTTGCTATAGGATATCCCCATAAAAGGTTTCAACAAAGTTTAAACAGCCATGAAATAGCAAAAATGAAGTCATTTAAAGGTTTATCATAACATCAAATTATGAGCATATTTTAGGCTCGATCAATAAGAATGGTTTTAACACCAAAAATAGTGGAAGTCATGAACAACAGTACAACATCTACCAAGATAATAATCAATTAGACATAATCATTAAAACAATTCACCCATATAAAATTTTATTCTATAAGACACAAGCACATGCCCATTTCATTAAATAAAATAAAATAAAATAAATACATGATCCAAAGTACATGCCACTTAAATTAAATAAAATAATACATGACATAATACCAGGGCATCGTAGACACATTCAAGAGTAAAGGTACTTCACCTTATAGACTAAACCATTCTAGAACGTATTTCAATTCGTCTCATTTTGAATTCCAAAGACATTAGGAAAACCAAAAATAGAAAAATAAATAACAAAAAAAACATGATTTTAAAACTCCAAAGTTTCATTTGTGTACAGGTATATGCAAGATCATGATGGGCCAAAAAGTTGCAATATGATGGTTATGTGTAGAGTATGTGGCTGACGACATTTTTTTTTACCCAAAATTGATGAAAAAGGGTTTTAAAGGAGATTCTCACTTTCCACCAATATAAATTATGCTTTACTTTGAATTTAATAAGTAATTATTATTCATTTTCTATTTGAATTATGACTAAAGTCTCTGATTGATAGGTCGATTGAAAACATTTATAGCTTTTCAAATAGTATCAGCATTTTTTAGTCCAAAACATGTGTCACATCTCTATGCTTCTCTCAGATTCATAGGGATTAAAAGAAAATGAATTTCCAAGGAAGTTTTGACTCAAATTAAGGTATCGACACAATTTGAGTTTTTATATTTTTTTAAGTTTTAATAAAAATCTCTATAATTAATTATTTACTTGGCAAAAAAAAAATTAAAAATGGATCACATCTAGACATGAGTCCTCTACTTATATATAAAATCTTATAAAACAAATATTGCCATTTTTTAGTGTGGTTAGGGGTGGTCGTATTGCATTAATTCTACTTCTTATATTTTCCCTAAAAAATTTAAGTACTACCACATTGAAATTTCAAATTTTCACCAAATAAATTTCTTTTAAAAAATAAACCTAGTAGTTTAGAAACTATATTCAATTTTCTACAGGTTCTATTCTTACATATTTTTGAAATAATATAGATAACTTATTCAAATTTTTACATCAAGTTTCCTAACTCTGATTTTTTTGAATTTTTTGCCACTTAAGGGCCTATTTTTTCCATGATGATCTTGCACATACTTGTACATATAATTAAAACAAAAAATAGGAAAATGGCATTAAGGCTTAGCATACCATCAATGCCATCAGGTCAGACTACAATGTGCCCAATAGCTTACAATGCCATTAGCCCTAATTCTTTGTTCCTCCAATAGATCATCAAATCCTAGCCTAAAAATAATTTTCACCTGATGATACACATATAAAAATATTGTATAGTAAACAAATGAAATTTTTGGAACATATAACTAGCAAACACAGTGCCAATGTAAAACTAGCCCCGAAGAAGGCAACATAACTTGAAACCGAAAATGAAGCCTATTATTCTCTCGCACCTAGTTAAAACGTATGCTTTATTAGAAGAAACCAAGTGTGAATCTAAAGCCAATGAAAGCAGTAGACACCTATTTAAGTTTTCCATTGAAGCCAATCAAAATGGTAAACACTCACATTAATGTTTATTAAATGAAAATTGATAAAACTTGAAAAACACAGAGTAAACTTTTGTACCCAAAGTAACAAAAGAATATACATGTAGCTAAATTTATCAAGGTTAGAAATATTGTTATTTAATGCTTCAAAGCTATAAACTAAAGGGAAATAGATCTTAGCAATAGTTTGTAGAAATTGAAAATGGGCACGGCTGTAGGCCTATTTAGCCAGTGTCTTTAAATTTAACTATTGTAAAATTCAAGCACAAAAAAATTACTTATTTCCATATACAAAATTTGTAGTTCAGTATGGAAAATTGTTTGTGAAAGTGCAATTTGTTAAAACAATAAGATAGTCATTGTTGAACAATTTTGACAATGAAATTGCTAACATATAGTGTAAAAGTTCCTTGCAATTGGAATCTGTGTAACAAGAACACTACAGGCGAGATGTTTTCTTTATATTTCTTATATGTAATTTCTTGAAGCTTTGGAAAACTTTGTTTAAGGAGGTCTCCATTTAACCATTAGTCAATGTTTCCTTCTTTCCTATACAATGTGCAAGGCAGATTGTGATGGTGGGAAAGTTGGGTGGTTCTTTTGCAGCATGTGCAATTGGCAGATCCTTTTTTAAGAGAATTGTCAAGTAGCATAGAATGATGACATGTTCTACATCAAGCTTCAAAGGGGGGAAAGTGGTCATTCATTGGCTTCAGTGTCCTAAGTACCTGTGAATAAAAATAACTTGTTATGTATTTTGTAAAGAACTAAAAATATTTCATAAAGGTGTTATATATTTATGTAAAAATAAAACTATAATTTTGTGGGCTCTTGCCTGAATGTTAGATTTTGCAAGAGTTTGTAACTGTGCTCTTGTACATGCATCCTTGAGATCCTCAAAAAATCTTGATTGTGCTATGTGCATTATGTTTAAGCCTCATGACCCATTTCTAACTACATTTTTGAAAAGGAGCAGTGGCATGTCTATTTTTTAAAATTTTGTTGCAAATATGCACATAAATCTATGTCTGCAGTTGGTATAACAATCTACAAAAGAGTTATTTTAATGATTTTAAGTATATAAGCTAAGTTGCATATGAAAATAAATGAAAGATGGTTAGGTATATATAGTTGCCATGTCTTCTTGGAGGTCTCCATATTTCATATGCACTTCAAACTGGATTTTGTTCAAATGATAAGATGTCCCTATTGATCCAAATGAATCAATAGAATAGTTTCATTTTTCTTGTATTAGTTGGGAGATAGTGACGTCTAGAGTTAATCTATGTCTTTTACAAACAATAGGTACACTTTCTACTATGTTTCTACTGGTTAAGGCAAGGCAGGAATCTACAAGATCCACGTGTACTATTTCTACCCTTTTTGGGTGTTGTTGTGCTTCATAGAAGTAGGACCATATACAACAAGCACATCTCCTTTAAATACCAAACTGGTTCATTTTGTGCAAATTTCAAATATTCTACCAGGTTTTTGGTTTGCTGAAAGTACACTGTAAAAAATAAATTGTGTAGTTAATTATGTATTTGAAATATGCATT
Source organism: Sequoia sempervirens (assembly GCA_007258455.2). Taxonomy (NCBI): domain Eukaryota; kingdom Viridiplantae; phylum Streptophyta; class Pinopsida; order Cupressales; family Cupressaceae; genus Sequoia; species Sequoia sempervirens. Next base: position 384,957,547 of record VDFB02193867.1, on the reverse strand, counting down.
ATAGTTGTCAACATTGAAGGATAGAAAATGTATATTATATTCTCAATTGTGTGAATATAAATTAAATATTTTTTACTATGTATGTTGGTGTTTGTAGAAATCTTTGGAAAATGTACAACCATACACATAGATTTTTTACTAATTTTGGTAAGAAAGAAGACTATTAAAAAATAATAGCTTTCTTTGTTGCTTTGAGTAGTCATTCTAGTAGGAGATGTGCTATTTACTTCAATTCTTTTAAAATGGATGTAGTAGGAAATGAAATTGTTAGCAGTGAAATTTGTGGATATTACTATTTAACATTTCATTAATTTGGAAGAATTGACAATTCTCACCATTTTGTTATGCATTCTTATGCAGTTACAAAAAATGTATGCTATTCTCAATTATGTGTAATATAAATTAAAGTTTTTGCACTATGTATGTTGGTGTTTGTTGGTGTAGAGTATTAAAAATTAATACCTTTCTCTGTTGCTTTGAATGGTCATTCTCGTAGGAGAAGTGTTATTTAGTTCAATGTTTCCAAGTGGCTATAGCAAGAAAATGCAATTGTTAGTCATGTAATTTGTGGAAAATACTTGTTAATTTTTAACTAATTTGGAAGAAATGACATTTCTAACTATTTTTTTATTTGTTCTTTTTCAAATACAGAGAAAGATTCATCAAGATCATCTACATCAAGGTCCTCTTCACTGATTTCCATTATTTTGAAAAAAACTACATAATACATTTTTTTTACTTGTATAGTAATCCATTATTAAAGTAGTGTTATTCCTATTACATTTAGATATATTTCTTATATATTTGGAAATCCTTTTGTAATTTTTTTTTGGCTAGTATAAATACCTTTCGTTCAATGTAATATTGGTTGTATGGACAGTTGTTGCTAGATTGTTGTCAATTTTAATCATGTCCAGTTGCCTTTGAAAAAATAAATGTGTTAATGAAGTATGATTTTTCAAGAGGATATTTTGTTAAAGAAAATAAATTATGTATGTTGTCTAGGTAACTTTTTACTTGTCCTATTTTGTGCTTTTGTAGGTACTGTAGTAGATACTTTGTTTTTCCCAATGTTCATGATTTCAAGTCACCTGCAAAACAATATTTCTTTTATTTTTTATTATATGAATAATAATCTATAGAATAGTATAACTAATGAGTTTAACTACTATGTTTTGAGTAAGATTTAATATATGTAGATGGTAAAATCTTTTGTCATATAAACTTGTTGTACATGATTACCTTTTCCAGGTTGCAAAGCATGGCTAGACGATGTTGGAAGCATGAAATAGAAGAGTTTCATGATCCATCTAGTACTATTTGCATCCTTGAATTTTTGTTGTATTTGCATAATTTTTTGTCCACACATGATCAATAATAGTCCTTGACAACAGTTTAATATTTTCCTGTAATAAGTGAAAATGTTGTATTTGCATGTTTCCGTTGAGCATTTCTAACTTTTTTGAGTTGAAAATGTTAATGTTGAAGTCACCTACAATGTAAATAAGTCTTCTAGTAGAAGTTGTGGTCATTGCTTTGTTAACAACTTTTATAATATTTGTAAGCGATACTATTGGTTTGACATAGATATTACAAATATAAATGCTTTGCTTAGTAAATATCAGTGCACTCAATATTGCTTCAACATTATCTTCTATAAGTGGAATTACATTTGATATTTGTATATTTTTTTTGTGCAAGTCATTATCCCATGTAAATGGTATGCTGCAAAGCAATTATATTCTAATCATGCATCATTTCTTATCGGTGTTCCCAAATATGTCTCTTATAAACAAATAATGTTTGATGACATTAAATCTTTGTCATGTACAATGTCTTGTTTGTGTGGCTGGAAATGATGAGTGTTTAATGTAGATATTGTAATACATGATGTTTGAGTTTTGTAATGTATGTCAGTTTGAAGAGTCCACTTAGCTACTTTTTCTAACAGTGTCATTTCATCTATGATTTCTCCTTTTACTTTAAATCTTTTTGATGTTAGAGGGATTAACAAAAATAATGTTTCAATTATTGATGCGTGGGAAAGATATGTGTAAGTTAACCAATGTTGGTGCACACCTAATTGTTCAAATACAAGGCCATGTATTGTCAGCCATTGTGATCTATGTATTGTTCAAGCACATCCTAATTGTACCAGGAATTGTTTTCTAACAATATTCTTATGTTGAGCATTTAGTTTTAGGATTGGTTTGGCAACTCAGAGTATTGGTACCCATCCATTGTTAATATATGTTTGGTTTAAATGTGATAGTTTTGTAGCTTGAGCTTTTCCTATATGAAAATCATTGAACTCAATCCATATAATGTCAATCTTAGCATGATGTGTATATGTTTTGAATATTCCATCTAATCCATTTACGAGACCATCATGTGTATCATAGTTTACACCATAAATTTCAACTAATATGTATTTTTTTAACATAATTTGGCTTGCTAGATTTGTATTATGTTTCAACAATTGTTCTATATTAACAAAATTATCCTGTTCATCAATTGTATTGATTGTTATTACTTGTCTATGAAGAGAAGATAATATTTTTTTATTGTGTGCATTAACATCTAGGTATGTTCAGGATCATGATGGGCCAAAAAATGGCAATATGATGGGTATTTGTAGGGTATGTGGTTGATGACTTTTTTTTACCCAAAATTTATGAAATGAAAAGTATTTTTAAAGGAGATTCTCAACTTTCCACCCATATAAATTATGCTTTATTTTGAATTTAATAGCTAATTATTATTTATTTTCTATTTGAATTACAACTAAAGTCCCGATTGATAGGCTGATTGAAAAACATCTATAGCTTTCAAACAATATCACATTCTATACTTCACATACTATAGGATTAAAAAAAGAAAAATTGGATTTCATGAAGTTTTGACCAAGTTAAGGTGGTCAGACATACGAGTTTTTATAGTTTTTAAAAGTTGTAATAAAAAAATCATAATTAATTATTCACATGGAAAAAAATTACAAAAAAATATACATCACATCTGGACATGAGTCCTCTACTTATTTCTAAAATCTTATAAAAAATAATTATCATTTTATTGTGGTTAGGGTGGTTAGACAGACACCTACTTCTTATTTTTTCCCTGAAATTTAAGTACTATTGCATTGAAATTTCAAATTTTCACCAAATAGATTTAAAAACATAGTAGTTTAGAAACTACATTCAATTTTCTATAGATTCTATTCTTACATATTTTTGAAATAATATAGATAACTTATTCAAATTTTTACGTCAAGTTGCCTAACTCTGATTTTTCTAATTTTTTTGCCACTTAAGGGCCTATTTTTTCCATGATGATCTTGCACATACCCATCTTTTCTCTTGTAAAAAAGAAATAGAAATGTTGGATCAGTAGGTGTAGGACGTAAGCATTTGTTATTCAGGTATGTTATGTCACTATATGTTTGAGAGTTTTTTCATATTATGTTAAGAATTTTGGTGAAGATTTCATCTTTTTGTCTCATAGTTGTTTGTAAGGTATAGCATTTGATGTTTTCCCAAAAATTGTATGGAACTATTTGGGTGTCTAGTTTTATAGTTTGAAACACTAGATACTCATGTATAGGTTCCGCTTGATAGAAATCACCACAAAAAACAATGTCTAGACCACCAAAATATTTAGTAGGTGTTTGCATGATGTCATACAATCTTTTATGTATGCAATGCAAGAGTCTCACTCCAACTAAGGATATTTCATCAATAAGGATAATACACAATTGTTGATATTCTTTTGTCAATATATCTAATTTGTCTAAGCTCAATGAAATAGTAGTGGATTTGTTAAATGGTATGAAAAGTGCAAATCGCAAAGTTGTGCCTCCAATATTGTAAGTTGGTTTACCTGTGTATGCAAGTAACAAGCCTTTTATCTTATTTGGGTCACTGTCAATAGAGCTATTGTATATAAGTAGTAGGCCTTGGTATATAGCTTTTGTAGTGAATGTTTTTCCTGTTCCATCACCTCCTATTAGAAAAAAATGCAACGGTTCAAGTAATTTATTTTGTTTTTTTATTAGCATGTCCTTTACTATGGATTGTTGCTTTTTGTTTAGAACTCTTCGAAGATTGTAGTATTCTATGTTGTCAACTAAGTTTAGATGCTTAGCAATTTCAAGTGGCCTTCTCATTTGTTTGTTGTAGAATTTAAGTTTCATTGTTTCTAGATCCGATTGCAACACTAACTCATTTGACTACAAAATCTGACGAAAAGTTCTAACAAAATACGTATAATTTGATGTATTGTCGGGTGCTTGTAAAATTTGATGTATTGTCAGGTGCTTGTAAAATTTGATGTGTAATTTTCAATTTTTTAAAATTGTATCCCCGACGTTCATCAAAATTTTGATGAACCTTGGTTTCATCAAAATTTTGACTATCAGTTTCGTCAAAATTCTGATAAACATGAAAAATAAGAAAAAAATCAAATTGTGGCCGACATAAAGAAAAGTGAGTTCACTGATTTATTGCGACAGTGTTTTTCTATACTTGTGAATTTTCTCTACTTGAGACATTTTGTGGAGAACTAAGGATTATTTTCTTGGGAAAAATAAGAAAAAAATGAAGAAAATATCGCTAGGTTGAGGGTAGTGATTGTCTTTTTGCAAAACTCAGTTGTGAAGTCAGATTTGTAGTTCCAAGTTTGAAAATCATATTTTAAAGCAACATGACATCAGATTTCATTTTTAGAGGTTTTAAGATTTTGAGAATTTCATGTCCAAATTTTGTTGTGTGGAATCACCATAAGATCACAACCAAGGAACAAATTCTTGTGACTGTAATTATGTGATCCATAACTATATTGGTCATGTGGCATAGTTGTACTATAACAAATACAGGATGCATTCACGTGCGACCCAAGTTTAATGTGGCTATGTTGTGATAGAAATAGAGGCACTCATATAATGTAGTTAATTCAGGTTGTATAATGTAGGTGTCAATCATCATTAGGTGCATTCAAGTTGTCTCAAGTTTAACAGGTTACGATGTAATTATAGCATGATCCAAGAGTGATTACCTCTTACTGTAATAAAGATCCTATAACTCTGGTTGATATACATAGTGGTTGTGTTATATCAATTATGTAGTGCATTCAAGCACAACCCATGTTTAATGGGCCATTCTAGAGAGTGATCAATATTTTCTAAACCTTATGAATGTTACTTAAAAGCGTATAGTTTAAACTACAAACCAAGTTTTGTTACATACTTGAATGCAATCTTGGGTTACTGCAAACTATAATAATGTGATCTGCTAATAACCATTATGGAAAGTATTAAAGCAAGCCCCATGTTATATAGGATACATTTCCCTGATCAGGTTTACATACCTTAATGATCAAACACAAGCTTCCCACACACTTTAAGATACAATCCAAGATTATACCACAACCTTGTCAAGACAACTAATTTTCTGACCCAAGAATTAAGGTTTCTTTTTAATACCAACAAAAGCATTGGTAAGAGCATGATTAGGGTACAAACCCTAGGCCTCCATAGAAACATAAACAATAACTCTAGCAGATTAGTGAGATTGCAATACCAGAAAGATTGAGACATTGTAGCTAATAACAAAATCTTGCAATCTAAAGATTGTAGCCAATAACAAGCACACTATGTAGCTTAGTGACATTTGTAAATGTAATAGACGGTAAGAATAATGATAGCCACTTGAGATGTGACAGTCAAAAAGAGGCTAAGTAGTGACAAGATAATAAAGCTCAAACCTTGCATAGTAAAGTGGAAATTTTAATAGTGAGTTTCCTTACCCCCTTGCTGACCTTAAAGGTTTTTCAAATGCTTTTGGTAGTGTTACACAAGTAAAATGCAATCAGGGAATGACTTTCCAAATGAAGTAACAGTGGTAATCATAGGTTCAATGTTTCTTCTTAGCCATTAATGTATAATGGAGGTAGTGGATTACATGTTTGAGCAGTGTTTTGAGACTCATCAAGGATGGGAGAATAATGAATAATACCTTGTGGACTGTGAAGTAGTGTCAATAAGGTTGAAGGATTTTAAGATCTACAATACCATGAAACAATGAGTCCCCTATAGTAAGTATGTAGTATATAGGGCATAGTTTGATTTTATAGAAGGATGCTCATGAAAGGAATCTTCAAGTGATAGTGAGTGAGTTATTTGAGATTGCAACTAAGGGTATAATACCCAGTCTTAAAGGAAGTTAGCAAAGCAATTAATGTGCAAGAAAATCAAATCGTACACAACAAACAATTCACAATGTTATCTTGCATAATGTCTTGAGTTTGAAGATAAAAATCTCATTGTATCTTGATGAAAGTGGTGACCTTAATGGTCAATCACTGGCAACCATGATTTTAAAACATGCTATTGTGCTTATGGAGGCAACATTTTAAGCAAGGCAGTGAGTGGTGGTTTGGAACAATGGCAGGTATGAAGGACTTACTTTATATGCATACTATGTAGTTTAGCTTAGGACAACATTCTTATAAGAGATTGAAGGTGGATTATGGAGCTCAAGGGTTACCATGAAAAGGATTAAAGTAAAGATTGAGATCTATTTAAAATCTACGGTCATGAAGATATTAAAGATGTCACATGCAAAACCCTAGTAGCTAGGGTAATGAATATAGTGCCAAAGAGGATAGTGTGTTGGGACAGATTTAGGAGATCTCCATATTATCTAATTATAGGGAAATATATTTATTTATTTTTTTAATTAAAAGAAATCATTCTAAACCCTATATAGGATACATTGATACTTCAAAAGCCTCTGAAGGAATTTAAGATTATGAAAATATATGTGAATTAAATACCTAGATTACAAATAGTAGTGGGAATAATGTAAGATTTGTTGAGTAGAGTAGGAATGAGATAAGCAGCAATGAATCTTATGCCTCCTTTCACGCACATCTCCTCACTATTCTCTGTCATTCTTGACTGAAACACTTCTCCATTTTGGCGGTCTATGCTTGAAAATAATGTTTTGACGAAGGTTTTAGAGTATGTTTATTAAAATAAAAACTCCATTATGGTGGGCTACGCCTGAAAATAAGATTTTGACAAAAGTTTTAGGGTATGTTTATAGTGTATTTTGGTGGGCTATATTCTTGATTCCTTAAATGATTTATTCAAATGGATTGTGACTAAATAAATGACTAACTATTTAGTCATTTTTATTTGTGTGACTAAATAATTTTTAATCAACGACCAAACTAGTAATTTATTTACTCATTTATAGGTGAGTTGCAAAAAATTAGCAGAATTTAGTCATTTTTAGTTACTGTGACTAGAAGTTTTAGTCACCAAGTCACTTATTTTCCAAATTCTACTAGTGTGTGCTTCCTTGTGCAATTAGGGCTCTCTCAATGTTAAGGGCTCTAGGGATAAGCTCATCATAAGAAGTGACACATTGCATCTTTAACTAAAAGGATAAATTTGTATTCACATTAGCAATGATGATTTTGACTTGTTGCTCCTTAGGAATGGGTCACTTGCTCCTACTAGCTCACTACCAAAATCGTTGTAGGAAGTTTGCGATCAAATTCAATATTATTATTTGAGGAGTCTAACGATTGGAAATCATAGTAAAATCAAAATTTAATAAGTTTTGGAATTAGAATTTTAAAGTATTTTTTGGGGTCATTAACTTTAGACTATCTTCTCTTTTGAAGGGGTGGTTGCATGCCAAACTTTTTTTGGTGTAAAATATCATAATTATTAGATTTTGTTACTTGTCTATGAATAAAAATTATTGGAGTGTGAGTTTTATATGTTTTGAAGATCTAAATAGTCAAGCTTGGTAAAGAAAAATCATATCAGATAATATTAGTTCAGAACAAAATGAAGAGACACTTGAGAGATTGTGGGCTAGATTGAAAAGAAAGGGTGATGGAAAATTCTATTATCCTTGCAATAATTGCAAGGGCTTAAAGACGAGATGAATTTTAATCACAACAACTGAGAAATATTGTAGGAAGCATGGTCACATTGAAGGGGGGCATGATTATCATCCATTGGTTAGTTGTTCATTATATGAGTTTATATTGATTAAATTTGTAAATGTTTATATCATTTTCACATTTTATATATATATATAATCACTTGATCATGATCATGGTTTATTTGTGTTGATCATTATTATAAAGGTGGGGTGCCCTAGGGCACATTATATAGATTATCATGGCCCAGAGAATGTGGTTTTGTAGGCCGACGAACATGGAGCTGTGAATATCAAAGATGAAGTTAATGATCCTATGGAAGAACATGATCATGTGCCAGAAAACACAGTTGAAGATGATGGTACAAATACATCGATTCATGACACATTTAGTGGCAGAGCTGATCATGATGATCAAGATGACTTTGATGATGTTCATGATTTACCTATACTTGAGAAGGCATACAAGCCCCTTTATGAAGGATCCCAAACAACTCTTCTCTCTGTTGTATTGTTGCTGTTGAACTTAAAGGTTATGAATGGTTTATCAAACATAGCAATATTACGGATGTTAAGGTATGTCATATATACATCATCTTTTATTTTCTATTTTAGTTGTTGTTAGTTCATCACTAGTAAATAAAGGATGAAATATGTACCATTAATATTATTTATATTAACAAATTATTTTTTGTTGTAGATTGATTGGTGAATTTTTGTTACCACCATCAAATATTTTACCTCGCTCATACCAAGATTTATCTACATTATGAAAGATATTGGAATGGAGTATCAAGCAATAGATGCATGTCCCAATGATCATTTTATATATCATAAACAACATGAATTTGCAACAGAATTCCTAGAATGTCATATCAATAGATATCGAATAGATCAACTAATAAAAAAGGTGCCTCACAAGGTTTTTCATTATATTCCTATTATTCCATGTATGCAACGATTATTTAGGTGCAAAAGGTTAACACAATTTATGGATTACCATGCACATAATAGAATTGGAGATGGCATTCTTCGAATGCTTGTGGATGGTTCTACATTTAGGGACATGGAGGAAAAATGGCCACACTTTAAAGAAGAACCTTGTAATCTTAGGCTTCCATTGGGAACGGACAGTGTCAATCCATTGGGAGAGCTGAGATCTATTTACTTGGTGTGGCTTGTTTTTGTTATCAGCAATAACATTCCTCCATGGATGTCAATAAAGAGGGAGCACATAATGCTATCAATGATTGTTCCATTTATTTGTTTACATCAATTTTCTTTAACATAATAGCATCTCATTTGTCTTATTTGTTGCATAATGACTTATATTTTTTTCATTCAATAGTCATGTACATTAATTTATATATATTGCAGTAAAATGGTTATAATAATTATGTAATGTTTATGTTCATTCAACTAGGTAAGTACCAAGTTAAAGATATGAATGTATATATCAAGCCTCTTATCGATGAGTTACTAAAGTTATGGAATGATGTCACTATGTATGACATCTCTAGACCAATAGGACAAATACAATTTCAATTCCATGCAATGCTTGTATGGACAATTCATGATGCCCTAGGGCTAACACATTTTTTATGGTATGTTATAACGTTCAAATGCACTTTTTAACAATATTTAATTTTATGAAGTAGATATCATGCATGTTTTTAAAATAATCTACTCATTAAATATAATTATAAAAATTGGCATATTTAATCCAATTATATATGATCTTGCAGGTCTTCAAGCAAAGGGAAAATTTACATGTCCAATTTGTGGTCCAAAGATGAAATCTCATCATTCAACATGTTTGCAAAAGTAGGTGTTTGATGAGTATAGGCACTTCCTCCATAGAAATCATAAGTATCGTACTACTGAAAAACATCTTTTCAGTGGGAAAGAAGAGACTACATCAAAACCACGAAGAATGACACCTCACTTATGGAAGTTGTAATATAATAGAAGTAATCGTCAAGGTTATACATTGGATCAAATTGTTTATCTATCATATATGATATGTTTTGAATTTTTATTTTTATATGTGTTGTGTTTACTCATACTGTAATTGACAATGATTGTCATCGTTAATTTGTTTAACTTATATTCTTCATGAAGGTCATCAAGGCATTAATGGTCAGCTTCCATGAGGATTGAAAAGTTATCCCAGATAATTTAGTAGGTTTCCCTACTATGAGCAGCTACAAATTGTGCATTTATTTGATACAATGCATATTAGAAAGAATATAACAGAAACGTTATGGAAAATATTGGATGGAAGGCATGACAAAGAAAAAAATGTCAAAATTTGTAGTGACATTCAGGAAGCCAATCATGCAATGAAAAATTTCATTCAATTAAATGGCGATGGAGACCAAATTAATATAAGTGTCCTTCCTTTGTTATTAATGGAGCAGCAAATCAATGCTATAAAAGAAGTCATACAAAAAAAAATATTTCCCATAGGATTTGCTATGAACATAAACAATATAATAACAAAGAAAGGTGAATTTGGGTCAGGGATGAAAATGCATGATTGACATACCTTCATTAAGGTAATTATTCTAGTATATTATATACACTTGTATAATGCATGTACTTTTTAGTGTATTATTCTTACTACTTTTGGAAAAATAATGAAAACATCATTTTATAATTGTTGCAGTACATTCTACCTCTATATGTAATGCCCCGCCATGCGAACCCCAAAGGACAATCACACGAAAATTACCGCACAATTTTTTTTTTTTAGTAAACATAACATACATGTAATACACATTAAGTCATAACATGAATTTTATTTAAATAGATTCCTTAACACACATCCCTTGGGGTACACGAGGAGTCATTACGTGACTTAGATCCATACAACAACCATAAAGAATAAAATCTAAAGATATAAAGTAAGCATTAACAAATATAACACATACATGATGATCAAGGATAAGAAACCATCTGAATACGCAAATACATCATATGCATGATCATCCTAACACATTGAATAACAACTGTCATAGCCAATATCCACACCAAGTTTAACATTTCATTACAGTACAATGTTTAAGAAGTACAATGATACAAAAGTGTTCCAAATATGAATGGAAACCATACACAAGATGCCATGATACAATAATTAGAGAAATACAAGTATCAAAACTGGCTCCAAGACAGATACAACTCTGGAGTCACTGCAATAGCACCAATCCGCACCTCTCGATCCTCGACTGGGGACCCAATGGGGTGCTTAGCACGTTCCACCCGACCATGTGAGTCCGAAGACCCACCCCTGTGCTAGGAGCTAACAAGAAAGAGACTTCAACTAAGAACATCCACGCAGAGAACCACAAGACTCAATGTCATACAAAGTATCATAACACTCAGGAATTACAATGACATAATCAATCACATCCAAGAGTCATAAATCTCATCACATAAATCAAAGCAATGACCAGTAACCAAATAACCAAAGGATGATCATGAAACACCTCTAATAAACTGCATTAATAAACATGACACAATTCCAAATTGCAATAACCAATCTAATAACATCATATCACAGTACCACAAGGGTACAAGGTCATAAGTCAAATATCAAGGAGATCATACAAGACCTCAAAGTACACCAAAGATAAAATAGGGTAAAACCATAAATCAATTCAAACAACTATGTTCCATCAATTCAAGACAAAGAACCACTTCCAGAGGATTTCCAAAGAAGCAACACAATAAGGAGTGTTAGAGGAGAGTGTCATCGCATGGCTTAACATGGATTCTCTAGGCTACCACTATCGCAAGGAGCCGCCTCCGTCTACTGACGAATTATCTAGGCATCCTGAGCGCTAGGAGCCGCCTCCATCTATGGTTATCCAGGCTACCTATCTCAAGGCGCCGCTCCATAGGGATGCTCATGCGGAACCGTTAACCTTTCATGAAGACAAGGAAACGATCTTGCCAACCACGACCTTCTCAATCCCCTTTAGTCTTTGGTAGCACTCAAAAAGGATGAGGCATCAATTATCTTTTTAATGTGATTCTACCCACCCCCTAGTTAATTATTTAAATTATCACTTATTAAATTCACTCTAACGAGGGCTATCCTGGCGCCCCTTTGTGCGCTGACCACCCACTTAGAGCCACCCTCTCTCTCTAGACACTCAAAACATAAAACCAAAATCCAAGGGTTGTACAACATAACAAGAACATTATATCACAACAAAGCAGCATGCAAGGCATTACCCATCTTGCCATAAATACATAATCAAAAATCTCCATGATTCCTGTACAACCCTTTCAAAAACATGAAACCAAAACATTTTCCACAACAAGGGCACATACAAGGAGGAACATTAACCAATAGTAAAATAAACCTGTGGAAGATTCTCAAAAAGTTACACTAGGATTTCCCCATCAAAGAACTGACAACAATAATTGCAAGACCTCAAAGAACTATTTCCAATATAAATATAATGAGCAAATACACCAAAATAAGATCAACAACTCTACTCAACAACACCAACAACTTCGATACGAACTAAATCGAAAATCCAAGGGAAACCTCTATTTTCTCCTCTCGGAATACCCATAATTCAAAGAACTTTTCAATTTGACTCATCAAGTAGAACCATCAATCATGACAAAGTTAACATTAACCAATTTTCCACTTAGGTAAAGAACAAAAGAACACATACTGGTTCCCAATGAATAGCAACATAAATAAAATGAGAGAAAAACTCCAACTCAAAAATCAACTTAGGAAAAGTCACATTGAAAGAATCCATAAAACCACACAATCCATTCAATAAGAAGTACCTTGAAACATTTAAAAAAGAACATTAGTTTAAAGATCAATCATTTCCAACATTTAAGGATAGCACAATATTACGAAGTGAAAATAAAATCTAATGGTTTAAGCCATAAGACACTATTCACAAGTATACTCTTTCAAACACAAATATATTCCAATTTACACATTATAACAACAATCTCCCTTCGAAGATCAACCCACTCAAACCAACAATTTGATCCTGATATCAATCACAAGTATTTTCTAGAACTGTTCTTATAGAAATCCCACAAATCAACTATTAAAAGAATATGAGGGAAATTGACTTAGAAAAGATCATCTAATTTTATTCATTTACATAAACCCTTTGTTTAACTAAATATAATTAATCAAAACATTTATCGAATCAACAATCATTCACTAGCCTTTATCGTAATACCCAACTATTTAAAGTTTTCAAATTTATTTACTTCCATTTATCTTATAAATCAATTCTCCCACCTAAATAGAAATAATCCTTATCGCCAATATTATCTACATACATCAACAACATACAAAACTCTACTTTTCATTATTTCTAAGTTAACTATCCCACTTGAAACTAATCAAATTGAGAATAAACTAATCTATCAATGTTACCCAAATTATTAACATAAGGAAACTCTCTCTCTAATCACTTTACTAACCTACTCAATAACATAGTACCTAACTTAACTACCTAATAATTCTAATTTTCTAACTCCTATAAATAAACCATTTTCTAAATATAAACACATTAATTACAAAGTCTTAAGGAATAATTCCACACAAGGAAACCATCAAACACATCAACCTTGAAGAACACTATCTTAAAACACTTACAATGAACAGGCCATTGAGACATCTCCATAAATACCCCACAAATAACACCCATCTTAAAACAATTAAATAACACTTAAACCAATAATCAAAACACTTTGTTTACATTTACTCACACATTATAACCATAAAGGCCTTCCTTTAATTTAAGCATTATTTCAACATTTTTACCACTTATTTTAATATATCCACTTAATTTAATTAAGAGAGTATTTACTACAAATAATTATATTTAAAATAACTATATCATTTATAAGATAACCAACTCCATCAACTATTTAATACGAATCATAATTATAACTTTAAAATGTAATACTAAGATGACAATTCTATAATTTACAACTTTATTATAATACTAAGGTGACGACACTAATGGATTATTTCACACAGTGGTTTGATAAATAATTATCATTCACATAATCATTAGATAACAAAAAGGTAATTAAAACCATTTAACATTTAATCAGTATCATTTAAATTAATTAACCTATGAACTTGGAATTTATCCTCACTTAAAAATAACTTTATCATTAACCTTCAAGTAAAAGAAACTATGTAAATGTAGAATCACTTATCTCCTTTAGTGAACCCTAAAACTTAATTAACCATATAAATCGATTTACTTTAACTAAATACACAGTTCATTTATCTACAACAAAATTAAATACCTAATTCAATAATGTTTATTCCATTAAAAACTTTTGTTAAACAATATTTTACTAAGCAATCTATCAAAATAACCATTTTCACTTTAATTATTTACCTAAAATAAAATTACACTTTTACTTAACTCACTATCTTACAGAACATTCTAATACTCGATTCATATTTTACTTTTACACCACCATAAAATCATAAACAAAACAATTAAAGAAATTATTCATATTTTATAAACATAATATATAATTACGAACCATTTTCTTTTGAATAATACTCATCATACAAATCTGCTTATATATTGAAATATCTTCATAAATCCTAAATATATAAAAGACTACCTTCACTTCAAATATTTTAACCTATAATTATGTATCTATACTTGTTTATATAACCATACACACACACACACAGATATATATATATATATATATATATATATATATATATATATATATATATATATATATATATATATATATAAGAATAGTAATCAAAAATATATAAATTCAAAATAAATAGAAAGTCACTCATATATGTAGTTGGTAATTCAAATGCCCTAACTCAGACAGGTTGACAAAGAAATCAGAGAGGCTATTTAATTCTGTACAATGTTTCAACTCTAATTATATCTCACCTCAAACAATATCCAACCTAATTATTATAAACAAATATATATATATATATATATATCTCCACTTTCTGATTAAAAATAAGAGATCATTTATCTAGCTGGGATAAAATCTAATTCTTCACAGCACAACCTTAACCTAAATAAAATTAATGTTTTACTTATGATTGATTTTATATTTTATTTATTCAATTCTTTTAATATAAATAAATCATTTCCCTCCAAGTATTACTTCCCTAATAATCAATTTATTTTAACCACTAAGTTTAATAATTAACAAAATGCAGCTTATTTTATAATAAACCCTTAACATCTTTATTATTTCTCTATTTATCTCAAAACCTATCATACTAGCAGACCAAAATTTAATTTAACTCTTTATAAATTATATTTATTATCAGCAAAACGCAACCATAAGGGAGCAGCTTGACAATAGCCTCGTATTTTAAGCATAACGCCAAAACTATAATCTGGGTATTTGAGATTTTTGGACAGCAAATAGAAAACTAGAATTTAGAGAAACCCTTTAAATTTACCAGCAAACTAGTTTGTATAAAAAATGTTATGGATGACACAACTAGACTGTTTGAATAGAGTCACAGGAAACAGTTCGTTTACAGACAGTTTACAGTCTCAAAATACATATATTGAATACCATATTTATGTAAGTATAAATAAAATGAAAGGAAGGAAAATACAAATTTGTAGAGTCCAAAAAATAAGACATTTAAAATACTCAGCTAAATTTTGAAGTTGGCATACAAAAGATTTCAAGGAAGAAGAAAATATTTCACAGGAAAACATCTATTCACTATTTTGTAAGGAAAATATTTTAAAGAAAACCTAGAAGTCGCTTTCCCTTTTGAATTCCTCTTATTTTTCTCTTTTCTTGTTCCTTCCTTCGTGGAAATTGCTTTTAGTAAAATTCCTCCCTCTCTTCACAGGTTGCCAATTATCTTCCCAAAATCCCCCTTGCTCAGAAAAATCACCCTCTTATTTTCTTTCTTGGTCAGTTACCAATCCCGAACGAAATCCCAACCGAATGACTATTCACCATTAATAATATTTTATTAGAATTTATTTCGTCACATTACTTACCATAATAACATTATTAACTTATCAATTATAATTAGGTACCAACTTTTACTGGCTTTTCTCGTTTTTACCTTCATTCAAACTTAAGTAAAATTTTAATATTTAATCCTTTCTAATATTTTCTCACTTTAATTAATCATTACTTTATGTATTTATTTTATTTAATTTCAACCAATAACTTCTTTTATTTTAAATTACTTCCACTTAACTCTAAATTTTAACTAAAACAAATTTTCATAAATAATTAACTTTTAATTAAAATATAATTCAATAAATATTTTTACCGTAATTTATTTAAACTTAAGTACAATTTTAATATTTAATCCTCTTAATATTTTATCACTTTTAAATTTATTAATTGAATTTAATCATTAAATGATAATTACCTTTCCTCATTTAATTTGATTATTTTAAATAACTAACTCCCAACGATAATTAAATTGACGTTTATCATTGAATCTAATTCTTTATTTAATTCCAAATGAAACAGGTAACCTTATAATTAAATTAATTTTACTAATCAAATCCAAACATATTATTAGTGTTACCTCATAACCTTAGAATTAAATTAAATAATAAAATCACCACATCGTCATGACATTACCAACAACTTACTTAACATCAATGATGACCGAAATGGAGGGCACTACACTATCTCTCCCAGACAACTTCGAAAACAATGTCAAAAAAGTTATATATGATCTTGGAAAATACATGAGGTAAGTAGTGATATTTGTTCAATTCGTTGTACACATCTTATAATTGCCATTTTTTTACTTGTTATGTAATATACTATATATTTTTGTTAAATCTTGTTAATATATTTGCACCTTGAATCACTTATAGATGGTTTTCATCTAAAGAAATCCATAAAGACGATATAAATTATTGGAAGAGAAAAATTACTCGTCTAATGTGTGAAATGAAAAAGTGTCTACCTTCGACATTTTTCAATGCACAAAAACACTACCTCATACACCAAGTTGAGGAGATTGAATTGTGTGGACCTGTACACATAAGGTCAATGTGGATGGTTGAGAGGCACTTGAAATTTTTGAAGGCTTTGGTTAGACAAAGAGCACATCCTAATGGTTCTATGGTGGAGGGATATATGGTATACCAGACCATGGTGTACATTAGTGAATATCTTCCTAAGTTTGCAGCAAAGATCCATGTAGATCACATTTGGGATCCCAACTCTATTAACAAATTTGAAGGGGAGTACCTGATGGGGAAAGGTAGATTGAGGAAAGTGAGAGGTAATTATAAGATGGTCATGGAGATTAATTGGAATACATTTTACATATGGTTTTTATGTATATTGTACTTATTTAATTTTTAATCTTCAATATACATCAATTATAAATTAAGGTCGTATACTGTGGTATTTAACTAATTATATGTCGTTTGTGAATTTAATTTTTTTTTGATACAGTTGGTGTTAGAAACCAAGATCTGATTGCAAACCAGAAAAATCATCTTCCACAGAAGAGAAAAATGAAAAAGCAGAGATTTGCAAAAGATGTGCAAATTGATATATTTGAAGTACAAATAATTACAAGAGATAATTTTCTTTATAAAAGAAAAGATGCATAAACCTAATCTTATCTTGAGAAACAAGATAGCTCGATAAGATAAGGATAAAAAATATAAATTAGGAATTAAATAAAGCCTAAGTAAACTTATGCAAAGTGTAATTAATAATTAATTACACCAACACCCCCCATAAGTGCAACTTAGGGAGAAGTAGATTATTATGCAAATATGAGTCCTGACAACAAGGCCTGATAAGGTACTCATGTACAAATGTAAAGAGAGAAAAACCAATGGAAAAAATCCCCCCTTCAATGAGACGAACTACTGCGAAGAAGCACTGGAAGAACTCTAATGAAGCAACACTAGAACCCTAAATCTGACAAGCAAGGAAAGATACTTCTGTTTGCAAAATTCCAATTGAAATCATAAATGCAATAGTAGAATTGATGCCAAGGAACACTGGAAACTCACATACTAGATCAACCCTGGAATCTGTAAGCAATAGTAAATGAAAGGATGAAAGGACCCATAATGATGACAAATCTGGAAGTTGTGTCTCTCGAAGCCAATGCCAAACTAAAACTAAAACTGCCCATAAGACCAGTAACATCAAGATTCTGGAACATTAACCATAAAAACATGGCCATCAAATGAGAAAGATCCAAACCAATGTAGATCAAGAACCATAAAATCCCAATGTGAAGTGTGAACCAAAGCAAACCAAAGATGTGTCCAGCTAAGCAAGAAAGAAGCTAAAAGGAGACAACAGGAAACTAGAAAAACTCATGTGAGCTGTCACCAATACAAAAGATGGATGGAAGAACCCCCCTTAATGAAACTTTAGATCAGTTCATTATTACAATACCCAATGATTGCAGAAGGAGAGACTACAAAACTACAAAAACATAAGTGAAAATGCAAACCTAGCACATGAAACAAAAAATAATGCATGCATAAAATGAGGTACACATATTCTATAAATGACCTTAGATCTGCATGGAGGCTGAAACCAGCTTTCCAATGCCCTGAAAATCGTGAAAAATGGATAAGCGAGTCAAAAGATATGCTTCCCAGAGTGAAAACAACAATATCTGACTTCTAAGGCTGGAAAAGGCATCAAAAAAGAAAAACTAGAAAATTACACCTACAACATTGTGTAGAGCGTCAAAATAGCTTTCTGACAATATCTCCTTTACAAACAAAAGGACACCGTATGCCCAAGTTACTCCTATTTCCATGAAAGTTGTCCAAAATTGTCCGATTTGGCCCCCAGAAGCCCTTAGGGGCTAAAAAAATAAGGCCCCTAGTCACATGGGTGGACCAGGGAGCTAGCTATTTGGCTCTTGCGGTGGAGCCCCTGGTCACCCATGTGACCAGGGCTAGGGTTGGAGACCGCAGGCGATGCTGGACATTTAGCTCTCGGTCACCGATAGCACCAGGCCCAGGGCTGAAGCGTTGGCGGGGCTGGAGGCGGGGGCCCCCGGACCTGATAGTACCATGGGCTCGGCTAAAAACGTCGACAGGGGCTGAGCGCCGACTAAGCGGTGGACCGGCAAAGGAGAGGGCGGCGTAGCCAGTGGGAGCGGCGGTGCGGTGGCGCGGGGGTGGCACGGTCTGTTCGAAACAGGCCACACAAAATACCACCCCAATTTTTGATTTTTTAAATTATTTTTTGAAATTTTATCAAATTTTGTGCCTTGAGAAACGTCCCTAGGGGCCGTACGGCCCTTGGGCAAAAAAAATTTGCCTCTCTAAATGACTGTGTCCAAATCAGACAAACTTTATATGTAAATAGGGGTTTTTGGGTGCTGCGAATCCAATGGCAAGGTCCGTTTGGGCCCAAAGTGCTCTAAAAATCAGGTGACCCCTGGATCTATCAAAAAAATCATCGAGCTTGAAACCCTCGTAGATCTGACAAATGGTGACCAAAATAAATGAAATAAAAGTCATTTCTGACTTTTTCTAGTGCTCTGAATCCAACGAAAAACCTCGATTTGATCCAAGACACTATATAAATGTGCTCAAGGAATGAAACCCTCGAGGGACCTTGAACAAGCTCTGCAATGTGTTCCTCCAAAAAAGTTGAGAAGGGGCTACAAATTGAGGCTCTGATACCATGTTAGAAACCAAGATTTGATTGCAAACCAGAAAAATCACCTTCCATAGAAGAAAAAAATGAAAAAGCAGAGATTTGCAAAAGATGTGCAAATTGATATATTCGAACTACAAATAATTACAAGAGATAATTTCTTTATAAAAGAAAAGATGCATACACCTAATCTTATCTTGAGCAACAAGATAGCTCGATAAGATAAGGATAAAACCTATAACTTAGGAATTAAATAAAGCCTAAGTAAGCTTATGCAAAGTGTAATTAATAATTAATTACACTAACAGTTGGTCAAGAGTGGGATGCACTACATCTGTACGTCACAAACAATCTTGATTGGATGATGGTATGGATTGAACGATGTGAACAATCTGGTCGCGCATTAACATGGGAAGGCGTGGCTTCATTGGTTAAAGAAGATCATTATAATAGTGATTCCAATTTTACACAAAGGGAAATTGATTTAGCATATGGTTTAAGAGATAAATAGGGACATATAAATATATTAATCACCCATATTATTTAATTATTTTCAATTATATTGATGTATATATATGTTGAGATTGTTTTCTTTGCATACATTCGGCCAAGAATAAATATGTTTATCAACTGACAATATTGCAATAATATTTACATGTTTGACATATTTTAGGTGAAACACCACAAGGCTATGTGGTGCAATGGTCATAAATTTTGAATCAAAATGTTGGATGACATGAAAAAAACTTGTGATTCTTTTATAACTGCAGTCTTTCAGGTGACTAATGTTTCATCTAGAAGCGACATACATCCAAAAGTCTCAGAAAATCGATACTATGGGATTTTGGATGATATACTTGAGTGTGACTTTAAGTCCTTCAGATTAATTTTTTTCATCATCCTATGGTATAGGCTATGATTGAATGAAAATGATCCCAAGAGAAATATTATTGAACATGATAATGGATTTACCATGGTTAATACAAGGTCGATCGAGCAAGCTAGAAATGAGCCCTATGTTCTTCCAAGCCAATGTGAGCAGATATTTTACTCAGAGGTTCCAGGTAAACTAGGTTGGTCATTTGTTATTAGACATGATCCAAGAGGAAGGCCGGTAAAGTATAATGTGGTGGAAGAAAAAGATACCGAAGAACTAGAAGATGATGTAGATGATGATCAGGATCAACAGTTAGTTGATGATGTCCCTGACGAAGATGTCGAAGAGGAGGAACTAGATCATGATGATGTAGGAGTTAATGTTCATGAAGATGATATCTGTGTGGATGATGACATTATCAAAACTGATATCAATAGAAATGATGATGATATGACCAATCCTTACAATGTCGAATCTAGATCGGATGATACAGACAAAGAGTTGGATGAAGAAGAAGATCAATGACATTGAAAAGTATGAGTTATGCGATTATATTATCTATTTGATATTAATTTCATGATAGAATTATATTTTACTTATGTGGTTGCATAATTAATTCATGATGTTTTTAATTTTTATGCCATTACATAATTAATTTAATGATGTACTTTTTAATGTTTGAAAGGTCAAAAAATTAAAACATTTCAATAGTGATGTTAACAACCGTGAAATTAGTGTGTTTTATGTTTCATGTGATCATAAAAGATTAAAAGGTTAGTTATAGAGGTGGTTGTTCAGTGGTTGAAATATTAAGGACTTTAAAAGGAATAAAGTGATCATTGTAATGGTTGTTGATGGTTGAGAATTTAAAATACAAGCTCTTGACATTCGAAAATCTATGTTTTTCTTCAAAATTTATGTATTTTTCCTATTATGTAGCACTATACGGTCACATCCAGCCATATTTTGATGTGAAATAAATTCCAGGTTGTGAAGATATGTGTTAGCTTTGATTGGAATCTAATTTGAGGGCTTTAGGCATTGATTTGAGTTAGAAAGCTTCATTTCTTTGCATACAACCCAATTACCCTATTTTTGAGGGTTTTGTAGTCCAAACATGATATAAAGGGGCTCTTACACTTTTTGTGATTACTGTAGCTTGTGTAAGAGGCCCCATGGATATTTTTGTAATTGTAGGATGCATGAATATAGGATGAGAAATAAAGAAGGTATAGTTGTTGTCCTCAAGAGTTTTGTGAAGAAAAGCATGTGAAATGAGAGGTTCAAGCCTAGGTTTCAACAAAATATGTATGGGAGATATGATTTTATGAATTTTTATCGATGTGAGACCTAATGGGTTGTTTCTAAACACTGAATATAATGATATACATACACACACACACACACATATATATATATATATGTGTATGTATGTATGTATGTATGTATGTATGTATGCATGTATTTTTAAATGTAAATGCAAATGCAATTACTAGATGCTCTCCTAGAACAATAAATGCAATATATCATTAAAGAAATCTATATCTATGTATATAAATGTATTTCTAAATGCAAGTGTAAATGCAAAGAGCATATGGTTTTGTAGTGTTATAGATACAACATATCCATAAATTAATGTAATTGAAATTCTAAAGTTTTCAACACATATAATATGAAATCGATCAAACTATTAAACTACATGAGAAATAAATGAAAATAGTAAATGCATATGTATGTGTATTTGTAAATGTAAGTGTAAAATAAATAAGAATAATGAAAATTATAAAATAATACAAGGGAGACCAGTGCCTTATTGGGTATATGGATGCTATCATAATAGTGGTTTACAATTCTTGAGAGGAACAAATTTTAGCTAAAATCACATATTTTTAGAAAATATAATGATTTAAGCCTTAAAAAGTTCCATTTTAAGGATTCCAATTGAAGAGGGTTTGATCAAATCACCTTAGATCAAACCCCCTTGGATAAACCTGCTAGTTTTAAACCATACCTATAAATGCGTCTCCTTTACACCTATCAAAATGCTGATAAAAAATCACTTTTAATTTAGCTTTTGGGGGATCAAATGAATTCATTTAAAATTTATTTCAAATGATTATGGTATTCCTCAGAACAAGCTATCCAATGAATATAATTTTAATATGTTTTGGTTTTGTTATGTATTTGTTTTTAAGTTTTATTAAACATAGGTTTTTCATTGAAAATGAATTTCTTTGTTCTTCACATGTGGAAAAATAGAAGATTATAAAAAAAAATTTGAAAAATATGAGTGCACCAGATATTGAAGTCCTTGATCCAACAAAAAAATTAAATTAAATTTTGACATATACAAAAAAAGTTATGTGTGTTATACAGTCGCAATGCGAATTGTAATTAGTTTGACTTTGAAACTTGATTAAGGAATAAATATTCAATAAAAAATTATCTAACCAAGTGGAAGCACTAGATATCAAAGTAACAAATATAAATTTGAAATAATTATAATTTTATCCTTCATGGAAAAAAGTTATGCATTATACGGTGTGCATCACTTTTTAAAAATGTTGTTTTTGAAAAAATCAATTTTAGTGGGAGATGGAAAAAGAAGTGCAATTTGATTCCAAAATTTTGAAAAAAATATTTTTAGAATCTACAGAAAAAATTTGATGAGACTCTAGTTTGCACCATCTTCAAATTCCTCATAGTTTAGCCACTACAGGTGCCCAAATGTGAAGATTTAGTTAAAAATAATAATTTCAGTGTCCAGTTTGGCCAAAAATTGTAAACCACTATTATGGGATCACCTATTCTAATGAATATCTACAAATGTGGATTTCAATAATGGAAATAATTCAAACTTTCAAGCACGAAAATTGTTTACAACTTGTGTAAATGTCCAAGTGAATAATTGACAAACTCTTCTTGAGATAGAATGGAAATTCTAGTTATGTGATTCTT
Source organism: Sequoia sempervirens (assembly GCA_007258455.2). Taxonomy (NCBI): domain Eukaryota; kingdom Viridiplantae; phylum Streptophyta; class Pinopsida; order Cupressales; family Cupressaceae; genus Sequoia; species Sequoia sempervirens. The sequence continues at coordinate 384,934,108 of VDFB02193867.1, read as the reverse complement.
CTTATTGATCCAAGTAACACTTCCCAATTGTTGTGATTGATTAAAATATTTTAATCCCTACTTTAGAGAACTGAATAACTTGATCACACATGTATAGAAAATATACACTGATAAACTAAGTATAAACTTGTTATATCAATTTAAACAATAGAGAAGCATCAAAATGGAGACAATCAAATAACTACATAAATTTAACAAACAACTAATACCAAAATCTTAATCCGCAACTTAGATATCTTCATTTACTCCATAAAAATACATGCATCTGAGTCTTTGTATATCAAAATTCATTGTCTCCTACAAATGACCTATATGCCATCTTTCTGGTGTCTGTATCTTGGCTATCTTCAACACTTAGTTCTCTAGGAGGGCAGTTGCAATCTTGAGTTTTTAGTTCTCTAGGAGGGCTAAACAGAAATATGAAATTACAAAATAGAACCTTGTAATTGCATTTGATGCAGATTCAAATACTAGTCATCGATCCTTCACTTTGGTCAGATGATCAAACGACTGCCTTCAAAACAAACTGACACGATCTCTATCATGGCAATAAGGGCCCACCATACTATGCGTTGCCAAGGCAATCCATGTGGCGCTCACTCGCAATATCATGATTGATAAAGACCTTGCAACTTCTGAGCATGCGATGGTGGGCAACCGTGGATCTCAATCATTGGTAATCCTGTTCGTTCAACACAGTCACCAACTTTGTCATTAACCATCAAGCACCTTTCCTACTGAGATTATAACATCTCTATTGATTTGAAACACGTGCATCTCATAAATGCTTTAGTAACCCACTACATAATGTATTAAAACTAGATAGATGTATCAAATTATTTCTATCATCTCTTCGGCTTCATTAAATGAGACACGTGGCGCTTACCTGTGATATCGCGATCAACCAAAACAATGTGGTGGGGTCATCACAGGATGGTGAGGAACAACTGAGATCAAATGATAATTGATCTACAATCACACAAACTTGTTCCTCTACAAAATGTAAAACATTTATTAAACTAGCATATATATATTTAATAATATATATAAAATACGCCGAGAGATCCTTCTTGAGGTGCCTCTTTTTTAAATCAATTTATCACATAAATGTGCAATAGGTTCCTCAAGAAGGATATCTTTAGTGTATTATATATATATATATATATAGACTAGTAGTAGTGCAACGCAAGATGTAATATCTTAAATAAATTATTTTTATATTTATATATTTTATATTAAATGATAATAATAATATATATTTATAATATGATATTATAATATTTGTAATTCAATTTTAAAAAATAATATATATAATTTAATATCTATATGTTAAGTTGAAATATATAAATATATTTTTAGTATATTTATAATATTATAATAAAACATATTATATCATCAATATTTAGTTAGGATTAGGGTTAGGGTTAAGGTTAAGAGGGGTATGTGCAAGATCATCATGGAAAAAGCAGACCCTTAATTGGCAAAAAATTCAGAAAAATGAGTGTTAGGCAACTTGACGTAAAAAATTGAATAAGTTATCTATATTATTTCAAAAATATGTAAAAATAGAATCTATATAAAATTTAATGTAGTTTCTAAACTACTAGGTTTATTTAAAAATAAATAAAATCTATTTGGTGAAAATTTCAAATTTTAATGCAGTAGTACTTAAATTGCAGGGAAAAAATAAGAAGTAGGTGTCTGTCTGACCACCCTAACCATAAAAAAAGATAATTATTTTTTATAATATTTTATATATAAGTAGAGGACTCATGTCCAGATGTGATGCATATTTTTTTGTAATTTTTTTCCAAGTAAATAATTAATTATGATTTTTTTATTACAACTTTTAAAAATATAAAAACTTGTATGTCCACCTTAACTTGGTCAAAACTTCATGAATTTTTTTTTTTTTTAATCCTATATTATGTGAATCATAGAATGGAACACATGTTTCGGATTCAAAAAATGTGATACCCTTTGAAAGTTATAGATGTTTTTCAATCATCCTATTGATCAGGACTTTAGTCATAATTCTAATAGAAAATAAATAATAATTATTTATTAAATTCAAATTAAAGCATAATTTATATTGGTGGAAATCTGAGAATCTCCTCTAAAAACCCTTTTCGTTTCATTAATTTTGGATTAAAAAAAAGTTGTTAGCCACATACCCTAGAAATACCCATAATATTGCCACTTTTTAGCCCATCATGATCTTGCACATACCCAGAGATATAGTTAAGGATAGGGTTAGGACTAGAGATATAGTTAGGGTCAAGGATACAGTTAATATATACTTAGGATTGGGGTTAGGGTTAATATTAGGATGGGATACAGGGTTTGCATCAAAATAAGGGTTAGAGTTATCATCAAGATTAGCTTAGGATTAGGGTTTGGGTTAGCATGAAGATTAGGTTTACAATTAGGTTTAGGGTCAAGTTTAGGGTTAATAGATTTAGTTAGGGTTGGGGTAATAATTAGGGTTAAGGTTATCAAGATTAGGGTTATAGTTATATTTTGGATCAAGTTTAGGGTTAGGATTATGGTTAGGTTGGGGTTAAGAGATATAGTTAGGTTTAGGGTTTAGGTTAGGATTAGGGCTAGAGATATAGTTAAGCTTATGGTTAGGGTAGAGATATAGTTAGGTTTAGAAATATGGTTAACATTAGGATGAGGGTTAGGGTTTGCATCAAAATTAGGGTTAGGGTTAGCATGAAGAATAGTTTAGGATTAGGGTTAGGATTATCATTAGGAATAGGATTATCCTTATTTTATCCTTAACCCTAAGCTTTATCGTAGAACCCTAACCCTAACCTCAACCCTAACCCCAACCTTAACCCTAACATGAATGCTAACCCTAACCTTAAACCTAATGCTAAATCTAACTCTAACTGTAACCATAAATATAACTCAAGCCCTGACACTAATGCTAGCCTTAACCTTAAGCATAAGAATATTGCTAACCCCATTTCTTTCACTAACCCTAACCATAACCTTAAGTGAACCTTAACCATAATCCTAATGCTAAACCTAATTCTAACGTAATGCTAATTTATCCCTAACCCTACAGCTAACCTAAAAGATTTATCTTGTAACCCTAATTGAACCGAAACTCTAATCCTAATTACACTCTAAACCTAATCCTTATTCTATTTGAACCCTTAACCATAATTGAACCTAATCCTTAATCCTAATTACACTCTAACTCTAACCTAACCTAACCCTAACACTAATGCTAATCGTAACCCTAACCGTAACGATAAATATAACTCATAACCTAACACTAATGCTAGCCCTAACCTTAACCATAAGCATATTGCTAACCCCATTTTCTTTCACTAACCCTAACCATAACCCTAATTATACGGTCTTATCCCTAACCTTAACCATAATTGAACCTTGATCCTAATTAAATCATAACCCTAACCATACTACAATTGAACCCTAACCCTAAGTGAACCTTAACCATAATCCTAACATTAAACCTTATTCTAACCTAATGCTAATTTAACCCTAACCCTACAACTAACATAAAAGATTTATTTTTTAACCCTAATTGAACCCAAACTCTAATCATAATTGCACTCTAACCCTAATCCTTATCCTACTTGAACCCTTAACCATAATTCAACCCAAACCCTAATCCTAATTACACTCTAACTCTAACCTAAATTAAACCCTAACTATTATCATATCACTAATTAAACCTTAACCATTATCATATCACTAATTAAACCCTAACCCTAATTTTAATTGTAATACTAATTGAACCCTAACCCTAACCCTTATTAAAACCTAACCCTAGTTGAACCCTTACCCTAGCCTAAAATCAATCCTATCCCTATCCCTAGTTGTTCCTAAAATTAATTGAACCCTAACCTTAGTTGAGTCCTAACCCTAACCCCAACCTTAATCCTAACCTTTTCCCAAAGCTTTATCCTATAACCCTAACCTAATCTTAACCCTAGTTGAACCCTAATCCTAATTGAATATAAACCCTAGTCTTAATGCTAATTAAATTATAACTAAATATTAACCCTTACCGTGATTGTAACCCTAACTCTAATCCTAGTTGTATTCTAACCCCAACCCTTATCTTGATCCTAATCTCTATCATAAATCCCTAAGCCTAATTTTAAACATCAATTGAATCTAAACCTAACCATAGTTGAATCTTAACCATAATAACACCCTAACCTTAATACTAATTAATCTCCAACCCTAACCCTAATATTAACTTGTAGCTTCTAATCAAAACCCTAATTGAACCATAATCCTAACCCTAACCCTAATGTTGAACCATAATCAAAACCCTAACCCTAAATCCCTAGTTGAACTATTACCCTAACATAACATTAACCCTAACCCTAAACCTAATTGTATTGAACCCTAATTGAATCATAACCTAAACCTACTTGAATTCTAACCCTAACCCCAATCCCAACCCTAAACTTTACCCCATGTTTTATCCTAAAACCCTAACATTAACCACAACCCTAATTGAACCCTATCCTAACCCTAACAATAATTGAACTATAAACCTAACTAACCCTAACGCTAATTATACCTTATCCCTAACCTTAACCATAAGTGAACCTTGATCCTAATTAAATCATAACCATAACCATACTACAATTGATCCCTAACGCTAAGTGAACCTTAAATGGAATCCTAACATTAAACCTTATTCTAACCTAATGCTAATTTAACCCTAACCCTACAACTAACATAAAATATTTATTTTTTAACCCTAATTGAACCCAAACTCTAATAATAATTACACTCTAACCCTAATCCTTACCCTATTTGAACCCTTAATGATAATTGAACCCAAACCCTAATTCTAATTACACTCTAACTGTAACCTAAATTAAACCCTAACCGTTATCATATCACTAATTAAACCTTAACCATTGTCATATCACTAATTAAACCCTAACCCTAATTTTAATTGTAATACTAATTGAACCCTAACACTAACCCTTATTAAAACCTAAACCTACTTGAACCCTTACCCTAGCCTAAAATTAATCCTATCCCTATCCCTAATTGTTCCTAAAATTAATTGAACCCCAAGTTTACTTGAGTCCTAACCCTAACCCCAACCTTAATCCTAACCTTTTCCCAAAGCTTTATCCTATAACCCTAACCTAATCTTAACCCTATTTTAACCCTAATCCTAATTGAATATAAACCCTAATCTTAATGAACCTAATTAAATCCTGAACTTGGTGGCAAGAACAACAATATTAACCCTTACCGGAAAATATAATTGTAACCCTAACTCTAATCCTAGTTGTATTAAACCCCAACCCTTACCTTGATCCCAAAATTTATCCTAAAACCCTAACCCTAATTTTAAACATCAATTGAATCCTAACCTAACCGTAATAATTCCCTAACCCTAATACTAATTAATCTCCAACCCTAACCCTAATATTAACTTGTAGCTCCTAATCAAAACCCTAATTGAACCATAATCCTAACCATAACCCTAATGTTGAACCATAATCAAAACCCTAACCCTAAATCCCTAGTTGAACTATTACCCTAACCTAACATTAACCCTAACCCTAACCCTAATTGTATTGAACCCTAATTGAATTGTAACCTAACCCTACTTGAATTCTAACCCTAACCCCAACCCCAACCCTAAACTTTACCCCATGTTTTATCCTATAATGCTAACGCTAACCACAACCCTAATTGAACCTTATCCTAACCCTGACCATAATTGAACTATAACCCTAATTAAACCCAAACCATAACTCAAACCCTAATCCTAATTCTAACCCTAATGTTGACCCCAAGATTCATTTTGAAACCCTAACCCTAACCCCAACCTTCACCCTAATGTTGACTCCAAGATTTATCTTAGAGCCCTAATTGAATCCTAACTCCAATTGAACCCTAACCCTAATTAAATTTTAATCCTAAACTTAAACCTAACCCTAATTGAATTCTAACCCAAAAGCTTATCTTAATTATAACCCTAACCCTAATTATAACCCTAATTCTAATTCTAACCCTAGCTATAATTCAAACTCTATTCATAATTATAATTTTAATACTAACCCTAATTCTAATGGTGACCCTAATTCTAATTGTAATACTAATTGAATCCTAAACCTTATTAAAACCTAGTGCTAATTTAACCCTTACCCTAGCTTGAAATTAATCATAGCCCTAACCCTAATTGAATTCTAACCCTCACCCTAGTTGAGTCCTAATCCCCCAACCCTAATCCTAACCTTTATCCAAAGCTTTATCCTATAATTCTAACCTTAACCCTAATTGAACCCTTTTGAACCCTAACACTAATTGAATCCTAATCTTAATTGAACCCCAACCCCAATGGAAATCCTAATTGAACCCTAACCCTAATTGAACATCAATTGAATCCTAATCCTAACCATAGTTGAATCTTAACTGTAATCAAACCCTAAGACTAATTAATCTCTAACCCTAACCCTAACCCTAACCCTTTTTCTAACTCTAACCCTAATATTAATTTTAAAACTTTTTTTTATGTGTAATAATAAATTAATTATAGTTTCTTTGTATTTAATTTTATAATTTTAAATTGATTTTATATTTGCATTTATTATGAAAATCCTATCTTATTTTAATATTTTTGTACAATAAAACCTTTAGTAAAAGCTTAAACTAATAATATTGAATATTCTTTATGTCTTAAATAAGGTAATTAAGAAACAAATTTTTATGTGTAATAGTGAATTTAGGATATTCCTTTTTTATTTAATTTTCTTTTTCTAATTTTAAATAAATTAATTTAAAACTTAAAAAATTATAATTATTTTTCATTCCTTAACAATTTTATTTCTAGTCTATTATTTAGAAATTATTTTATTTCAATTTTATTATTATTTTAAGAGTCATTATTGAATGGGTGCGTTACATTCTGCAGCTGAAGCATTAGTATGCACTTAGAGCAATCAAAATCATTTTTTAATTTAAAATCATCCCTCTTCTTTGAATGTTGGTAGCTCGCTCACCTGCGATATTGCGATCGATAAAGACCTCACAACTTTTGATCATGCGATGGTGGGAAATCGTTGATCTCAACCATTGGTAATCCTGTTCATTCAACACAGTTGCCAGCTTTGTCATTAACCATCAAGTACCTTTCCTACCAAGATTATAACATCTCTGTTGACTTGAAACACATGCACCTCATAAATGCTTTAGTAACCCGCTACATAATATATCAAAACCAGATAAATGTATCAAAGTATTTCTATCATCTCTTTGGCTTCATTAAATGAGACACGTGGTGCTCACCCGTGATATCGCGGTCAACCAAAAAAATGTGGTGAGTTCATCATGGGATGGTGGAGAATGGCCGAGATCAAAGGAAAATTGATCTACGATCACATAAACTTGTACCTCTGCAAAATATAAAACATTTATTTAAAGAACGAGGGGACATCACTAGGTTGATGATAAATAATGACATAAGTTGTTTTTTTAACGAGGTAGCATGGGACCATCCAAGACTTAGGAAATAATAAAGTCAAGCGAAGGAAATAAAATGATAAATCAAAAGGGGCCCAACCTAGATGAAGAGATGGGGCTTAAGTTGTTTTAAAACTCTCCCCAAAAAGTAACGGCCCAAAAGATCCCACCCAAGGCATAAGATAAACACTAGGGTTTTACATGAAGACAAAGGTAAAACCCCAACCTTAGGCTTTTCCTAAACACCTTAGATGACCAAAGACATAAGGTAAGATAAAAATGGAACACAAAGAACAAAATTTTGAAGTTCCATCACAAGGAAATGTCTCCTCCCTTCTTGGTAGTGATAACCTCCTCCACACACAACCCTTAAAAATTATGAATAGAGGAATATAATCTTTGAATAGCTCAAATTTGATTCTCTCCTACCTGATGCTTTTAGTAATTTTATCCTTACAAAAATTTATAGTGATTACTAGAGGCACATAGACCAATTCTTCATAATAGAAGAATTTGATCAAACTTTTCCAATGATGGAATTATGGGAAAGCCTTAGGTTAAATGAATAATTCCTAGATAAGTTCTTTAAATCATGTCCAACCATATAAGAGAAGACCGTTGCTATGTGTACCTGGATACCATGGAGAAAGGCTCTTTGGGCTCTTTCATCAATCATCCTACCTTAAAACATACCAAAAGTCTCCTAGCAATTAGACATAGGAAGATTTAAGATGACTTAAAAAAAAATTATTGCCAAAGCATAAACTTATGATGACTTAACCAGGCCTAGTACACACTCCCTCCCCATTAACCACTTAGACATATGGAAATTAAATGTAAATTTTTTGCTATTTTTAGTCATGTAGGTGTCTAATAAACCACTTGGTGGTGTTTCCCTTCAATTTTATTTACTTGAATGAAGAGAAAAAGTCCTTTGATTACAATTAGGGAATACATTTGAGGCCTTGGTCATGTAATTGGTAGACCATAGTCACATTTAACACTTGTTACAAAGTTTGGAAGTTAAAACATTAAGTAGAATTGATTTGTGATGAACACATTTTGATGGTAGTAACAATAACTTGCAATCTATCAAGACTTGATTACCCTATAACCTATTCTAGCGATGAAATGATAGATTAATCATAATGTCACCTTGGGATCACATCACCATGAAAGAACTTCATCCAACATCCTTATGAGTGCAGGTACCACCAAATAGGTATTTGTCATATTTGTCTTCCTTAAGCAAGGGAAATTGAGGAAGACAAGAGGAAAGTGAGACATGTAGTATGTATAAAAGAGGGAGATCAACTAGAGGTCAAAAGATTAGAAGAGAATTCTATAAATGCATGGAATTTGTTCTTGCTGAAGGGGGGTCATGTTCTTATGATGATGAGAGCATAGGTGACATTGAGGTTCCCTTGAGGTACAAACATCTATGGAAACAATGGGTACCCAAGGAACTTCCTCTCCCTTTCCCTCTCTCTCTCTCTCTCATTCTTCCCCTTGTTGGTTGTTTTTACTATAACAAGGCTGGTCTTCTAATCTACCTATAGAATTACCAATTCCAATCAAGGGCAGCTCGAAGGACCTAGATGAACTGATCAGGATTTTAAAGACCTCCTACACTTTGGGCTCTTCAAGACCTACGAGGGTGATCCCTTAATGTGTTTACAACCTCTACACCATTATTATAAATGACATTAACAAAAATAGATAATCTCATTTAATAGCTCAACATAATAGGATAATACCAGATAGAATTGGTTGTTCATCAATAATATCAACTATTTGGAGCATGAGATAACTAGAACACATTCCACAACTGTATAAAATAGACATTGATTTGCAATTTGTAGCAAGCTCTAGGTAAAAAAAAAAAAAATTATACTAAACCATACAGATTAGTACAACTTAGATCAATGCCATATATCCATTGGGGGAGTCAAATTCATAAAAATCTAAGGGTTTATGATAGATTTAACACATAGCATATAAGATCCTTGAGAACATTGCTTTACAATTTCATCAACATGTATTCTAACCCAATACTACTTATCAAATCCTTATACAAAACATATCAACTTACAATCCCATTCAATCATTTTAATTAATTCCTTGAATTAAATCCAAAACATAAATCATACACACCACAATAGTGAGATGAACAAGACAACCCTTGATTATCTTATTCAAAATTAACATATGCATGTACAATGGAGAGACATTAGTTTGAATTAAACATTTCAATTCAAATGCCAGTATTGTCATAAAACATCAAATCCCTATGAATTCAAAACCTACTACATAATGAATCAAAACCTAAACTACATGTTATGCCTTGCATAGGCACCCCATTTTATTCTGGAACAAAATGGGTCCCCCTTTTCTTTTTGCTTTGCTTGTTTGTTTGGTCTTAGGAGTTCTTTTGGCTTCCTCCTAGGTCTGTCTTTTGTTCTGTTAGATTTCGGTTCTGCCTCAGTTAGGGTTGCATTTCCTTTTGCTAAAATTGAATGAAATGATGAAAAATGATATATTTTATGTGCTTTTAAGGACTAATGGAGACATTTTTTTGTAGGATTAAATCATGCCCTCAATGATATCTCTCAATGGAGTTTGTTAGAAAGCATACCTTAGTCAAATTTGGCATAAAATTCCTCAATGAAGAAAGTCAGTGAGACCCTCCTGTTGTCTTCCCAACTAGCAGTGCATTCTATTCATTTGAAATACACTGGTCGCCATGACATTTCAGTTGCTATGAGTTTTTATGTATCTCTCCACTTGGAAAGAAGTCACACCAACCCTTGTGCACAAGGTTACCATTGGGGAGAGATCCTACCGATAGATGGAGGTCTTGGAAAAAGGTTATGCCTTCGGCATAAAGTCTGCCCGAAGGGGTGAGGTCTCGGTGAAAGGAGCTGTCATCAAGGAGAAGTCTTCCCAACATGGGGGGAGTCTCGCCGAAAGGGGGTGTCATCGATATGAAGTCTTTCCGATCAGGGGACTCTTGCCGACAGTGGTTCACAAGGTTGAGCTTGGGGAGACTCCGTGCGAATGATTTGCGCTCGGTATGATGTCCTGTCGACAAGCGATGGTCTCAGAGATGGAAAGGGATATCGATATGACCCCTACCGCCTGTGGTAATGTCTGTCTGACTTGCTGGAGTCTCACCGATAGGAGGTGTCATCACTATGATATATCGCTAATGGGGCGAGGTCTTGCCAAATGGGTTTGTCGTCAGGGAAAATAACCCTTGTTCGCTATGATGTCTGGCTAACCTAATAATGTCTCACCAACGTTTGTTCACAAGATGGATATTGGGGAGACTCCTTGCTGAATGATTTGAGCTTGATATGATGTCTCGCCGAAAGAATGAAGTCTTGCCGATATTTTTAAACCTTTGGTGTGACTCATGGAGCCCACCATGACCTCCTGCCAACTAAACGATGTCTTGCCAAATGCGGATGCCCTGCCAACAAGAACACAGCGGTGTAACTCTTAGGATGTTGTTATGATGTCTAACCAATAGCGATTGTCTCGGCATGAATTTTGGGATATCGTTATGACTCTATCTGCTCGCTATGAACTCTTTCTAATGATTGTATGCTATGCCAATGCTATTGTAGAGTATAATCTCATCGGGGAGACACAGCTAGTGTCTCACCGACATGCGATTCAATCGGAATGACTTTTGACTACCCAAGAATCTTATGTGGAGTGTGTTCACCCAATCAGAGGGAACTAAAGGCAAACCATTGGTAGTTTGACTGATTGACTACCCTTGTGAAGAAGATCAATGGAATGTGAATGGTATGGATTGGCTCTGTGATAAAAGATGATGGATCAGTTCGGTATTCAGTGGTGTCGTCTATAAAGGGATCTAATAGGAGAAATCTGATGCTTCCTTTCAAGGGGAGGTCAACGTGCAGGAGGATCTAGGATGAGAGGAAAGTCGAAAGAGGAAGAAGCTATGAGTCTCAGTGACACCTGCGATATCTACCGGCAAAGGTAGATCGACATTTATGATAATGTTGTAGAACATTCAAGGAAACACTGCAAGGAGGTTCGAAGGTGGACACGGAGGCTAGAAGTTAATGCGATGGTTGCAAAAGATCTAGGGATACTCTTGAGGGTGATCCTTCACCGACATAGACAAGGGCATACACATTGAATGCAGCGGGAACTTTATTCCAAAAGATTTGAGGGTTGACCTTTTTGAATCGAGATATTTTGTAAAACCCTAAAACAGGGACCAACAATTTTTTTTGGCACGTTCTATATATATGGCACTTTTGGCCTTTTTGTAAGGATAGTTCAAATAGTTCTAAGAGATAGAGATACAGATTTTCAAGAGTAGGAATTTTCTAAAAGATAGAGGAGATAGAACTGCATCTTGTTTCTTTGTAATGGGATCTTCTTTTTGTCTTCTTTGTTAGGATTAGGAGCTAGAGAAACTTAAGAGTAGAATAGAGTAGGAGTTAGATTCAGTAGAAGTCAGTGATGTATCTTTCAAGTTTTCTTAGTGTAGATGGAGATGATTTGAAGGCATGGATTTTCTATACACTAGTGATTGTGCCAAATTTGTAAATGTTGTTTATCTGTTTTACAAACAGTAGATGCAACCATATTTAAATCTACTTCATATTGTGTTCCAAAATGATATTTACCTTAGGTTAATCATTGGATTTGAAAAGCTTTCAAGGAAAGAAATTTTATTTTATGTTTTGTTTAAATGGTGATTTGCAATCTATTGTTGAAGTTAGCATTGTGAATGAATGAAATTGTTTGTTAATCACAAGTTAATTTTATTCTGCAGTTTTAGTAGGAATTCCTTGAAAGGTAACAAGTTTTGTGAAGTTGGATGAATTATCATTCTCTTTAGTTCCAAACCTTTGCTTTATCTTTTTTGTTTCTTTAAAAACCCTGGTTAAAGTAGGTTTAAATTTATGTTTGATCTTAGAACAATCCAGAAGCTCAACACCAGCAGGCCCCTTGAACATTATAGTTCACATCAACCATTGAGTGAAATCAACACAGTCGAGATCCAATTACCAAGACCTTGGGAGTTAGATATCCATGTGTTATTCTTTCTCTTTTAGGAGAGTAGAATAGTAATATTTTGTTTACTGTTGTTGTGATCGTTTGACCCATCAATAGAAACTGGTGCTAAAAGGAGGGCCCATAAGAGAAGACTGGATAATACTAGGTTTTTTTCACTAGAAAGGTCCTATATAGTTCTTTGATCATCTAAAAATCCACCACCTTTTATAGAACTCAAGACCCCAATAAGACACAAGATTCACATGATAGGGGCAACCATCATAGCACTCTTGTCAGCTCCGCTTACTCCACCAGGATTTTCACCAATACCTTAGTGGATACCTATCAATCCACCACTGAATCCATCTCAAGTGCCATCACAGCTGGTTCAACCCATCCAATAGGTGGCTCAACCACCACCACCACTACCAATGGTATTTTTTCAAAATAATCCCTCTCCATTGGGGACTATTCCTAGAGGATTTCATCATATGCCTAAGAATCCTGAGAAATTTTGTCTCAAATACATTCATGGTGAATCAAGGAGTGCTAAAGAGCACATACAAGCTTTTAAGAATGCTTGTACCAAGGCCCAGATAGCTCACCATTATGTAGTTTGTAGGTTGTTCCCTTATTCCTTAGGGGATATGGCGTACAACTGGTACCTAAATCTTCCACAAGGTTCTATTCTGAACTGGATAGACCTGGAGAATGCTTTCATCAATCAGTTCAGAGTTTATGTGGATCCAGCCATTTTGTTCCACCAATTTGCTACCATTAGGAAGGATCCATGTGAATCATTGCCCTTTTTTAATACTAGGTTTCAATGAATGTATAGGAGACTACAAGACCCCTATCTAGTTGCTAAGAATAGTGCCATTCAAGCATACTTTAGAGTTATAGACCCTGTGCTTGGCCTGTTCCTATAAAGGACTTATCAACCAACAGATATTGATTCCCTATCTAAAGTTTATCATCTAGCCATCAAGCTGCAACAACAAATTAGCTCTCAACAAGGAAGCTTGGGAGGAGGTTTTCGTTCAATGGGGTATCAAATTCCTAGCCCTACCCCTTTATTCAATACAATCCCAGGGATGTCTCCTCCCCATTATGGATCTATATCTGAGTTGCACACTCAATCTCCTATTCCATTCTTTGCCAATGGAGCTCCTAACTTCTTTCAAAAATCTCAGTCTCATCATAGTCTGCATGGTCATCATAGCCACACTGGAACACCAAACCATGTCGTTCAGCCACTTGTTGCTAAGAGTGTTGAGAGCGAAAAGATAGTTCAACTCACAAATGAGGTGGAGACCTTAAAGAAAAATCTATCTCAAGTTACAAATGATATGGCCCAACTTAGATTGAACCCTTCTCAAAACCAAGGTAATTATCCTAATCAGAGCAATAACAATCAGGGTAATTATCAAAACAACTACAATCATAGCCAGAGGGGTTATCAAGGCCAAAACTCCCCTAACCAAGGCTATCAAAATCAAAGTAGAGAATATAACCAGAGGCCAAATAAAAACTAACAATAGAATATAGGGCCAAATAATAGAGGAGTTTCTCACAATTATCAAACTAATGAGGACATGTCACATACTGCAAATGTGGCTGACCTTAATTTTATGACTAATTGGTGTAGGTTGCATGATACTGCAAGTCAATCTAAGGTAAATTGCTCTAAAATGGGGAAATTCGTTAAGATGGCATAGGAAGATGCCCAAACATTCCAAGGGAATTCAAATAAAGAAGGTAGCTTAATAGATACAACAATGACTTATGACCTCTTTGAAGAAGAACCCTCATTCCCAATGCAAAGTGAGAATGAACTAGAGGAAGACATGTATGATGCCCAAGCCTTTTAGACAAAGGGAGGACACTTTTTAAGAAATCAGAATAAGGGCTTGTTCACCACATTAGCACCACCTAATCACATGGTGCCTCTAAATAAAAGCGCTGATAATAACCCTCCTCCACCAAAAGGTCCACCTAACTTCCATAACAAAGGTAACTCACTTGGTGTTGTCAAAAGTAATTATGCAATCCATAACATAGAATTTGATATTGTTTCTGAGATGCAAAAACAAAAGACCTCTCTATCATACTTTGACATCCTAAAGTGGTGCCCTTCCCAACGAGAGATAGTGCTGAAAGCTTTGGAAGAAGCTGATAAATCAAAAGGGAAAACCAAGGTGGCACTTGCTACATACATGAATGCAGCTTTGTACAGAAGCAAGGTAGGTACCCCACCATTTCTTTTGAGTTTAAGAATCTATGGGAAGAATCCACATAATTGTTTGCTAGATTCAAGGGCTTCTTGCAATGTTATGCAATTTTCTATATGCAAGAATTTGGGATTGAACCCTGCCCAAATAAACAAGAAGGTCATCCAACTTGATAAAATAGAGGTTAATGTTGTTGGAGAATTAATAAATATACATGTGCAAGTAGGGTTTGACCCTAGGATTCAAACCAATATAGATGTTCAAGTAGCAGACATTCCCGAGACTTATGGTATGTTGTTGAGCAGAGATTTGATGAAAAGTATAGTGGGATATCTCTCCCTCGACTTTTCACATATCTAGCTACCATGGAGGGGAGTGCCTACGCAGATTAGGATTGAAAGTGAACCTCGCCTCAAACATTTCATCACTGGATATGATTGTCCCAACGAGGTAGCTTATTTTGAAACCAAATAGGGGTTTATAAAAGAGAGGAAATTTTAACCTTTTTATTTCTTCATTCTAAAGACTTGTCAACGCAAAATTCCCCTAATCCCATGATTAATGAAAATCAACAGGAATTAGTCAGGAAGCTGCAACAGGAGCAGCTAGTCTTGGGGGAGGATATCAATTTGTAGAGTCTTCTACTCCCTAGTTGGTGTAGGGTACACTACCAAAATCATTCATAATTGACCTGCCAACCCTACATCAGTATTTTAAATCATGTTTCCCAAACCAAGGGAACTAGCCTAAGTCACCTTGAGGCTATTTCAGATAACTTCTCATTTGAAGCCAAAAATGCAATAATGTTAACTAGGGATAATATACGTTCAAAAGAAGTCCCTTCTCAAATTTTACTTACCTCAGTCACAATACTAGACCAACATAGTTATGAAGAACAACCCCAAGGTTTGTTTGATATCCCTGCATTCACTAGTATACCAAAACTCTAGGGATTAATCAAAGATACAAGTGACTGTCAGAAGGATAGCCTCAGATTATATGATATATCCAAGCAGGAACTAGAAATTGCACCTGAGGAACCTATTGAACACCTCTCTCCAATATCTGATGCAAAGGATCAAGTGCCCCCACCTATGGCTCATCTTATCCAAATGCCCATAATAACCTCAAAGGAATTAACCCCCGCTCATGATCAACTGCGAACCCTCATGTTTGATGAATCCAAGTCCAAAACAGGTTGTGGTGTTGGGATTGAATTATTCAGCTCGAAAGGGAAATTTTTTTTGCTTCTTACAGGTTGCAATTTGGATGCACTAACAACATAGCAGAATATGAAGCTCTAGCTCAGGGGTTGATGTTCGCGCATAAGAAGAAAGTTGCCACCTAGATGGTTAAAGGAGATTCAGAAGTAGTTATCAAGCAAGTGCGCAACCAATACACATGTCACAACAAAAGGATGGTAGCCTATAGAAATCGGGTATGGAACCTGATTGAGGACTTTGATGCTTTTGGGATTAGTTTAATCCCTAGAGAAGAAAATCAAATAGCTAATTCATTAGATGTTGCTGCAAGTTTCCTGGAACCCATGCAAGGCTCCACACTTAAGAATTCTCAGTATAATTGATATCCACCCTGGCTATCCCTGATAACATCAAGAAATTTCAAGTTTTTGATGATGATGGACATATCCTTGCTTTTCTAGCAAGCTCAGATGTTTTTGAAGGGTAGATCATTGATGAGTCCAACAAGGATCAAGGAGATTGGAACCCTAAAGATTGTGATACAGAGGGAGTCCTCAATTTAAAAATTAATAGCATTCCCAAGGGAATGATGGCCTTAGAAAAATAATTTAATTCAGACCCAAGCACTTGGGAGAAGGTATCAGCTGAAAATAAAGGAGGTGAATATAAAACTATTAACCTAGATGATTCTAGCCCTAAAAGAAATGTTTACATATGGAAAGCTTGCCCTGAAGAAATCAATAAAGACATACTGAGGGCATTGAAGAAGGCTATTGCTGTAATAGCCTATGGGTATGAAGATCTAAAAACATTTGATGCTTATGTGATAACTCATACTATTTCTTTGAAGCTGAAAGCTAAACCATTTTGGCAGAAACAGTGTCTTGTCAATGCCTTGATTGAACCACTGATCTTTAAGGAAGTTTAGAAATTTATTTTTGGAAGAATAATCTTCCTTGTATGACATTCAACCTAGGTGGCTAACTTGGTTCCAGTCCATAAGAAAAATGGAGAAATTAGGCTATGTGTAGATTTCAGGAATTTGAATAGAGCTTCAAAAAAAGACAACTATCCACTCCCTTCACTAGACGAAGTTTTGTAGACTATCAATGGGTCTCAGATGATATCATTCTTGGATGGTTATTCTAGATACAATCAGGTGATTGTTAATTATGAAGATAGAAGGAAGACAACCTTCACTACTAACTAGGGAACATTTGCTTATAGAAGGATGTCATTTGGTCTAATAAATGCAAGAGCAACCTTTCAGCGTGCCATGGATGTAGCATTCAAAGATTTGATTGGTAAATGCATCATCATATACATGGATGACTTGACAGTATTCTCTAAAGATAGACTAAACCATGCTGCAAACTTGGCTAATGTTCTTGTAAGATGTATCCAGTATGGTGTCTCCTTGAATCCTAAAAAGTGTGTGTTTGGGGTTTCTAAAGGGAAAATTTTGGGACACATAATCTTGGAAAGAGTAATATCAATCGGTCTAGATCGATTTGAGTCCATTTTGAAGATAACCAAGCCAAGAAGTAAGAAGAAGATGAGATCTTTCTTTGGAAAGATCAACTTTGTGAGAAAGTTTATCATAGGTTTCGTAGAAATTGTTAAGCAACTGAATGAAATGATGAAGAAAGATGCCAAAATAGAGTGGATTAATGAGGCAAAGGCCATGTTTCCTCAAGTCAAACAATCCATTTCAAAAGCCCCCATCCTCACTAGCTCTGACTACTTGAAGTCATTTTATATTTATTCTTTTGCTTATGGACATTCCTGTGGAGCTGTCCTAACTCAATGAAGAGAAGAGGGGGAGGAGAGGCCAATTGCTTTCATGAGTTCTCCATTTAAGAATGCCAAAGTTAAGTACCCACCTCTTGAAAAACAAGCTTTTGTGTTGGTTAGAGCTATCAAGAAGTTTAGGCATTACATCCTCCAAAGTCAAATTATTGATGTAGTTCTTGATGTTGCTGTAAAGTCTCTACTCATGCGGAGTGAGTTGGGAGAACAAAGGGGGAAGTGGATAGCCATTTTGCAAGAATTCTATCTGGAGATTCACCCTATGAAACTTTTCTAAGCTCTAGGCCTGTCTAAATCCATAGCCGACGCTGGTGAGAACATTATTTGTCAGCAATACACAATGCAGTCCTTTTCCAATGACCCTTGGTATGTCGATATCATCTATTTCATGCTTAATAATCGGTGCCCAGAGGGAATGAATACAACTCAGAGGAGAGAACTGAGAATAAAGAGATCCCATTATATGGTCAAAGGAGGATTGTTATACATGAAGAATTTTGAGGGAGTTTACCTATGATGCCTTGATCAACAAGAGGCTAAACATGTGATTGCTGAATTTCATGGGAAACATGCCACAGATCATGGTTCTATAGATTCATTAGCACATCAGATCCTTAGATCTGGTTATTACTGGTCGTGTGTGTTCAAAGACACCCACCAACATGTAAGAACATGTCACATATGCCAGATTTTTACATCCAAAGAACAACATTCAGCCATGCCATTACAGCCTATTTACGAGGTAAGGCCATTTACCCAATAGGCGCTAGATTTTATTGGGGTAATTAACCCAAATTATTCTGTAGGGAACAATTTTATTTTGATTTCCATGGATTAGTGCACAAGATGGATAGAGGATATACCTTGCAAGAACAACATGATAGAGGTATTAATCAAGTTCCTCACTGAATGCATCACAACTAGGTTTGGAGTACCCTTCGCGTTGGTATGTGACAATGGCTCTTCCTTTTCTTTTGCTGAGTTCTTTTCATGGGCTTATGATCACAATTTTTTTTAAAGTATTCTTCGAACTATTACCCACAAGGAAATGGAGTTGCATAATCAACTAATAAGAATCTCTTAGGAGTAATTAAAAAATTGCTAGAAAATAATCCTAGGGACTGGCATACCCAGCTAAGATTTGCATTATGGGTAGATGGGACTAGGATCAAGGTTGCTTTAAAGGCTTCACAATTTAAGCTAGTGTATTTCCAAGAGCCTGTGTTCCCTATTCACTTGCAAATACCTATCCTTGAGTTTATGGAGAAATTTTACTCTAATGATGATAGGATAGAGTAAGATTAGCTACCTTGTTGAAATTAGAAAAGTAGAGAGATGTCGCCTTACAACAATTCTTTAGACACCAGGTTGTTGTCAAAGGTTGGTTTGACAAAAAAGCCAAAATCAAGGCTTTCAGAATATCAGACCTTGTGCTACTATGGGATAAAGCTAATGAAAAGAAGGGCAACCACCAGAAATTTGATAAGCTCTAGTTAGGTCCCCATCAAATTGCTGAGATTCTAGGAGAAAATGCTTTATGGTTGAGTATTTTAATGGGAGAATCTGTTTCATTGCCTATCAATGGATAGTTTCTTAAACATTATTTTGAGTCATAAAGTTTGGTAGTCTGCTCGGCTATGCATATGTAAATAATCTTGTTCTGTTTGTAAATAATTTTCCTCTGTTTGTAAATAATTTTGCTCTGCTTGTAAATAATTTGTTGTTCGTTTGTTTGTTCTTTCTTGCTTTCTTTTCCTTTCCTTTATTGTTTTGTGCCTGTCTTGTTTTGTTCTTTGGGGTTTCTATGTTCTTTCCATCTTGGAATGGTGGGTTGTTATCTGCAGAATACTTTGGTTATTAGGAGAGAAGTGGTTTAGATATTTTCAAGTTTTTTGATTGGATATTTTGTCCTAAATTTGTTTCTTTATGCCCATTGTCAATAAGAGTTGTGGGAAGTCTTGAAAACAAGGCGCAAAGTAAACAATCTTCATTAACTACCTCTAAAACTATGACAAATCATCAAGATCATCTCCTTTTGTAATGATATATTTGTCCTAGGGGATAGTGTTGTAAGATTTGAGTGAAAAATATGATTCCCCAGATGTTGTTATGAGGTTCATGGTAGTTTTCAACCCACAATAGATGTTTGACATTTGACATATTGAAAAAAAAATTTGATTGAAATATCTGAAACTCTAAGAGAAAAGAAAAAAATAATTATCTAAGAGAAAAGAAGACTCAATATGAATGGGTGATTCCAGTATCTCTACTAGGGCTATGGATGCCTGACTGGAAGTAGAGCAATGTTGTGAGAAAACTAGAGGTATCTCCGTCAGGGCTATGGATGCCTGCCTGGAAGTGGAGCAATGCCCAGGATATCATTGCACAACAGCTATAGGGAATCAACTCATGTAGTTCAAATCTTACACATTGATTCTTCAAAAGATGAGGAAAACTCTATAAAAGGGTGATACACCATCAAGCACACACATAGATTCAGCGCTAGCCAATGTTGACTTACATTTGAAATTCTAGCTCAACCTTGGTTGTTGAAACTTACCCAACTGCAGTTGTGATATTCATAAACCAAGAATTCTTGGTAGTTCAATCCTTTAGTTTCTTGAAAATGGTTAAACCATTTTCCCAGCCAAGTCACCATTTGTTATGCCTTGCATAACCACCCCATTTTATTTTGGAAAAAAATGGGCCCCCCTTTTCTTTTTTCTTTCATCACCTTTGGTTGTTTTTTTGGTCTTAGGAGTTCTTTTGTCTTCCTCCTAGGTCTGTCTTTTGTTCTATCAGATTTTGGTTCTACCTTAGTTAGGGTTGGGTTTCTTTTTGCTAAAATTGAATGAAATGATGAAAAATGATATATTTTATGTGCTTTTGAGGACTAATGGAGACATGGTTTTGAAGGATTAAATCATGCCCCCGATGATATCTCTCAATGGAGTCTATTAGAAAGCATACCTTAGTCAGATTTGGCATAAAATCGTCAATAAAGATAGTCGATGAGACCCTCCTATTTGTTAGAAAAGCCAAGATCACCTACATGCAAGATAGATACCTATCACATGCAAAAGATATGAAGAACCAAAAAGATGTTCTCTGAACCTCAAAGTGTAAAATGCATTAAGAGAATTAATTATTACAAAGTGATCAATCCTTATGAAGGAGATCAAGAAACCCTAAAAGGGAAACCCTAAATGAAACCCTAGTGAGCACACTTAATAATTAATAATAATTAATTATTAATGTGCCTAAGTTTAGCTTAAGTAACAATGAGGAATAAGTGACTTAATTAATTAATCAATATGATGTAATTAATTAAGCATAATAACTTATTACTCTAACACCCCCCCTTAGGATGAACTTAGGAAGAAGCTAAAACACTAGAATAAGATGCATGAAAGCAAAGATGGGTCCCAGCAACGAGGCCTAATCAGGTACCCATTTACAAATGCAAGAATGAGGTAGAGAAGGAAAAACCCAGTGGGACAAAACCCCCCCTACAATGTGATGACATGTTGCAAAGAAGCATTGGAAGAACTCTATAGAGTAACACTGGAACCGCAATCTGACAAGCAAGGAAAGATACCTCAGTCTACAACTGTAACCAAAACTGGAATCAAAATAATGTGACAATAGACCTGATGCCATGGAACAATTGAAAACTCCAAATGGGAACAACCCTGGAATCTATGAAGCAGCAAGTGATTATTGAATGATGTATTACTGAAAATGAAGTGCAAAGATGCAAGATGCACTCTCCCAACTGCCAAAAATATCCAAGTAATCGCCAAACAACCCATCGGTCAAAATTTGGACTAAGTGATAAACCTAGGATAGATACAGAAAAGTGCATGTACAGCAAACCAAAAGCTCCTCAATACCTTTGACGCTTCAAACGAGAAAAAAATGGAGATCGTGCAAAAAGTTGAGCTTGGAAGTCCAAAAGTACATCTAAATTCAAACAGCAATAAATGTAGTAAAATAGAAAAATACTGTAAAATAAACTACACCAAATGCAATTACTTGGAACCAGATTTCGGTGATATCTTGTTTGCCCGATTTCGATACCGTATGCCCAAGTTATGGCCAAAAGAAAAAAACTACTCTTTTAGAAAAAACTAGGGTAGGAGGGGCAAAGAGGGCCAACGGCCACTGACGTCACCCGTTCACAAGGTTAAAATTGATGGCCATCTGGCCGTCACCGCAAAAAATGCCCCCCTGCAAAAAAATTTCATGGCCGGTATATACCCTTGTGCCAGAATATTCCAGCGCTGGTGGTCAGCCGGGTCGGGTTGCCGAGCTCCTAGTTCTCCCATAGGACCTGCGCGGAGGAAAGGAGAGCCCACAGGGGCTAGGTTGGCCAGCAGTGGGCTGGGCACGGCTAGTGGTGGCAGGTTTGGGTGGCCGCTCGGTGGCGGGGCTGTTTATTACTGGAGGCGCCGATGCAGAGTCCAAAAAAAATTATTTTTTGACATTTTTTTTGATATTTGTGCATTGATCTGCGTGTTGGGGAGGCTGTACGGCCGCTCAGACAATTTTTTTTTGCCTTCCAGACCAACTTCTCATAAATCAACAAAATGAAGGGCGATCTTAGGGTTTTTGGCTGCTGCGAACATAATGGTGACCTTCGTTTCTGTTCAAAGTGACCCAAAAAAATAGGCTACCCCCAGATCTTGCAGAAAGGATGCATGTGGAAACCCTTGCACTTGAAACTCATAGAGAGGCCATATCTTCAAATCACAAACAAGCAGCTACAGGTTTGGAGCTCTGATACCATGTTGGAAAAGCCAAGATCACCTTCATGCAAGATGGATACCTGCCACATGCAAAAGATATGAAGAACCAAAAAGATGTTCTCTGAACCTCAAAGTGTAAAATGCATTAAGAGAATCAATTATTACAAAGTGATCAATCCTTGTGAAGGAGATCAAGAAACCCTAAATGAAACCCTAGTGTGCACACTTAATAATTAATAATAATTAATTATTAATGTGCCTAAGTTTAGCTTAAGTAACAAAGAGAAATAAGTGAATTAATTAATTAATCAATATGATGTAATTAATTAAGCATAATAACTTATTACTCTAACACTGTTGTCTTGCTGACTAGCAGTGCATTCTATTCATTTGAAATACACCAGTTGCCTAGAAATTTTGGTTGCTATGAGTTTTTATGTATCTCTCCCCTTGGAAAGAAGTCACACTGACCCTTGTGCACAAGGTTAGCATCGGGGAGAGGTCCTACCGACAAATGGAGGTCTCAGCGAAAGGTTATTCCTTCGGCATAAGGTCTAGCCAAAGGGGTGAGGTCTCAGCAAAAGGAGGTGTCATTGGGGAGAAGTCTTCCTGACATGGGGAAAGTCTCACTGAAAGGGGATTTCCTTCGGTGTAAAGTCTTGGTGATCAAATGAGGTCTTTCCAAAAGATTTTTGGTTCGGCATAATGTCTTCCCGACCAGGTGGAGTCTCACCGAAAGATGAAGGCCTTGGGGAGAAGTCCCGCTGACTGCTGAATGTCTCACCCAAGGTTATCCCTTCAGTGTAATGTATCGCCGACCAAGGGATATCTCGCCAAAAGGGGTTGTCATCAATATGAAGTCTTTTCAACCAGGGGACTCTTGTCGACAGTGGTTCACAAGGTTGAGCTCAGGGAGACTTTGAGTGAATGATTTGTGCTCGATATGATGTCTTGTCGACAAGTGATGGTCTTAGCGATGGAAAGGGATATCGATATAACTCTTTCTGCCCACCATAATGTCTAGCTGACTTGCTAGAGTCTCTCCAATAGAAGGTGTCATCGCAATGATACCTCATCGATGGGGCGAGGTCTCTCCGAAAGGGATTATCGTCGGGGAAAAGAACCCTTATTCGGTGTGACTAATGGAGCCTGCCATGACCTCCTGTTGACTGAACAATGTCTTTCCAAATGCGGATGCCCTGCCAATGGGAACATAGTGGTGTAACTTTTAGGATGTCGCTATGATTTCTAACTGATAGCGATTGTCTCGGCTACAATTTTGGGATATCACTATGACTCTGGTCACTCACTATGAACTCTTGCAGATGATTGTATGCTATCCTGATGCTATTGTAGAGTATAATCGCATCAGGGAGACATGGCTAGTGTCTCACTGACATGCGATTCAGTCTGAATGACTTCTGACTGCCAAGGAATCTAACGTGGAGTGTGTTCACCCAATTAGAGGTAACTAAAGGTGTACCATTGGTAGTTTGACTAATTGACTACCCCTATGAAGAAGATCAATAGAATGTGAACAGTATGGATCGGCTCTGTGATCAAAGATGATGGATCGGTTTGGTATTCAATGGTGTCGTCTGTAAAGGGATCTAATAGGAGAAATCTGATGCTAACTTTCAAGGGGAGGTCAATGTGCAGGAGGATCTAGGATGAGAGAAAAGACGAAAGAGGAAGAAGCCATGAGTCTTAGTGACAACTACAATATCTACCAGCAAAGGTAGATCGACATTTATGATAACACTGCAGAACATTCAAGGCAACCTACAAGGAGGTTCGAAGGTGGACACGGAGGCTAGAAATTAATGCGATGGTTGCAAAAGATCTAAGGGCTACTCTCGAGGGTGATCCTTCACCGACATAAACAAGGGGATGCACATTGAATGTAATAGGAACTTTATTCCAAAAGATTTGAGGGCCGACCCTTTTGAATTGGGATATTTTTGTAAAACCATAAAACAGGGACTGATAGTTTCTTTTTGGCACATTTTGTATATATGACACTTTTGTCCTTTTTGTAAGGAGGATAGTTTGAACAGTTTTGAGAGATAGAGATACAGATTTCAAGAGTAGGAATTTTCTGAAAGATAGAGGAGACATAACTACATCTTGTTTCTTTGTAATGGGGTCTTCTTTTTTTCTTCTTAGTTAGGATTAGGAGGTAGAGAAACTTAAAAGTAGAATAGAGTAGGAGTTAGATTCAGTAGAAGGCAGTGATGTATCTTGCAAGTTTTCTTAGTGTAGATGGAGATGATTTGAAGACATGGATTTTCTATACACTGGTGATTGTGCCAAATTTTTAAATGTTGTTTATCTATTTTATAAATAGTAGAAGCAACTAGATTTAAGTCTACTTCATATTGTGTTCCAAAATGATATTTATCTTAGGTTAATCATTGGATTTGAAAAGCTTTCAAGGAATGAAATTTTATTTTGTGCTTTGTTTAAATGGTGATTTACAATCTGTTGTTGAAGTTAGCACTATGAATGAATGAAACTATGTGTTAATGACAAGTTAATTTTATTCTATAGTTTTAGTAGGAATTCTTTGAAAGGTAACAAGTTTGGTTAAGTTGGATGAATTATCATTATCTTCAGTTCCAAACCTTTGATCTATCTTTTTCTATTTCTTTAAAAACCCAGGTTAAAGTAGCTTTAAATTTATGTTTGATCTTAGAACAATCCACAAGCTCAACACCAGTAGGCCCCTTGAACATTATAGTTCACATCAACCATTGAGTGAAATCAGCACAGTTGAGAACCGATTACCAAGACCTTGGGAGTTAGATATCCATGTGTTATTCTTTCTCTTTCAGGAGAGCAAAATAGTAATATTCTATTTACTATTGTTGTGCTTGTTTGACCCATCAACACTACATTTTCCTTAAAACCATCAAACTTTACAATTTTCTCTGCAACTCTACCTAGACTCAACCAAAGATATCTAACTTGCTAACCCGTACTTCTAGCCTTGAAATCCTTATTATAGAAAATGAAGGAGCAAACAAGCATCAGGCCAAAAAGTACACTTGTCACTAGCCAATTAAAACACCTGGTGATATTCCAAAAATTGTTACAACAACAATCACCCTAGAGAATCTTCTTGTTCATAGTGCCTATTGAGAATGGTTGATGCAACAACAAAAAACTCAAGAATCTCGCACCTAGACATCCACCAAAAACAAAACTAGAATCCATTGCAACTGCAACAACTGATTTGCCAACCATTAGCAGCCCACTCCTTTTACTCTTGCTTGGTTAAATATTTATTTACCCATTTCTGGTATTCTTCATCAGTTGGCCAATCAAAATTAATTACCTCATTCACCTTGACATTATAAGGTGTGTATATAACTTCTACCTAATTTGCTTCCCTTTCAAAATATTTTAAGAATGACCTGATGCTAATGATTTTGTCCATACAGGTCACTAATAAATCATAATCTGAGTCATCACAAATTAATTTAATTTGATCATTGATGACCTCATTTTCCTAATCCATCCACTGTTGGACTGACCTAATATTCCCCTACTCATCAATTATGTCAGGTAACAATGTGTTGCCCCAATCATCAAAATTCTTCACCAACTCCCTAATTTTCCTACTCAAGTCATCTGGTAAGGTCTGAAAACCTTGCAATGATTTAACTAACACCTGAGTAGGACTTAATGATTGGGGCCTATTATTTATATCAAACCTTGAGGCCTTATACATTATGTCTAAATCATTGGCCCTAGGGATCCAATTTTCAATTAATGGTATCACTATTTCCTAATCCCTATCAATATTCTTTATTGCATCTAATAATAAAGAATATAAAGAATATATAGAAGATAATCTATTATCAACCTTCTCATTTAGATGCCTTAATACAATAGTAACAACCTCCTTTTGTTTTATAAGGGCTCGTTCCTCACTTACCTTTAAGGATTCCTGTAATTTTTCAATTTTATGCATTAGCTGCTTCTTCGAAGGATCAATAGTGTATTCCATTTCTTCATCAATTTGTTCCAAAGAAGGATTGAGCGAAGGAGTTTGAATGAGAGACCCTAGTGTGGAAACAATAGGAGAAGCAGGAGGCACCGACCCTGATGTGGGAGGCAATGTACTAATCCTTGGATCACTTGATGTCTCCCCAATCTGTTTGTACCTTAACCTTTCCACCTCAGTCTATAGCTCAACATTCCTTTGTTGCATCTTGCTATATTCGTTAATTAAGAGATTATATTTCTCTATTAGGATTTTCTTTTCAGCCTCCTCTCTTTCAGCAGTCTTTTGGGCCAATTTGGCCACATTTACAATCAAATTAGTAGCCTTAGTGGTTGAGGTCTTTAAAGCCCTCTTTATTATTAACCATCCTCTTAAATTTGGGCTAATATCAGTAACATTTGGCTTTCTCCCTTGAGGGGCCAATGCCCAAATTGCCAAGGTCTCATATTCTTCACTGGAAGAAGAATCTTACAATGCTGCCTTGACCTCTTCTTCAGAATCTTGCAAGGAATGCTTGCACTTATGAATAGAATTAAAAGCTATGACATCTTCAATGTCCCATTCAGGAAAAATAAAAACACCAGCCTAACTTACGAGCTTTCTCCCTTCCTTAGGAGTGATGTTCTTGACTTCATCCATTAATTCAGCTTTCACTTCATCATCATTCTCCTTGTCTGACCTGTCAGGTCTCAATTCTCTTCTCTTCTTACACTTATCCTGGTATTCATCCAATTTCATTATCCATACCAATTGCAAGAAGACAAGAGTTTTTATAAATTCATTATCATCTATAAACTCCTTACATGCCTCCATTCTTGCATCTTGCACGCATTTACCTTTCATATCCAAATCAGATAGAACCAACTCAATTGACCTAGGAGGGGAAGGCATACCAATCTGCATGTCCTGATCAGTGAAAAAAATTCATCCACCAAATCCTCATGTGGTTGATCAGTCTTTTTCCTCTTAGGACTTGGCTTAGATGGTGGTGGTGAGGGACTATCCTTGGATGATGATTCCAAATCAATGATCTTAATTTCCCTAGGTGTTTTGAGTTTTGGACCTGGTTGTGTAGGAAATTTCACTATTTATTTCCCTTTTCTGTCCTCTTCTTCCACATCACTACTATCATCTCTTTTCCTCCTGTAAATAGGCCTATTTCCTGTAGGTTGGTATGTTGGCCTCATTTCAATTGGCCTAGCAGCTTGCTCCTGTATACCTAGACTCAACTCCAAGTTTATCTTCTTAGTCCTCAAAGTGCCCATGATTTCTTTGAAGTTATCCATTAGAAAGTCAATTTTATTATGGTATGGATTGAATTCCAACAATGGATCATACTTTGGATCCATTTTGTTCACAATATTCAATAGCTTATCATAAGCTATCCATTTCTCCTTGTTCAACTTCTGCTTGCTTAGGTCAAATTCATTTCTAATCAAGTCCTCAGGAAAGTTGAACTCATGCACAAACTTACCACCTTTTATCCTTTATCTAAAAAGGGAAAAGAAACCCTCAGGATCATGCTTCCACTTAGGATGACACATTAAATGATAGTCTTCAAAGAATTTCCCAAAGTGCACCCAACCTCCTTTCGAAAAGAGAAAATATGACACCACTGTATAATCTTGGAAAAATGTTCCTTTACTATTCCTAGTAAGGTTGTCCTCATGGATACAACCAATTTTCCACATAACCTCTGCAAATCCCACCCTTGGTGGCACATTGTATGGCAATATATGAGGGGTCCCTTGAAAACTGTACACCCTCAAGACAGTGTTGACTGGGTATGGAATAATGTCACCCTAGTTATGGAAAACTTTCAATTCTAGCCTCCTCCCTTTTGGTCTGAGGAAATCATGCAGTCCCTTAGAAATCCTAGGTACATTTACCATCAGCCTAGCTCTTAATATAGAAGAAAAACAATTGCCAAAATGCACATAACTAGTATTTTCCCTATTACATGATAAATTTGTAGTCCACATCTATACTAGAAATCTTTCTCCATCAACCAATTGCCTTAATTCTATCTTCTCAGAGAAGAAATCAGCATTCTTGTACAAGAACAAATACATTAACATAGAATACTAGAAGAATTGGGTGTCTATATCATTTTGCTGCAATTTTAACAACCCTTCATGTATCCTTTCATCCAACAATGAAGCAAAGTCATAAGTCACAGAGAAGTTAGAGTGTTGTATTTGAACCCCCATGAACATGTAAGAGATAGGCATCACTGTGTTAGGATTGAAACCAAAAATATGGCATAGTGATTAAAAAGTGGCCAAGAAATGATTTGCAAAGCAATTCAATCTGAAAGGTTCCTTGTCTCTAGGGCTAATATAGAATCTCAAACCTCCCGCCCTAGCCAAATGAGGTGGAAGCAACTTAGCTCTAAAGAGTGATTTCAACTTCCCATACTCCTGCTTCATTTCCCCAAGATTGATAGGAACCAAGTACAAAATAATCTCACTCAAATCAAAAACCTATAAGAATTCTTCTTTGTTAATGCTTAACAGAACCCTTCCATCATTATC
This sequence comes from Sequoia sempervirens, assembly GCA_007258455.2. Classification (NCBI taxonomy): domain Eukaryota; kingdom Viridiplantae; phylum Streptophyta; class Pinopsida; order Cupressales; family Cupressaceae; genus Sequoia; species Sequoia sempervirens. The sequence continues at coordinate 384,905,053 of VDFB02193867.1, read as the reverse complement.
TCTGATTACCCGTGTGATAGGGTCATATCGTGCAACCACTACCCTAAGCAAGTCTACATCAAGGAACACATTTAGTATCACCAGCTTCCCCATATCATACATCCAATGATTAGAAAAGGGGTGGGGGAAATTCCTCTGTCCAAACCACAATCTGAACATCTCTAGACTAGTAAGAGGAACCCTAGGATCAGCTATGTTGGAACAATTATACACTAATCCCTTCCCTATGGTTTTTCCTTGCATCAAAACCAACCCCTTCTTCCTATCATTTTTCGACAAGGGAAATTGATCTAGGAATTCATCATATAGGTTTCTACTTAAATAATCAATCTGGCCAGAGTGTTGGTTTGTCGGTGCCATCTTGAGTAGACTAGGGCTTCCTTGCTTTCTCAAACCTTAGACAAACTAGGGCTAAACAAAGTATGAAATTATAGAACAAAACTTTGCAATTTCCCACAATTCAGTTAATGTATAACCCTAAAACAATTATCAATAAGCCCTATGACAAGCACACAACAAATTTCCCCCAAATTCAAATTCAGAATAACCAGGAGATACAAAAATTGAACTCACGGCTTTGTGCTTGCAGAAACTCAAATCCTTGTTGTAACAGCTTGTGACTTTGTCCTCGGCTCTGCAAGTGCTCCAAAAATATGTTTTCAATGCTTTATGATACCAAAATCATAAGAATAGTTGCTTTATTTTGATCAAACCAGGGCAGTAGATGTCATGTCCGCCATTAAAGCTCACTTGTACGCTGCACAAATAGCTCCATTCATATTTGATGCAGGTTCAAATATTAGTCACCAATCCTTCACCTTAGTTAGATCATCAAATGACTACCTTCAAATCAAGCTGACATAATTTCCATTGTGGTAACAAGGGGCCCACCATACTATATGCTGCCAACAAAATCCATGTGGTGCTTGCCTGCGATATCGCGATCAATAAAGACCTCACAACTTCTGATCATGCAATAGGAGGCAATTTTTGATCTTCAACCATCAGAAATCCAATTTATCTAACACAGTTGCTAGCTTTTTCATTAACCATCAAGCATCTTCTCCGCCGAGATAATAATAGCTCTGCTAATTTGAAACACGTGCATCATACAAACACTTTAGTAACCTACTACATAATGTATTAAAACCAGATTAATTTACCAAAGTATTTCCATCATTCCTTCAGCTTCACCAGATGAGACACGTGGTGCTCAGCCGTGATATCATGATCAACCAAGACAGTGTGGCGGGGTCATTGCGAGATGGCGGGGAATGGCTGAGATCAAACGATGATTGATCAACATTCATTTGTCCCTCTACAAAATAAAAACATTTATTAAAGGAATAAGGGGACATCACTAGGACAACAAAAAACAATGACATAAGTTGTCACTTAAACGATGGAGCACGATACCATCCAAGACTTAGGAGAAATAAAGTCAAGCGAAAGAAATAAAATGATAAATAAAAAGGGGGCCAGACCTAGACGAAGCGATGGGACTTAAGATGTTTTAAAATCTTCCAAAAAGTAATAGCCAAATAGATCCTTCCTAAGGCATAAGATAATATTAGTGTTTTACATGAAGACAAAGGTAAAACCCCAACCTTAGGTTTTTCCCAAACACTATGGATTACCAGAGACATAAGGCATGGTAAAACTTTGAAGCTCCATCACCCCTTTCCCTCCCCCCTCCTAATTCTCTCTCCCTCTCTCTCCCCTTCTTCTCCTCTTCCCCTCTCCCTTCCCCTTCCTAATTCTCTCTCTCTCTCTCTCTCAAGTCTCGCCCTCCTACCCTCTCTACCTCTCTCAACTCTCTCTCTCTCTCTCTCTCACTCTCCTTTGTCTCTCCACTCTACCCTTTCCTCTACCCTTAACCCTTAAATCCTTAAACCCTTAAACCCTCTATCCTCTATCTCTCTTCCACTCCCTCCCTCTCTCTCTCAAGACTCTCCCTTCTACCCCCTCTCCCTCTCTTAGGTCTCTCTCTCTCTCACTCCCTCTATGTCTCTCCCCTCTACCCTTAACCCTAAACCATACACCCTTAACCCTTAAACACCCTACCCTCTATCTATATCCCACTCTCTCCCTCCCTCCCTCTCTCTCTCGAGTCTCACCCTCCTACCCCCTCTCCCTCTCTTAGGTCTCTCTCTCTCACTCACATCTCTCTCCCCTCTACCGTATTAACCATCAACCTGATGGAACTTCAAAGTTTTATCCTTCCTTATGTCTCTAGTCATCTATGGCGTTTGGGAAAAGCCTAGGGTTGGGGTTTTACCTTTGTCTTCATGTAAAACCCTAGTATTATCTTACACCTTAGGAAGGATCTATTCGGCCGTTACTTTTTGGGAGGGTTTTTAAAACATTTTAAGTCCCATCGCTTCATCTAGGTCTAGAATCCTTTAGTTTTATCATTTTATTTCCTTCATTTAATTTTATTCTCCTAAGTCTTGGATGGTCTCATGCTCCCTCATTTAAGTGACAACTTAGGTCATTGTTTGTCGTTGGCCTCGTGATGTCCCCTTATTCCTTTAATAAATGTTTTTATTTTGCAGAGTGGATATGATTTTTTATGACAGTACTTGCATTTTAATTGAAATGATTAATTCAAACTCATGTCTCTCCATTGTAAATGCATATATGAACTTTGAATAAGATAATCAAGGGTTATCTCATTCATCTCACTGTTGTGGTGTGTATGATTTCTGTTTTGGCTTTAATTCGAGGAATTAATTAAAATGCTTCAATGGGATTGTAGGTGGATATGTTCTGTATAAGGATTTGATAAGTAGTATTGGGTTAGAATACATGTTGATGAAATTTTAAAGCAATTTTCTCAAGGATCTTATATGTTTTGTGTTAAATCTATCATAAACCCTTAGGTTTTTATGAATTTGACTCCCTCAATGGATATATGGCACTGATCTAAGTTTTACTAATTTGTATAGTTCAGTATTTTGTTTGTCTTTACCTAGCACTTGCTACCAATTGCAAATCAATGACTATTTTACACTCTGGAATGTGTTGTACTTATCTCATGCTCCAAATAGTTGATATTACTAATGCACAACCAATTCTATTCAGTATTATCCTATTATGTTGAGATATTAAATGAGATTATCTATTGGTGTTAATGTTATTTACGATAATGGTGTAAAGGTTGTAAACACATTAAGGGATCACCCTCTTGGGTCTTGCAAAGCCCAAAGTGTAGGATGCCTTTAAAATCCTTGTCAATTGGTCCAGGTCCTTCAAGCTTCCCTTGATTGGAATTGGCAATTCCATAGCTAGATTAGAAGACCAACCTAGTTACAGTAAAAACAACCAACACTACCCTTAACCCTTAACCCTCTATCTCTTTCCCACTCCCTTCCTCTCTCACTGAATCCCTCTATCTCTCTCCCCTCTACCCATAACCCTAAACCCTTAAACCCTCTACCCTCTACCCTCTCTCTCTCTCTCAAGACTCTCCCTCCTACCCACTCTCCATCTCTTAGGTCTCTCTCTCACTCACTCCCTCTATCTCTCTCCCCTCTACCCTTAACCCTAAACCTGAAACCCTTAACCCTTAAACCCTCTACCCTCTATCTCTCTCCCACTCCCTCCCTCCCTCCCTCTCTATCAAGTCTCACCCTCCTACCACCTCTCCTTCTCTAAGGTCTCTCTCTCTCACTCCTATCTTTGTTCCCTCTACCCTTAACCCTCTACCTTCTCCCTCTACCCTCTATCTCTCTCCCACTCTCCCTCTCTCTCTCATTGAATCCCTCTATCTCTCTCCCCTCTACCCATAACACTAAATTCTAAACCCTAAACCCTTAACCCTTAAACCCTATACCCTCTACCCTTTCTCTCTCTCAAGTCTCTCCCTCCTACCCCCTCTCCCACTTAGGTCTCTCTATATCTCTCACTCACTCCCTCTAAGTGTCTCCCCTCTACCCTTAAACCCTAAACCCTAAACCATTATCCCTTAAACCCTAAACACTTAAACCCTCTACCCTCTACCCTTAATCCTTTCTCCCTCTATCTATCTCCCACTCCCTCCCCCTCTCTCTCTCTGAAGTCTCTTCATCCTAACACCACTCCCTCTCTCAGGTCTCTCTCTCTCCCCTTCCTCCCCTCTTCCCCTCTTCCTTCCCCCTCCTAATTCTCTCTCTCTCTCTCTCACTCACTCCTAAGTCTGTCCACTCTACCCTTAACCCTTAAATCTTTAAATCCTATACCCTCTATCTCTCTCCCACTCCCTCCCTTTCTCTCGGGAGACCCTCCTACCCCCTCCCGCTCTCTCAGGTCTCTCTCTCACTCACTCGCTCTATCTCTCTCCCCTCTAATTTTAACCCTAAACCCTAAGCCATTAACCCTTAAACTCTAAAACCTAAAACCCTCTACCCTCTACACCCTCTATCTCTCTCCACTCCCTCCTCCCTCCCTCCCTCTCTCAAGTATCACCCTCCTACCCCCTCTCCCTCTCTCAAGTCTTTCTCTCTAACTCACTCTTATCTCCCTCCTCTCTACCCTTAACCCTCTACCCTATATCTCTCTCCCACTCCCTCCCTCTCTCTCTCACTGAATCCCTCTATCTCTCTCCCCTATACTTGTTGGTTGTTTTTACCATAACTAGGTTGGTCTTCTAATTTACCTATGGAATTGCCAATTCCAGTCAAGGGAATCTCAAAGGACCTGGACCAACTGAAGAGGATTTTAAAGACATCCTACACTTTGGGCTCTGCAAGACCTAGGAGGGTGATCCCTTAATGCATTTACAACCTCTGTACCATTATCATAAATGACATTAACAACAATAGATAATCTCATTTAAATAGCTCAACATAATAGGATAATATCGAATAGAATTAGCTGTTAATCAATAATATCAACTATTTGGAGCATGAGATAACTAGAACACATTTTCACAGTATAAGATAGTCATTGATTTTCAATTTGTAGCAAGCTCTAGGTAAAGACAAACAAATACTTAACCATATAAGAATTAGTACAACTCATATCAGCTCCATATATCTATCATGGGAGTCAAATTCATAAGCATTTAAGGGTTTATGACAAATTTAACACATAACATATAAGATCCTTGAGAACATTGCTTTACAATCTCGTCAACATGTATCCTAACCTAATACTACTTATCAAATCCTCATACAGAACCTATCGACCTACAATCCCCATTTAAGCATTTTAATTAATTCCTTGAATTAAAGCTAAAACAAGAATCATACACACCACAACAGTGAGAAGAACAAGATAACCATTGATCATCTTATTCAAAATTTAGATATACATGTACAATGGAGAGACATGAGTTTGAATTAATCATTTCAATTCAAATGCCAGTACTGTCATAAAATATCAAATCCTAATGAATTCAAAACCTACTATACAATGACTCAAAAACTAAATTGCATTTTCCCTAAAACCATCAATCTTTACAATTTGCTATGGACTTCATCTAGACTCGACCAAAAAATGTCTCACATGCTAACCTATACTTTTGGCCTTTAAATCCTTCTTATAGAACCTTGTAATCGTAGTTGATGCAGATTCAAATATTAGTCGACCATCCTTCACCTTGGTCAGATCATTAGACGACTTCCTCCAAAGAAAACTAACATAGTCTCTATTGTGGCAATAAGGGGCTGACCATACTACTCATTTCCAAGGAGATCCACATAGCGCCCAAACGTGATATGACAATCAATAAAGGCCTCACAACTTGGATCAGGTGATGCTAGGCAACCATGGATCTCAACTTTCAGCAATCAAGTTCATTCAACACAGTTGCCAGCCTTGTTATTAACCATCGAGCACCTTTCTACCTAGATTATAACATCTCTGTTGATTTAAAACATGTGCATCTTATAACTGCTTTAATAACCCACGACATAGTGTATTAAAGACGCATCAAAGTATTTATCATTCCTTCAGCTTCACCAAATGAGACACATGGCGCTCACCCATGATATGCTATCAATAAAGACAGTGTGGTGGGGTCATCGTGGGATGGCAGGGAATAATTGAGATCACACGACGATTGATCTACATCCATGTGAACTTATCCCTTTGCAAAATAAAAACATTTATTAAAGGAACAACGGGACATCACTAGGCCGACGACAAACAATGACATAAGTTGTTTTAACGAGGGAACACATGACCATCAAAAGACTTAGGAAAAATAAAGTCAGGCGAAGGAAATAAAATGATAAAACAAAAGGGGGCCCAACCGAGATGAAGCGATGGGGCTTAAGTCATTTTAAAACCTTCCCAAAAAAGTAACGGCCAAATAGATCCCATCCAAGGTGTACGATGAACACTAGGGTTTTACATGAAGATGAAGGTAAGACCCCAACCTTAGGATTTTCCCAAACACCATAGATGACCAGAGACACAAGGTAGGATAAAATAGAACAAAAAGAATAAAACTTTGGAGTTCCATCACTACCCATAACCGTAAACCCTAAACCATTAACCCTTAACCCTTAAACCCCAAACCCTTAAACCCTCTACTCTCTCTCTCTCTCAAGTCTCTCTAACCTACCCCTTCTCCCTCTCTCAGGGTTCTCTCTCTCTCTCTCTCACTCCCTCTATCTCTCTCTACCCTAAGCCCTTAACCATTTAAACTCTAAACCCTTAAAACCCTCTACCCTCTACATTTTAACCCTCTGCCCTTATCTCTCTCCCACTCCCTCCCTCTTTTCCCTCTCTCCAAGTCTGCCCTCCTACCTCTCCTCTCTCGGTCTCTCTCTCTCTCACTCACTGTTATCTCCCTCCCTCTGCCTTAACCCTCCTCTCTGTCCTCCTCTATCATCTCCTCCCTCTCTCTCTCAGCTGAATCCCTCTATCTGTCTCCTCTCTACCCATAATCCTAAACCTGAACCATTAAACCATCTACCCTCTATCTCTCTTAAGTCTCTCCTCTGCCCCTCCCTCTCTTGGGTCTCTCTCTCTCTCTCTCTCTCTCTCTCTCTCTCTCTCTCTCTCTCTCTCTCTCTCTCTCTCTCTCTCTCTCTCTCTCTCTCTCTCTCTCTCTCCCTCTATGTCTCCCTATGCCCATGAAGCCGAGCCATAGCTCTTAAGCCCTAAACCCTTAAACCCTCTACCCCTTACCCTTAACCATGTCTCCTCTATCTCTCTCGGTCCACTCCTCTCTCTCTATCAAGTCTCTCCTCCTAGCACTACTCCCTCTCGGGTCTCTCTCTCTTTCTCTCTCACTCACTCACTTTATCTCAAGTTTCTCCTCTGCCCCATCTCCCTCTGTGGGTCTCACTCACTCCCTCTATCTCTCTTCCCTCTGCCTGGCAAGCCCTAAACCCATGATCATGAAACATCTGCCTCTGCCCTTAGCCCTCCTCCTCTATCTCCTTCCACTCCCTCCCTCTCTCTCTCTCTCCTCCTCCCTCCCTCTATCTCTCCTTAACCTAAACCCTAAACCCTCTACCCTCTACCCTTAACCCTCCTTCCTTTATCTCTCTCTCTCTCAAGTCTCTCCCTCCTACCCCCTCATCCCTAAACCCTCAGCCATAAACCCTTAAACCTTCTATCCTCTACCCTCAACACTCTTCCCCTCTCCCTTCCCCCTCCTAATTCTCTCTCTCTCTACCTATCCCCTTCTTTCCCTCTTCCCCTCTTCCCCTCTCCCTTCCCCCTCCTAATTCTTTCTCTATATCCCTCTCTCTCTCATTTTACCTCTCCCTTTCCCCCTGTCCCTCTATCTCTGTCTCGCTACCCCTCTCTCTCTCTCTCCCTCTCTCTCTCTCTCTCTCTCTCTCCCCCTTTCCCTCTCTCTCCCTCTCTCTCTCTTGCCCATCCTCCACCTCCTAATTACTCTTGGGTATATGTGTTTAAAAATTGGATATCCAATTTATATCACCAAAATATTAAATTTTAAAATGTTTTTCAAATTAGATATTATACAGGAATTGGATATCCAAAACAAATCAGATATCTGATTTGTAGTACTTTAGTTTGGGCATTGCTATGGAGCAATGTATTGACACCCAACCAAAAAAAAAGTCAACTTGGGATTTTCATGTTTTTTGGCAAGTTCAAAATGCTACTTTTTTCATGTTGCCAACTTTTGGCCCATCATGATCCTACACATACCCAGGTCTAAATCAGGTAGTTGTTATTGCTAAGGTGGATCACTCCTTTCTGCGAAGGCCATACACTTATGATTACGTCAAGTGTTGTTTTCTTTTGAAAATTCCTATTTCCTTTTTGATAGGTTAATTATTATTTGATTAGATGGGTTATGAAGCACTTATTTCAAGCAAATATCTTTATGAAAGAAGTATATTGGCATGAAATTAAATATGATTTATATTCCAATGTAAAAGCTACAAAGAATGGAAACAATTCTTTCAACACATAAACTATTATGTAGTAGTCAATTAAAATGAAAAAGCTTACTCTATATTAATAGTTAGGATACACAACTAAGAAAATGATCTAAAGTAACTTATTTATCCTAGAGGAACTAAGTATATATTATATAAAGAAAACCAACAAACCCACAACTACCCCTATTTTGAAGGAGTTTAGTTTTCTCCCCTTCTCGATCTTGCTAATATTTTCTAATTATTTTAAAGAGATGAAGGGTCATAACACAACTTTATTCAACCCAGTAAATAGCTTGGTTGATGTAGCACCCCTCCATTCTCACCTGGGATGTGCGGGTAGTCTAGCTAAGGAATCAGAAGATGGGACAAGAGCTTCTAATGGTATTTTGTGAGTATGATATTACATTATGATTGCATTTAATTGGTGATGTTTTTATATAGATGCAGTATTAGGTGGTGATGCAGTTAATCAGTAATTGTTCATGATGATATGATATGATTTGTTAGTTTAGAAATGATTAATTTATCAGTTACATTATATTGTTTGGATAGATGTGATGAAGGATAGTGTAGCACCACTCATTCGCGGGAGCCCTGCTATGCTATGATTCCTTCTCACAATACAATGCTTTGATTTTATATATGTATGCACATGTACACGACTTCATTTGTATGCAGGGATTGCAGGTACATAGTCTCGATTCCACCTGCTTCGGCAGGACAGGGCGAGCACCAATAACCCAATGGAATAATCTTGAAACAAAGGTGGCAATGAAGTCATCCCGTCCCATGCTGTCAGACCGTCTCGTTTAAATGGTTTTGTGCGTTCCTGTAATTGTCATTCTTTGTGGTCGTCATTTGTGTTTTGTCGTACATTATTTATATTGGTATTTTATAAGTTGTGATTGAATTAATTAATTAAGGGTAATATTGTTTATTAAAATGTTAGATTAAATTGTATTTAAATTTTTTAATGTGTTATTTATTTTTAAAAGTCATGAGTTTGTTAAATGATAATTAAAATATTAAATTCTATTTTATTATTATAATTAATTATCTTGTTGATGATAATTGTTAGAATTAATTATTTAAATTAATTAGATAATGTGCTTTGCAAGTAAAGTTGTAAAAGGGAAATTAAAACAAAAAGTATTAAAAATAGAAAAATAAATAAATAAAAGAATGAAAAAGTTGTGAGATCGAATGAGAATTGAGATTTAACTGAAAAGCTTGCTTTTAAAGATATAATTTCTTTTATTATGGATTTTTAGAACTTTTGGAAGAAAATGGTAATATCTTTTATTTAATTAAAAAAATTTGTAAGTTTTTCACACATGGAGGATCATGGAGACAGAGGTTGAAAAATAATTGTTATGCATTTTTGAATCTTCTGAAGTTTTGGGAAAGGATATTCCCATTCTTTTGTTTGAAATATTTTTGAAAGAGTTCTGGAATTAAGGATTTAGTTTCTGAGATTTGAGCACGGTATTCTAGAGAGGAGACTTCAAAGCAGGAACGAGAAGCTCTTCATAGAGGCCTTCGGGATCAAGCAAGCTTCATTAGATTCTCGAGAGCGTAGGACTTCAGGTTCCACCCTCTCTCTTCTTGATTGTTTTTCAATCTGTAAAAAGAATAGAAATGTGTTTTAGAATCAATCTTTGCTTATAAAGGAAAATCTTTTTGAGAATTAGATAAAAATGATTTCTCTGAGAAAAGAAAATAAATCATTAAATAGGCCTTCTTTGAAAGGAAAATTCCCTTAGAAATTTGAAATCATTTCCATTGCAAACAAACAGAAAGAAATTTCATTGAATTTTGTTTGAATATGCCCAAATTCTCTCTATTATTTTACTGTGGAAAAGATCAATCTTTGTATTTTAATGGATTTGAAATATTATTTTGATAGTCATTATTATATATTTTAAATGTGTTATTCTGTATTTCACACGGAAAATTGTGTTCTCTGTATTTTATGTAACTATATCTATTTCTTCATGGAAATCTTTATTGTTTCAAAATATTTGTATTTGGGCCAAAACGAATGAATCGATAAAATAAAATTCAGAGTTTCGAAGTATATAATTTTATTACAATTGAATGAAAATTTATTAAAATAAATAAATAAAATTATTTATTAGATTGGGGAGGGACGACATTGGCCGAACCCCCTCCAGTACCCTGTATGGTTGACAGCGCGCACAATAGTCTTGAAGACTGCTATGCACAATCCCTACAGGGACTACCATGGGTAGTCCTTGCAAGGACTGCGATGGTAGGCCTTCATGGCTGTTTGTTTTTAATTTTTTTTTTTTTTATATATATAATATATAATTATATATATATATATATATATAATTATATATATATAATTATATGTGTTTTAATATATGTTTAAATATGTTATGAATTATAATGTTTTTTAAAAATAAATATTCAATGTTTAATTGTGGAATTAAATGGATTTTTTATTATGAAAGCAATATAATAATTTTGCTAGATTATTGTTAAATTTTATATCGAGTTAGACCTGGTTGGAGATTGTTGTTTAATTTTCCATTCTACCTTTATTTTTTTGACTTTTAAATCGATGTGGGAATCCTATTGTTAATTTGTGAAACTTTGTTCTAGAGGCATGTTTAATTTTGAATGTTGTCTTCATTTTAGTTATACCTTTGGATTGAAAACTTACTAGTTTAATGTTTGGAAGGGTTGAACGGTTTTATTAAGAGCTTTGGTTATGAGTTGTCGCGAGTGAGTGAATGCCTCGCATTTTACCATTTTGAGTATTATGCTTTATTTGTTTTAGTTCAACCCTTGCCTGGATTTGTTTTATATTAGGGGTCTTAGGGAGAGTGGCTTTTTGTGGGGGCCGGTGCCTTAGTTATAGGAAGGGCCAGTAGATCCCATGAGAGCTATGCGATGACACTCTCCACTAGACGCCCTTATACTTGGTTTTTTGTTGCCTCTGGAATAGTAAACTTTATGTTGTATCTGATTCTTGTGAATTTGATTTATGGTTGTTATTTAGTTACTTGTTTAACTAATAATGCTTTACTTAATTGTGGTGAGTTTCATACCTTTTTCTTGTTATGATTGATTCGTGAACATTGATGGTTATTTTATTGTATACCTTGAGTTTGTATTTGTACTATGTTGTTCTTGGAGTCAGTTTGACATTCATGGTTGGGTTCTCTTCCTTGTCACCTCTGAGCACGGGGGGTGAGTTATTTATAATTCACATGGTTGGGTGGAACGTGCTCCTCACTCGTTGGGTTCCCCATCATCAGTCTATCTTCTCAGCATTTTTGTAGTTGGTGTTACACCAGTGTTCCTTTGTAATTCAGATTTCATTGTATGTATATTATCCCACGCATTTGGGAAATTTGATGTAATTATTAATCAAGAGCTTGTAATGTAATATTAAAATGATGATGTAATAGTTAGGATCAATTGTAACTTGTTAAAAGAGATTCATTATGATTGTATTATGTGATGTATTAATATTCTCGCTCTTGGTTATTGGATGTATTCTTATTCATGGTTTATAATATTAATAGTTATGTTGTTATCTTTTACTTTCATTGTTAGTTGTTTTTGAAGTAACCTCACATGCCCCAGAGAGCTAAGCATAATAGTGTAATGTAATGTGTTATGTGATTATGGTTAATGTTTCTTGCATGTTTAATTATATTGTTTTAAAAAAAAAAACATTTTCTATGTGCATGTTCTCTAGGGTTCGCACGACAGGCATTACAAATGAAACTTGACAAAAGCAACAAAATAATTGCTACATACTCTATTTCATGTTGAATGAAGAGTGGTGACAATAATCTACTTATAGTTTAATAAAACACTATTTTTATAAGAAGGCTTGACATTAGAAAGATAAGCGTTACTTATATAGTTTAATAAAACACTATTGTAGTTTTACCAACATATACTATTGTATGCTTGCATGGCTTCTTAGTTAATATATGGGGAGATAGAGATAGATGGGGAGAGAAAGAGAGAGAGATAGAGATATATGGGAGGAGAAAGAGAGATGGAGATATATGGGAAGAGAAAGGAAGAGAGGTGGAGATCGATGGATAGGGGGGATAGGGAGGGAGAGATGGTGAGAGATAGAGAGGGGGAGGGAGAGAAAGGGATATAGATAGAAAGAGCTAGAGAGATGAGTGAGAGGGAAATAAAAAGAGCAATGGAGATAGAGATATAGAGTAGGAGAGATGGAGGGAGAGATGGAGTGAATGAGAGAGAAAGGGGGGAGAGGGAGAGATAGCTCAATAGATAGAGGGGGGAAGAGGGAGTGACATAGATAGTGGGAGATATACATATATAGAGAGTGATAGGGAGAGATATATCAGTCACCCTCCCTATATCTCTATATATTCCACCTTATCTCTTTATATCTCTACCTCTCTCTATCTCTTTGTCTCCCTTTCTATTTGTATGTTTTTCATTATCTCCCTCTCTCTCTATATTTTCTTCCCTATATTTATCTTTGTCTCCTTAAGTGTGGAATGGGTACATTGAAGAGGTCTTAAAGGAGAATTATCATATCTTTAATCAAATGGCATGCCACCTTGAGCATAACTCCCCAATGACACATGCCATCCTTGGATTGTTGACATGAAATAGCCAATCAAAATTTAGTTTCTCTCTCTCATATTAATACATATTACTATTATATTAAATATATATTACATTAATTATATTTTGTATTATATAAAAATATACTTATTATTAATTATTAATTATAATAATTTTATACATATTTAATAATTATGTTAAAGAATATAATATATAATTATAATAAGTTGAATAATATTATATATTATGTAAAATATAGCTAATGTATGCTTAACTATATTGTAGAATATTAAAACATAGCTAAATGGAGCCAAAATTTTCAATTTAATTAACATACTATAAAACCTAATGAAACCAAGTTGTAGCTTGTCAAATTGGAGAAGTGAAACGTCAATACTAGCATTGAGGAAAAGTTTGGAGTAGTGAGAACAAGGTCAATGCTAGTGTCGAGGAAGAGTTTGGAGTTAAAACAAGGTCAATACCAGCACCAACAAAGATTTTGGTGGAGTGAAAACAAGGTCAATATCAGCGTCAAGGAAGAGTTTGGAGGAGTGAAAACATTATCAATACCAGGGCCAAGGATGAGGTTGAGGGTACTTAGGGAAAATCGATGACCAAGGTGCAATGAGTACTGTAAGTTTGGCACCCCCATTCTCTTTAACCTACAATTTTCATGCCTAGTTTCCAAAGATCTTCTCATACATTGGCACCCCCATTCTCATAAAATGGTATAAGATAAGATAGAAAAAAAAATAGCTTATTCTTTCACATTTTTATTGACTAGTCTCAGATCTTGGAAAAAATCCCATAATCTACCCACATCTTGGTTGAGGTCTAAGATTTCATCACACATAGCCTTCATTGCATCAGTCTGAAGCAACTGTAGACTTAGCCAAGGTATATGCTAGGCTAAGGTAGATCTAATGAATGGAAATAGAAGCATACAATTCTTCTTTAATACCTCCACCATGAACATATGCAAGGTGTTGGTTGTTTTTATGATAAGCAGGTTGATCTTCTAATCTACCTATGGAATTGCCAATTCCAATAAAGGGCAACTCGAAGGACCTGGACCAACTGACGAGGATTTTAAAGACCTCCTACACTTTGGGCTCTACAAGACCAAGGAGGGTGATCCCTTAATGCGTTTACAACCTCTGCACCATCATCATAAACAACATTAACAACAACAGTTAATCTCATTTAATAGCTCAACATAATAGGATAATGCTAAATAGAATTAGTTGTTTATCAATAATATCAACTATTTGGAGCATGAGATAACTACAACATTTCATAGTATAAGATAGTCATTGATTTGTAATTTGTAGCAAGCTCTAGGTAAAGGCATAACAAATACTGAACCATACGAATAAGTACAACTTAGATCAGTGTCATATATCCATTGGAGGAGTCAAATTTATAAGCATCTAAGGTTTTATGATAGATTTAACACATAACATATAAGATCCTTGATAACATTGCTTTAGAATCTCATCAATATGTATTCTAACCCAATACTACTTATCAAATCCTTATACAGAACATATCCACCTACAATCCTATTCAAGCATTTTAGTTAATTCCTTGAATTAAAGCTAAAACAAGAATCATACACACCACAATAGTGAGATGAACAAAACAACCCTCGATCATTTTATTCAAAATTCAGATATGTTTGTACAATGGAGAGACATGAGTTCGAATTAATCATATCAATTCAAATGCAAATATTGTCATAAAACATCAAATCCCCATGAATTCAAAACCTACAACAGAATGAATCAAAAGCTAAATTGCATTTTCCCTAAAACCATCAAACTTTACAATTTGCTCTGCAACTTCATCTAGACTCGACCAAAAATATCTAACTTGCTAACCCATACTTCTAGCCTTGAAATCCTTCTTATAGACAAAGAAGGAGCAAACAAGCATCAGGCTAGAAAGCACATGTTTCACCAGCCAATTGGACCACCTTGTGATATTCCAAAAATTCGTTACAACAACAATCTCCTTGGAGAATCTTCTTGTTCATCGTTCCTGCTAAGAATGGTTGATGTAGTAACAAAAAACTTCAAGAATTTTGTGCCTAGAGTGTCACCAGAAAACAAAACTGGAATCTATTCTAACTGCAACAACTGATTTGTCAACCATTAGCAGTCTACTCATTTTCACTCTTCCTCAGTTAAATATAGATTTACCCATTTCTGGTACTCTTCATTAGTTGGCCAATCAAAATTGATCACCTCATTCACCTTGACACTATAAGGTTTGTACTTAACTTCCACCTGATTCACTTCTCTTTCGAAAGACTCCAGAAATAAGTTGGTGCTAATGATTTTGTCCATACAACTCACCAACAAATCATAATATGAGTCATCACAAATTAATCTAATTTGATCATTGATGATCTCATTTGCCCAATCCTGCCATTGTTGGAGTGACCTGATATTTCCCTACTCATCAATTATGTCAGGTAACAATGTGCTACTCCAATCATCAAAGTTCTTCACAAACTCTCTAATCTTCCTACTCAAGTCATCTGGTAAGGTCTGAAAACCTTGTAATGACTTAACTAACGCTTGAGTAGGATTTAATTACTTGGGCCTATTATTTATATCAAACCTTGAGGCTTTATACATTATGTCTAAATCATTGGCCCTAGGGATCCAATTTTCAATTAATCCAATACTACTACCTCCTGATCCCTATCAATATTATTTATAGCATCTAATAATAAAGAATATAAAGAATACACAGATGACAATTTCTGTCATCAACTTTCTCTTTCAAATTCCTCAATACAGTATTAACAACCTCCCTTTTCTTTAAAAGTACTCCCTCCTCACTTACCCTCAAGGATGCCTATAAATATGCAATTTTGTGCATAAGCTACTTCTTTGTAGGATCAATAGAGAATTCTATTTTTTCATAAATTAGCTCCAAAGTAGGGCTGAGAGAAGGATTTTGGCTGGGGGACCCCGGTGTAGAAACAATGGGAGATGAAGGAGGTACTGACCCTGATGGGGAAGGAGATGTTGTGATCCCTGGAGCACTTGATGTCTCCCTAATATGCTTGTACTTTAATCTGTCCACCTCAGCTTGTAGCTCAACATTCCTTTGTTGCATCTTGCTATATTCCCCAATTATGAAATTGTATTTCTCCATTAGGCTTTTCTTTTCAGCCTCCTCTCTTTCAACAGTCTTTTGGTCCAATTTGGCCACATTTACAATCAAATTAGTGGCCTTTGTGGTTGAGGTCTGTAAATCTCTCTTTATTATCAACCCTCCTCTTAAATTTGGGTTAATATCATTAACATTTGGCTTTCTCCCTTGATGGGCCAAACCCCAAATTTCCAAGGTCTCATATTCTTCACTCAGGAAAAGTCAAGACACCAGCTTGATTTACCAATTTTCTCCCCTCCTCAAGAGTGATGCTCTTGAATCTTCCATTAATTTAGCTCTCACTTCATCATCATTCTCTTGGTCACATTAGTAGATTAATCATAATGTCATCTTGGGATCACATCACCATGAAAGAAGTTCATCCAACATCCTTATGAGTACAAGTACCACCAAATAGGTATTTCTCATATCTTTCTTCCTCGAGCGAGGGAAATTCAGGAAGAGAAGAGGAAATCAAGACATGTAGTATGTCTAAAAGAGGGAGATCAACAAGAGGTCAAAATATTAGAAGAAAATTTTGTAAATGCATGGAATTTTTTCTTGCCAAAGAGGGGTCATGTTCTTATGATGATGAGAGCATAGGCGATGTCGAGGTGCCCTTGAGGTACAAACATCTATGGAAACAATGGGTACCCAAGGAACTTCCTCCAATAAACACTGATTTTTGTGTCAACAAGAGGATATATCGCATAACAACATTGTCATTACATGGTTTGGGCCTATTTTGTATAGATGGCATAAAGGTCTATTATGGAAAAGTTACTGAATTGATGGACAGACCCTACTATAGTTACAAAGATATGATGCAATTGGTTCGATATACACGAAGTATGCGCAGGTATGCACTATCATCAAATTATATACAGATAAAAGATAAGGAGCAAAATAAAGGAGTGGCTATGTACATTGATGGAAGGCCAAAAGTATCAGAGAATGTTGCAGGGTTTATAAATAGTACATGACCTGGGTCAACAAATAAGCAACCTAATTGCATATTTGAGGTGCACGAGGGAAACCATGTATTCATATGTGTGATAAAATCAATAAATGCAGGGGAAGAGTTTCTAATCGATTACAATTTGAGTCGCTTAGTTACAAAAATAGTTACTATGGGGGTGGTACGTACTATGTACCATTTTACCCAACCTCCAATTAATGACTCCAATATACCATTTTATTCTTATGGTTTTTTTCGTAAGTCTATTGGTTTCATTTTGGTAATGTTTTTTGATATTTAATTTTTGTCATAGTGGGACATTAACCATACGAAGAAGGCTCTGGCCCAGAGCATAGATCGCGATGTATCTTCAGGTGCTTCTACTCAACAGGTTTACCTCATTGTAATTGCACAAATTAGATACGAGAAAAATGCTTTATTATTATGCTTTTTCATAAGTTTACTGGGTTAATTTCAATAATTTTTTTAATATTCTTGTTGTAGTTGACTAATCGGGGAAAGGAACCAGTAGTAGACGAGAGCATCCGTGGGGAGTTGCAGTCAATATTATGTGATGATGACATCACTTATTCAACAAACCCTCTCGATATGATAAGGAAGACCCAAAAAAAATGCAATGAAGAAATCCTTAAGTTGTTATTCATAGTGCCTCAAATAGATGAGACAAGAGAGAGGGTTAAAATATTGACTGAGAGATCACAAAACTTGCAAATAAGCTGTCATGAGGTCTTTAATTATAACATAAGTTCATTCACGGTTTTATATTTTGTACTCTTTTATGTCATGAACTAAAATATGTGTTGTTTTTATAGGATTTTTTGCGTCCTCATGATGCTCCTAGCCATGATCATTGTACTACAAGTGTTGCCCGAGGAGTAGGGATTGGTACAAGTGTCTATCCTAATCTTCCTGCATATACATCACATCATCTGACCCCACCATCTGTGCCTGTATTATCCTCTAAAATGTCGGCAACACATACCATCTAGGCACTCGTTAGTGCACCCTCTGGCAGTGAACACATGCTAGAACATGCATTAGGACATGTACCTAGGGATGTAGAGGCCACTAGTACTAGTGATATTTTAGCAGCATTTCTTGGATTTTCCCGTATTACTAGTACGGGAACATTGCTGGTCACATTTGTGGTGACCGAGGATTTCATTCCCATAAAGATAGAGAAGGTCCCAGGTACTTTAAAATGTTTTAATTATTATTATATATAATCCAATTGAAATTTACTTCTTGATCACTCTTTCTAGACTATTGATCCCATGATCATTTTGTAAGAAATGATGTTTTTTATAAAAATCTAAGTGATATTGCACTGGAGCTCTTTGGGCCCACCATATGTACATGGTGGAATTCCCAAAATCAAGATTGAAAAGATGAGCTCATTAACCATTTAGTTATGTTGTTCATTGATAAAACATTCAACTGAACCAAGGTCCTTAAGAAAGTTGGTACCTATCTAAAGTATGTGAGGGACCAATATAGGTCATATTTAGAGAAGAACAAAAAGTACGTGTGTCCCCCCATGATTCTGGAGAGGTAGTGGAAGGACCTAGTGTTAGATGGAAAGGAGAAGGCTGAGAAGAAAAAAAGAAAGACACCACCGGACCAAGGAAGGTATGTGATACTATAAAAAATGTAATTATATATTGATTACTCTTTCTTTTTATATAATCTAACATATTTCAAACTTTTCATAGGCTACTCGACACATCAAAGGAAACAAAGGCAAGACTAGAAAAACACGGGCATCACAAACTTGGCTTTGGTGGTTATATGAAATTAGTCACATGAATTGTAAGTATCAATAAATGAAATATTGTATCCAAATAATAAATTGAAAACAATTTTGGTTTAATCACACCATAGAAACAAAATTCATGATCTTATGCAAAAATGTAGGGCTCTAAATTCAATAGAGTTCCCATAGAAGAGGACCTCAAGATTACCTTCCAACAAGGCTATAGAGTTGTTGCTGAACACCTAAGAGTCTTGACTAGGAAAACACAATATTCCACTACATCTAACATGCAGGTAAATAAACTCAATAAAGTTTATTTAAAATTGAATACTTGTGCAATCTATTCAATATTAACTGCCACCATAAAGTAATTACATTCCTATTTGTTTTAAACATTCAAGCAATGACAATACTGTACATGACATTGGAATGCAGCTTGGTGAGGGTGGAGCACAACCTGTAGATTAAGGTCATGGTGTGCATCCTGGTACTTTAGAGCATGTAGAGTGTGATCAACATGTTGAGTATGATCAAGCTAGAGAAGATCAAGAACATGATGTGGCCCCATTAGGTAAAGAGGACCACTCTAAAGTTCTTTTAAACATATTTAATTGCAAATGGTGTATTAATTAATGTAACCTTTCGTGTTTCAACTTTAGAGCATGTAGAGCATGATCAACGTGTTGAGCATGACTAGGCTAGAGAATATCAAGAACATGATGTGGCCCCATCAGGTAAAGAGGACCACTCTAATTTTCTTTTAAACATATTTAATTTTAATTTTTGTATTAATTAATGTAACCTTTCATGTTTCAACTGCATATCGGGATTTAGAGGGTGTTCAACATGTTGAGCATGAGTCTATAATAGAATTTTAGGAACATGATGTGTAACCATCAAGTAAAGAGAACCACTCTAATGTTCTTTTAATTAATGAAATACTTGTAACAATAATAATAAAACATATCAATTTAACATTTCTTTGTTATTGCAGCAGACCCCCCCTTGCAGCAACGTCGACGTCATGAGTAGATGATTAGGCGTACATTAAGATCATGAGAAAAGGGTAGAACAACTAAAGGGGGAACAAATGATTTAGAAAATGATACTCCATTTCATATTTTTTTAGCTTTAAAAAGAAACAAAAAAAAAGTGATTGTAATCATATCATGACAACCATATTTTTGATAATATGTAAAAACTGAAAGAATGAATATTATATGTTAATGAATGAATGTGAATATGTTAATTAATGAATGTTATATGTTAATGAATGAATGCTATATGTTATTAATGGATGAATGAATGATTAATGTTTTATGATTGGGTATGGGGAATTGAGAGTGATGTGAGGAGGGGAGGGGCCAAATGAGCTTCCACCGTCACGTGGTTGGCCCTGTTAAGTAGATAATATGAAACTATCCTCAAAAAAAAGAGAAGCTCAATAAGGTAACACACTTTTCAATATAAGAAATGCATCATTTGAAGCATCAAACCAATATGCAAAAATGAAAGAAAGTGCTAACTTTTCACTATGGTGGCAAAAAAATGATTCTTTATACCCTGAATCCATGCTCTGCATCATAATTTGAAGTTGTTTCCATTCCAATGTTCTAAGTCTAGTTTGTTTGTATGGCTTTGTATGAATACCACATTGTGTTGTGTGTGGATTTGGCTTCAAAGCTCTGTTTCTTCTATTTTTAGTGGTGACATAACAGGTTAGTGGAAAAATTGATAGCTCTAAAGGGTTTAGAGGCTCGATTGAGATAGATATATGAATATTTGGATCTTGTTGTTGATGGGAGGCTTCCACTTAACCATGAAATTTTGTACCATCTATAGGTATGCAAAAATATCTCTACTTACATTCATTCTTGATCATAAATGTTCTAAAAGATATTAATGCTTCAAACTTAAGATTCGTTTCATTGTTATAATGATCAAAATGTTATACTTTGCTATACATTCAAGAATTCTCTTGCCCCCTACCCTTTGCTCTCTCCCCCCTCCTTTTAAGAATTTTCTTTGTCATAAAAGATTCACATTTCTTTCTCATTTACACAAATTTATCTGAAGCACTAGGAGTGAATAAAGATATGTAAAAGATGATGGATTATGTCTAAACAACAACTTTCCATCTATAGCTAACTAAATCATTAATATTTGAATAGTTTAGAGCTCGAATAGTGCTTGTATATGCATGTGTAGCAATAAGGTAGCCTATGTGAAGATTGAAATTTAAAACATCACTTTGGTATTTTTCCTTAGGCAGTGAAATGATATTTTGAGTAATACAAACCTACACACACATTGATATTTTTTGGCATTGCATTGAGGAATTTTTTTTCTCTTATACCTACCCTCGGCTAGACATGGAGGTATATAATATTGGATTCTGGGTTTTTTCTATAAGTAGTTAATTTTATAGAGGAAGACTAAAATCTTGTTAATGTCCTATCACGTGTGAAAGCATATGAATCACTTGCTGAAGGCACCATTTTGTATTCATCCAAAAACTGGTTTGTTCTCTTTTTTATGTTTCTTGCATGTGTTTTTTTTAGGCTCTAGAGGTGTAGCTAAGCTCTTTCCTTTCCACTTTTCATCTATTTTGATGATTACAGTAGATTGTCCTCATAATTTTTTATGCAGATCTATTTGTAACCTTATTTTCTACCAATCAATTTGCAAACCAGTCACATATTAAGGACCATTTCACTAACTTGTAGTCATCCATTACTTCATATGTTGTAGGTTGTGTCTATGTGCCAATAAATCCTAATGATTGCGAGAACTTTAATCCTACAAGTGTACCCAATCTTTCTCAAGTAAAAGTCTTACCTTATTTTATAGTACTTTAAATGGTTAATTGAAGGTGCTTCTTTAGATCTGAGATAGTTGAAACCTAGATTAAAATATGGTATTAGTTGGGAAAGTATAATGATAAAACTAAGGTCCATTGAACACAAATTATGAACATAATTTACTAGACTATGAATAGTGTTACAATTATAATTATTTCTCCTTTACCTACCTTTGCATTAATGAAAAAGATAGCAGATATTGGAAGTTCATTACATGTCTCATGTATGTGTTAGTATTTTAATTTTGTTTAAGTTTTTCAATAGCTTGATTAGGTCAAGAATATGTTCTACAAGCTCTGTTCTCTTGACACTGCTCAACATTTTCACTACACATTTTCTCTTTAATCTAGACGTTTCTTAACTCCTTCCCTTGTTATCCCTTGGTTTTTCTCAAGTGTAATGTTTTTTCTATGCATCTTGTAGTCTATATGTATGATCAGTCATCTCTTATGAAGCATGGATAAAATTTCATGGAATTGTTGTTGTGATTAGACAATTGCCATTGTGAGAATGATCATTTAATTTGTATGGAAGTAAATCTTTTTCATATTATTTGACTTGGTATTGTAAACTTGTCTTTGTAGGATTCTCTAGGGGGAACAACAAAACTGTGATGATAGGTAGAGTTGTACAACACCATAAATCATTTGGCATTATCAATATACTACTTATAGAATACTCCGTGCAAGTAAAATGGAATGTGCAATGACAATTGGTCTTGAATTCAAATATGAATATAATTACATTATACACAAGAAGATGGTATCTATTCTATGATTTAAAGAGCCCCAAAATAAGAAAATTAATAGGTTACATCTATTTACTTGCTCTTAGACACTTGTTTAATCGGCAAGACCCTTAGAATGTCTTGTTGATAACCAACAGTGTTCGAAACTCCTGAAGAAGTCAGATCAGTGTGACAATGGATCTTTCTTGCTCATGAAAGTCATCAGCAAGACATGGACTATCAGAGTGATTTTTCTATCCTTTGTCGATGATTGATCTCTCACTAATGGGTTGGCTTCAGTAGTCATCGCCAAGAGTCTTCGTGATGACATGGTGTAGGTATATTTAAAACTCCTGAAGATGTCAGGTCGGTGTGACATTGGATTTGTCTTGCCAATAGAATTCATCGGCAAGACATGGACTATCGGAGTGAGTTTTCTATCCTATGCCAATGATTGATCTCTCACCGATGGGTTGGCTTCAATGGTCATCACCAAGAGTCTCTACAATGGTATATTTCAATGAATATTTTTATTGTTTTAAATTGCATTGTTTCGTCGCAATTTTGATGAAGTCCACTGATGAATCACCGAAAAGGTTTGATGAAGTTTCTAGAGCTACGACGAAGGCTTCATCATAACTCCTTGCCCATTTCATCAAAATGGTGACGAACTTCTGGTGTTGTTTCGACACTTTGGAAGAGCCATTGCAATTGCATTTTGGTTATAATTCATCAGTGGATACACAGAGTTTTTGTCAATTCTGATGAACATCTGATTCATTTTATGATGCCAACGACCAACGAATCTACGATGTTATTTTGACATTTAATTCATCATTGGAATTTCAATGCAAAAATGGTGATGAAAATTCTTTAGTGAATTCGTTGATTTGCCAACAAATGTTTGTCGAATGACTGACGAACATTTGTCAGAAAATGGAGTCAAATTCAATAGTGCAAATTTTATTGTTCATTATATATTCGGTGTTGAAGTTGTCAACATTGTTTTTGTATAGTTCTCATTTTCAATATTGACATCATTAATAGGATTGTCCAAATCACCCCATAGCTCATTTATATGGTACATGTACTTTGCTTGATTAAGCTTTACTATTTTTTCATTAGGAATGAAAGCCTCTTCCCATGTTGTGAAGCCTTTTTTCAACATGGGTTCATCTATGGAAAATGGGGCATACAATAGAAGTTTTTCCCTATAATAGTTTTCGATGTCAACATTTTTGTTGTATCTTATATATTGAATAATTTGTGGTTTGTTTCTTTTTTTTAATTGTCCTTTTCTTGTCCTATATTTTGTGAAAAAATTTGCTAGACAAACATTTGCCAACATTTGAGGATGTGCAAACATAGTGGCAATGTAAAATCAACACCAAAGAAGGAAGCATAAATTTCAACCAAAAATGATGCTCGTTATTCACTCGCACCTAGTTAAACCCTACGATTTATTAGAAGAAACCAAGTGTGAATTTTTTTTTCTTTGGAAACCAATCAAAGCAACAGACACCTATTTAATTTTTCCATTGAATCCAATCAAAACAGTAAACACTCACATTAATGTTTGTTAAATCAAAACTGATAAAATTTGAAGACCACATAGTAAAGTTTTGTACCCAAAGTAAAAAAAGAACATACTTGTAGTTAAATTCATCAAGGTTAGAAATACTATTATTGAATGCTTCAAAGGTATAAGCTAAAGGGAAACATATCTTAGCATTAGTCTATAGAAATTAAAATGGGCATGGTTGTAGGCCTATTTAGCTAGTGTCTTTAAAATTAACAGATGTAAAATTCTGAAAACACAAAAAAATCACTTATTTACATATACAAAATTTGTAGTTCAGTATGGCAGATTATTTGTAAAAGTGCAATTTATGGAAACAATAAGACAGTCATTGTTGAACAATTTTCACAGTGAAATTGTTAATATATAGTGTAAAAGTTCCTTACAATTGGAATCTATGCAACAAGAATACTGTAGGCAAGATGTCTTCTTTATATTACTCATATGTGATTTCTTGAAGATTTGGAAAACTTTGTTTAAGGAGGTCTGCATTTAACAAATAGTCAATGTTTCCTGCTTTCTTATACAATGTGGAAGCAAAATTGTGATGGTAGGAAAGTTGGGTGGTTCTTTTTTAGTACATTCAATTGGAAGATCCTTTTTCAAGAGACTTGTCAAGTAGCATGGAACGATGACATGTTCTACAACAAGCTTTGAAGGGGGGAAAGTGGAAATTCTTAGGCTTCAATGTCCCAAGTACCTATGAATAAAAATAACTTGTTATGTATTTTGTACAGAACTAAAGATATTTCATAAATGTGTTATATAAATGTAAAAATAAAATTATAATTTTGTGGGCTCTTGCCTGAATGTTAGATTTTGCAAGAGTTTGTAACTATGCTCTTGTATATGCATTGTTGAGCTCCTCAAAAAATGTTGATTGTGTTGTGTGTATTATGTTTAAGCCTTGTGGACCATTTCTAACTACATTTTTGAAAAGGAGCTGTGGAAAGTCTATTTTTGAAAAAATTTATTGTAAATATGCATATAAATCTATGTTGGAAATTGGGATAACAACCTACAAAAGAAAATTGTTAATAAATTTAAGTAAATAAGTTAATTTGCATTTGAAAATAAAAGAAAGATGGTTAGGTATATACACTTGCCATGTCTTCTTGGAGTTTTCCATCTTTCACAAGCACTTCAAACTGGATTTTTCTCAAATGATAAGATGTACCTATTGCTCCAAATGAACTAACAAAATAGTTGCAGTCTACTTCAATTAGTTGGCAGATAGTGATGTCTAGAGTTAATCTACATTTTTTTCAAATAATAGGTATACTTTCTACTATCCTTCTACTGGTTAAGGCAAGGAAAAAATCTGCATCACCTCTTTCATATTGAATTTTATTTTTGATTAAAAAAATGGTGATGCGAATACTAGACCCAACAAACATACAAAGAAAAAAAGTAATTATTAGATTGTTGCTAACATTTATAGTTATAGTGACAAGAGGAAATTTTGAATCTGATGGAGTAGAAGGAGTAGGCACGGGCATGAGGAAATTTTGAATCTGATGGAGCAAAAGGAGAAGATGGTGGAGATCTAGATGAGGATCTTATGGAGGCTCTGCTTTCTCCGTTGGCTCCTATTGTTTAGAGACAAGGGTTCACTATTTCTGTTGACTGGATTCCTACTGTGGAAGTCCTTCCTGATGTAGTGGTTTTGTTACCTAATTTTTAGCTTTCAACTGAAATAAGGTAACCATAGTGTTGTTCTTTTCATGTTGTTTAAACATTTAAAGATAAACCATTAAACTGTTAGTTTCAATGTACATGAAAGAGTGATTGTCAATGAATTAGATTACATTTTTTCCATTTCAGTGGTGCATTACAACAAATGAGAAAGAGAATCATGTATTCAAATGTAATTTCTTTTATTGATAATCATTAAGGTACATGTCCCTCACAATCCAAGGGAATAGCTTTCTTATTCAAATGAAAATATGAAACAACTTATACATGAATAAGTAAAAGAACGAGAGAATGTGAATGTAAGAATGGAACCAATCATTCCCTGGGAATGACTAGTTACAAGTTGCCCTACTGCTGTCCTAAACCGTTTGTGTCCCTCTTAGCTCTGTAGCGCTCCTCACCCTACATCTGAAGAAAACATGGTGTTAGAGCGAGGCTCTAAGCAATGAATGATTCAATTCTTACATACACACTTACCTATGCATGCATAAACTAATCCATAAGTGCATTAAACAGAAACATCAAACATATGCATTTATTTTCTAAATGTTTGCTTCATGTGCAGATTTAGGACAAGTCTGATTATTGTTTCATTATCAGATCAAATGCAACATGTGGGGTAAATGTGGCTCCCAAAAGGGTAGAGTTCATCATGCTTTGAAAGAAAAGGAAATTGAGCAACTTGATCAAAGATTTATCTCTTATTAATGCATTAAATCAATATGGAATCATACATTTGACCAACTTTCATTATCAGATTCAAAAGATGCATCAAGTTCAATTATGCATCAAGTGATTTTGAAGATGCATCAAGTTCAATTATGCATCTATTAAATAATGAGGAAGCATTTCAGGTTGTCATCAAGCCCCTCTCATCTCAACCCTATTAGGTAGTCACTCATCACATAGGAAAGTGAGCTATTAGGTCACCCACATATGTGATATGTGGCTGTCCAATAAAATAAAAATGAGAAGACTCTGTGTATTTATTACATATAATAGAATATGGTTGAATCAAGGTCATGATACAAGTACAAGGACAACACCTTTTCAAAAGCTACAGGAGGAAAAATGGAATTGATAGTGTTCATTCATAGGTGTACTTGTGAAAATGAATGCAATAAGTGAAGGTCATTGTCATTGAGAAAGAGAAATCCACAATAGTCTCATGCTAAAAAGTAGCAAGCAATGGTTGGAGCAGTAGCTTTCAGCCCATAAGTGCATGGGATCAACATATGCATTAGTAATCATTCTTTCAGCAATAAAGTGATAGAGGAGAAAATATAAATCAAAGGTAGTGCTATTGGAGTATCATCAAGGGACAGTGACATTGTACCAATAAGTCACTCTCTATGGGATCTCATACAAGCTACATGGACAATTCACCATGAATGGATGCCACATGGACAATCATGTGAGAAACTATCAAACAAGAGTTCCATAGGTTTGATGAGTAATGAGTATAGTCTTCACCAAAACAAGGAGTAGTCCTAAGGGAGTAAACAAGACAATAAACAATGCATGCTATAATGGTCTCATGGAAGGATAGCAACAATTAAAGTATGCTATAGGGTGGCATGGGGACAATCAGGTTGATAAAAGGCAATCAATTGAAATAACGCCCACCATGTCACAACAAGCAATCACTATATGATGGTGGTGGAGGAAAAAGTTGTTTCTTAATGCATATGTATTGAATCCTATAGTATGGTAAGGACAAAGCATGAAAGAGTTACAATCCTGTTTGAAGGTGGCCACAAGCCATATTTGAAATGACTATTATAATACTCTAAGAAACAACCAAAATACATGCTAAAAAACTCCATTATCAATGGTGGAGTGAACAAAAGACATCAATAAAAATCAATATTAAGCCTTACCTGGCAATGAAGAAGGAAGTGGGAGATCTTCCTCTTTGCAATCAAAGCATGCAACAAGACAACATGGATTATGTGACAGTAGACAAACAGTTCTATATAGCAAGGGACAGCTATCATCATAGAATTGTACATGAGAGCTTCATAAAGACAATTTTCCATGCTATGGCTGTCAGCCATTCAAACACATGAAGGGATGGTGAGGTAAGGAGTATCTAATTTTGGTCTTATTCAGGGATGTCAATAACATTCACTAAGCTGTTCTTAAGTATGTGCAAGTGAATATGCCAACAACCTCTTATGGGTCTACAAGGGGAGTAGTCCTTAGGGAATAAATAGGACAGCAACATGCATGTCGATCTCATGATCTAGGAATAGTCATAGGGGTCTTGGTTAATATGTTGTTAGGTTATAAATGAAGCAAAAAATTGCATGACTATATACATGTTTATATCAATAGCTTAAAAACAAATAAATACAATCATGGTGAGTAATACTTCTACAAGAATACAAGCTTCCAACAAATATTAAACATAGGAAACATTATTCATTTGTGATATCATTTCATTGGAACACCTGGGACAACAAGTAAGGGTTGTCAGTTTATTTATGAAACCCTTAGTCATAATCACAGAGCATTTGTACGAAGCAATGTAAATTGATATTTAAAGGATAGAGGTAATAGCTATTTGACTCATCACACTGCATCATATCTATGAAGTGGAAAACATCATAAAATCATCTATATTGAGATGGCAGCAATTTTGAAACAAACAAATTTCCCAAAGTGAAGGGATACAAATTGAAAAGGTAGAACAATTTAATTAATGACAAGCAGAACAAGATGCCATCCAACCAATGCTTGACACATTCTAAATCTCTGATAACTGGCAATAGATTACTTGGGAAGAGTGGCAATGTTCATTGTTAGATCTAATATTCAAGGCTTCCAAAGAGTTCAGTCATAGCAACAGAGAGTTCAATAGAAAGTGGCAAGGATAGAGTTTTAGCATTTACAAATAAAGGAAGAGGGCAGAACAAAGAAAAAGAGGCATAATGTGAAGATAGGATAAGGCATGTAGATTTTTTGATAGAATATCAAAGAGGCCACACATTTTGCTAGAGGGAGGAGAAATTCTAGATGCTAAATACCATGCAACCCATAATGGAGAGTTTGCTGATATTTAAGACTCAATACATTGCATTGAGAAACATTACACTTTACTTTCTTATCTAGCTGTGGAATGTGCTTAAGAAAGGATGATCCAGCTGTAATGAAAGTTTCGTCATCAGTATTCAACAACATGTTTATGAGTCATGTGCATGAGTGAAGGGCTCTGTCTTTTGGAACTCAGGATGGAAACCCTATATTCAATGAAAAGATGATTTTCATAAAGGAATGGAAAGGAAACATATAGCCTGTGAATTATACCCATACTATGCAATGGCAGTGATCTTTTCACAAACCAGTTCTTATTTGCAGAGCAGCATTTTATTGTCGAACAAAGGATGAAGATAACTTTTGTTTCAACATCAATCTCTCATGGATCTCATTCATATCATAATCTTACACAATCATGCCATGGTGAAGGTGATTATCATTGTGAAATAATGGGATGAATGCAAGCACGATCGCAGCCATGGAAAATTTTTAGAAAATCATTCTACAAAAGTATATTAAAACCCCTAGTTCCTCTTCATGGCCATAGCCATCAATACAAGGGATTTTTATTTTGTCACATAGAAGCTGAAAGGCCTTTAGAAATGCAAGTAATTTTCTATAGAAGAATGCTTAAAAATAATAGAAGAGTGTTGAATGTAAAAATACATTAATCATAAAGCTCATTCGAGCATTCTTTTCCTTCAAAAATGAACAGAAGATGTAGGGAGATAATAGGGGCGGGCTTACCATGAACTCTTCTTTGGCATTTTGCTCGATAATCTGTTGAAGACCAATCAAAATCTCTATTTCCAATGCATGCAAGTGAAACCCCATGGTTGCAACATCATTTTTATATAATGATCGATGGAGAAAATGATAGTGTTTTTCACATTCTTTCACCTTTTGATGATTAGGTTTTGACCCCTATTTGATGCCGATGAGATTTTTATCCCATTTATTAACAAAAATAAAACATGTGTTAATGAGGGGAGTTGAATCATATGTTATTGCATTAGGCATTTTATGCCTTGGGTTTTTTCCCTTCTTTTCAAAAATGTTGCTAAATGTTTCAAGCAACCTGTGGAGTGTGCCAAATCAGGTCATGTCTTTGACCTTTTAATCATGATGCCTTAGAGGCTTGTGACTTGGAATATGTTTTCCAAAGAGCTTGGAGGTTGGCCATATTGGCCAACTGTTATAATTCCTTTGCAAAACAATGTATATGACATGTGTAGGTGAAATGCAGAATGTGTTGAGTTGGTGGTTAATGCCTTAGAAGCTTTTTGAAGGATTTTACTTATGGCATTGTATGTTACATTTGTCATCAGCTTTTGAAAATAGCTATAAGTGATTTGAAAATCATTTTCAAATGCAAATGTAATGCATTTTAAATGGCGGGGCCCTTTAAGTTGAGCTTAATTGTAAAGTGATTTGCTAAGTGGTGTTTTATAAATCACTTAATAAAATCACTATATTTATGCTTTAAAAGGACATGTGTTTTCAAAAACACACATGTTTGCACACCATATGTGTGGGTCAGAACAATTTAAGAAACATGTGACAAATTTGGTGATGACTAGTCAACATGCAAAAAGTGTGGAAGGCTTGTTTTGACTATTTTGGAGAGACATATGCCATTTTGGGCACTATTTTATCACACCTTCAGTGTGATCTTGGTTTGGGCTTGACTTTGGACCATTTGGAGGACCTTTTGGAGTGTTTTTGGAAGCTTCTATTTTGGCTGTTGTGTTTCATCTGACTTAGGGTTTCTAGAAACACTTGTGTGGGCTTTTGGTTTTCAGTTTTGGCTTAAGTATCTTGATACTTGAGTTTGGTGGGAGTTCTTTTCGTTCTTCTTTTAGGCATTGTGGCTTTTGGAGCCCTTTTTCATGGCAGAGGAATGCATTGTAACTCAGATTAGAAAACTTATGTAGCACTATAACACCTTTTGATGAATAAGTTAATATACTTTACCTTCTCATTATGTTGTTTATTGTGAAAGCTTTATAAATGGTTGATGAAATCTATGGTAGAATTGTTTTTTCCCTTTGATTTTTTCCTATTTTCTTTTCCTTTATGCAGTTAGTATAAATTTGTAGGTCATAACATGTGTTGAGTTAGTTTAGGATAAAGTTTGAGTTGTGAGGATGCAATTTTTTTCCTTCTAGATGTTGTCCATGGCATTTTCAGCCTTTTTATGAAACACTGATGCAAAGGCATGTGGATTTTTGAGTTGTGTAAACCACTGTTAAGTTATTGACCACTCTTGTGTGTGGAATCAACTGTATTGGTCTGGGAAATATCATTAGGTGCATCGCCATAGGGGTTAGTTTTACTTTCATGCTTATTTTTCCCCTTTTCCCAGCAAATAATAGTTTAGGTGACACCATCAAAAAGGGAAACCGGCCCATAATCTGGAGGTCTGCTTTCGAATAGGTTACCCAAAACTTGAAAGTAGTCCCATGTTAGCCCAAATCTGTTGAGTTCACATTCAAATCTTAGGAAAAAGGGTGCATATTTGGTGTCCTAACAGGTTCCTCCTTTTTGGTATCTTATTCTTCCATGTAAAGTCCCTGGCTCACGGTGGGTGGTGGCTTCTCATGTTTGGAGTGGGGTTTTCCTTGCTTACATGGGTCCCCTGGTGGCCTTTAGAACTGATTGGGTCATCTTCACTATGTTCATTTTAATAAGCATGGGTGGGAGTTGTTTTGGTGCAACCCTGACTGTGGCTATTGGTGCTAGTGGTTATTGCACTGATGTGCTTTTTGCAACTCTCGTTTGGCTAGGATTGGTTGATGTTTTTCATGGAATTTTGGGAGTATATTTTTTTCCTCTCTAATTTTTTTGTGCTAAGTTTGGAAGGGGCAGATCTTGCTTGGAGAAGCCCTGTGCTAAAACTTGGGTTTTCTTGGCTTCTCTCAAGGGTCTGGATAAACCTTGGATGTTGAAGGTGTGGCACATGCTTGGGTTGAGGAGCTCTCAGAGTTTTTCTCTATTTCTTGGGTCCTATTTTAGAGGTTATGAGTACCCAATGTGGGTTCTCTCTATTGAGGAAAGCACTTATGAAGATGGTGTTTCAGTGATGCCTATTCGGTGTTGGGTTTCTTTGGCATCTTGTATTCTTCTTGGGCTCTCTTTCAGAGCTCTTGGGTATCCTTTGTGGTTGTCTTGGCTATCCTTATCAAAGGGGGTTTTCTTTTACTTTTGGCTCTAGGCTTTTTATTGGAGGAGTTCCCTATTTTTGGGTCTGACTTGGAAGTTGGGCTATATTTTGAGCTGGTGGAGTGGAATGCCTTCTCCTTTTGCTACTATGGTTTTTTGTGCTAGTTTGGTTCTGGTCTCTTTCTCGGTGCTCCTGCATGCTCAGCCAAAGAATGGTGTGCTTCTCCAATCTTCTATAGCTTTGACTTTCTTCCATTTCCTATGCACTATGTCTTCTTTTGAGGAGAAGACAACTCTTGATGGCCAGGAGTCATTTCCTATTGAGTTGCAGGTGGATGTGTCGGATGTCAATGGAAGTCTTCTTTTTTGGTCTCCTCTAGTGGTGTTCCTATTGAGGTGGAAGTTTCTCCTATTGAGATGGAGCTTGAGGCTACTAGAAAGGTGTCTTTCTGGTTTGTTGGGTTTTCATAGTATCTGTTGAATCTCAGTTGTGCTTATAGTTTGTCCTTGATGACAAAATCTCATTCAGTTTGTTCCCATTGATAATCTGTCGTAGGATGGTTTTCCTTGCACATTAGAGGTTATGGATGTTTCTTATTCGGGCTTACTCATATTAGTGTGAGAATGGCAAGGTCTCCCTAATCCACTTTGAAATGTCTTAGTTTCCTATTGGCAAGACATTTCAGATGTCTGGGCAACTGAATTTAACATATAGGCTACTTTCGGCATGACATTCACGTGGTCTTGGTGTCTAGCTCAAGAAAGATCAATTGCGTAAGTGTTACACTGTCGATCTGAGGTCACAGCAAAATAGTTATGTCTCACCGACCATATGCATATGGACGTCTATCGACGAGACATTCACGTGGTTTCAGCGACCAAGGATGAACTTATCGGCAGGAGTTTTGTTATCCAGGTAGTGTCTCATCAAACTTGAAATGTCTCCCCGACTAGTGCATATGAAGGTTCATCGGTAGAGCTGGGCGGTATCAGAATAAGTCTCGGTGAACTGGTGTGATTTCAGGGTGTTTCGGTATGACTGAAACGATCTACAAGATGTCTCCCTGATAGACTAAAGTTACAGTGACAAATATAGGATAGATGGACTCATCGGCAAGAAAAATGATATGTTACGGTGACAATGTGTATCAACTAACTTACAGTGAAACTTAAGTGGTCTACGAGAGGTCACGCCAACTATACTGTGTCTTAGCGAAAACGAATGATGATTTCATATTGGTGAGAGATAATTTTTGTCTCAACGACCAGAAGTATGTTATATGGCTCTTAGCAAAAAATTGAAGTCTACAAGAGCTCTCTCCGATATCATTTGGTCACAGTGATAGTGAATGAAATTTAAGATCTCAGTGAAAGACTTGTTGATGTCTCAACGAATGAATAATACTCTAAGGAAGCCTATCGACGAGACATGATTTTTTTGTTATGTGTTCTTCCCAAATATGATGGCTCATGGTGAAAGAAAATAAGGAAATGGTGATAGTGACGGTGAATGAAATAGAAGGGAATCTCGGTGAGAAAGTCTCTTGTGTCTCAACGACTGTTTCTCTATGAATAACAGAAATGTGGTCTGAGGGAAACATAAATATCTTCGATAAGATTTCTCCTCAATGGCAGAAGGTCATGGCAATGCACAGGGACAAAAGGAATGATCAAAGTTTTAATTGCCTTTGGCAAAACTTTTTGGTTGTCTCAGTGAATAGTTACGAAGACTCAAAACTTAGTGGTCATCTTCATGGATTGGCATCAGATCTCAGAACGGTTACATAACTAAATATTCATTGAAGTTTCTTTCTGAGCTGTTACATTTTTTGGATAATTTATAGCTCTTTGGATTAGCATTACTCTTGATTTATATAATCATCGACAGTCTGTTAGTATTCAGCTTTATATTCAAAAATCAACAAGAGAATCTGAAGATCTAGTGAAAAACGTTTTGAATATTTCTTCACAACCGACATACTTGAAATGTAAATAAATACCAGTGTTGAAAACTATAAGGGTTGTTGATTGTAATTCTGAGAGTATCATTTTGTGTATGTATGGAAATGTATGAATGAACTCTGCAGAAAGATATGTGCTTAACTAAAAACAGAGAAATCCTCTGAGTCACTATTGTTGTTCAAAACATAATTTGAGGGGTTGGTACTCCTTGAGATGGGTGTCTCAAAATGAGGGGCTAGTGCTCCTTGAGTGGGTGCTCAAAAATCAGCCTATAAGGCATTGTGAACTTTTTTTTTAAATATTAAGCCTGGAAGGCATTTAGGGAGTGGTTTTTATAGCCCAGGAGGGTTTTCCACACAGTAAAATCTTTAGTCTTCTTGTTCTTCTAAGTTCCCTTTGCTTTACTATGTTGTTGATTATTTCAGTTCATTGTTTGGTTATTATCTTTCTCAATTATGTTTATGAATGATTACATTCAACTCATGAATGCATTAATCAGAGTATATCAAGATTAAATCTGAGCTATGATTTTTGAATTTGATGAAAATTGGTGAAATCTAATAAGACACTAATTCACCCCCCCTCTTAGTGTCATTTTAACTCCAACAATTGGTATCAGAGCATAGGGTCCTCTGGTAGGTTTAATTACCTTGGATTGATCTTGGTCTTGGAGTTTATTTTTTAATGGCATATTCTCAAGATGGTGCCTCTATATCTAGAGCTCCATTATTTGATGGGAGTGATTATGTGTTCTGGAAAATAAAAATGGAAGCTTTTCTTGTTTCTTTTGATGTTGATGTTTGGTGCATTTTTTTAGGAGAATACAATGTACCAGCCACTATTCCCACTAATGCTGCTGAAAAGAAGAAGTATGAAACAAATGCCAGAGCTAAGCATGCCCTCTTGTGTGGGTTAACTAAAGATGTGTTCATTAAAGTCATGCATTGCAAATATTCTCATGGAATCTGGGAAAAACTTGAAACTATATATCAAGGGAATGAGAAAGTCAAACTGTCAAAAATCATTACACTCAAACATCAATTTAAGGAGTTGAAAATGAAGGATGATGAAAAAGTGGCTGAATATTTCCTAAGAGTAGATTAAGTTGTCAATTCAATGAAAGGTATAGGTCAAGAGGTTAATGAATTTGGTGTGGTCACAAAGGTTGTTAGAACCTTACCATCCAAATTTGAATCTAAGGTTTCAACCCTAGAAGAAAAAAACACTTTGACAAGCTTACCTTAGACAACCTTCAAGGAATACTTACTGCCTATGAAATGAGAACTAGCAAAAACAATTCAACAGGTAAAGAAACTACCTTTAACATTGAAAAGAAAGAAAAAGTCGAAGTCAGTGAATCAGAGTTGTCTGATTCTAAAGAATCCCATTTTGTTAGAAGATTTAAAAAGGGATCAGGAAAATATAAGGGAAAGCTTCCCTTTAAATGCTTTAACTATGGAAAAATAGGACACTTTGCTGCAAAGTGTCCCTATGATGATCAAATCTGTGACAATGAGACAACTGAAAAACAATCTATGAAGAAGGCATTCAAACCTAAATGAAACTTCAATTTCAAAAAGAAGAAAAGTCTATTTAGTAAGGATGAATCTGATATTGAGTCTGAAGATTCATTAGCTGAAGAAGATGAAACTTTGTTCATGGCTGAAACTACTCAACAAAATGATTCTAACACCTTTGACGTTGAAGAAGGTGTAGTAGATCTTGAAAGTGAGCTGAAATGTGCTTTACAAGAGGTAAAAAAACTCAAAAAATAAGTCCTTGCTCAAGAACACAAACCAGATCAAGAGGTGATCTCTCTGAAAACTCAGCTTGAAGAAGCTAAAAGAGTTGAAGACTATCTTTGAGAGACTGTAAGCTGCAAAGATGAAGAAATTCAAAAACTAGAACAAGAAGCAGTCTGTCTTAGGAAAGAAATTGAAAAATATGAAAGCACTCTAAAACTAAATGAGATGCTCAACAAGAAGAAGATGTACAAAGATAAAACTGATGTTGGTTTTGAAAAGGGTGAATGCTAATTTGACTATGCAAAAAAAAACCCCTCTTCTGAAGACAAAAGTTCTGGTTCAAATCACTTATAATTTTGTAAGGATCATGTTCAGTCTTTAAGAGGTAATAGATCTTCATACAGAGTCAATCCTTTCTTCTATGGTTATTATTTTTTCTACAACAAATTTGGCCATAAGGTGAGCACTTGCAAACTTATGAATCCTAGAATACCTAGGTTTGGTCTTAGGAAACACTATGGTTTTGTTAGACAAATCATATTTTTTAAATGCAATGCTTTGGGACATTCTGTCAAACAGTGTAGAACTGATCTGAAATCTAAACAACAGAAATTTTAAAAGGTTTGGAAACCTAAGATTGTCAACAACATTGAGCAAACTATGTTGGTTCAAACAACTTTTCATTCCAAGAAAAAGGACTTATAGGTCCTGGACAGTGGATGTTCTAACCATATGACTAGCGACAAGGATAAGTTTGTAAATCTTGAAGATTATGTAGGTGGATATGTTAAGTTTTGTGATAACTCTGGTATTCAAATTAAAGGTAGAGGTTCACTTCTTCTGAATGAAGGCACTCCTATCTATAATGTGTACTATATGGAAGGTCTCAAGAACAATCTTCTAAGTGTTAGTCAAATTTGTGATAGTGGTTATCATGTTCTTTTCACTTCACAGGGATGCGAGATTAAAAACAAGGTAGGAAAGGCTATTGCAGCTGGAAGGAGGACAAAAGGAAATGTGTGTAATCTTCTCGACACATCAAGCAATGACAATAATCAAGGTATGTGTTTAATGAGCCAAATTGAAGAAAGTTGTTTATGGCATAAAATATTAGGACACATAAACTTTGAAAATCTTGTTAGAATAAGTAAGAATCAGAATCTTAGAGGTTTACCAATACTTAACAAGCTAGAAAATTCTGTTTGCAAAGAATGTCTAAATGGTAAACAAACTAAAATCAGCTTCAAAACAAAAGAACATTCTTTTTCAAAACCTTTACAACTTGTGCACACTGATTTATGTGGACCAACCAAAACAAGGTCTATTAATGGTGAAAGGTACTTTATGTTGTTTGTGGATTATTATAATAGAATGATTTGGGTCACATTTCTTAAGCACAAATCAAAAGCATTTGAAAGGTTTAAAATATTTCATAAATTGGTTGAGAAGGAATCTAATTTGAAACTTAAATGTCTGCGATCTGACAAAGGAGGTGAGTTCACTTCTCAAGAGTTTATTGATTACTGTGAACATCACGGCATTAAAAGACAGTATGCTGCAACAAAAACACCTCAACAAAATGGGGTAGTTGAATGTAAAAATAGAACTGTAAAAGAAATGGCTAGAACAATGCTAGATGAAGCTAAGTTGCCTGATATGTACTGGAAAGAAGCTGTTCATACAATTGTATACATTTTGAATAGAGTGCATATTAGAGTAAAATCTAAACACACTCCTTATGAACTATGGTATGGAAAAACTGCTTCTGTCAAATACTTGAAATTTTTTGGAAGTAAGTGTTTTATCAAAAAGGATGATGATAACCTTGGGATTTTTCAATCAAAGAGTGATGAGAGTATCTTTTTGGGATACTCAACTCACAACAAAGCTTATAAATGCCTTAACAAAAGGCTTAATAAGATAGTTGAAGTTTTTAATGTAAAATTTGATGAGAGATCACATTTATATGCTGAATCTTTGCACGATAATGAGGAAGAAGAACTTGAACTAGAAATTATTTCAGAAGGAACTGAGTCAGCAAGCCCTAGAATTGAAACAATAAGTTCTAAAAAGGTTGCATCAAAAGCTCTAACTAAATATCACCCCAAATATTAGATTATTGGGGATAAAAATGCAAGAGTTCAAACTAGAAGAAAGGTTGCATAATCTGATGAAAAGGCACAAATAGCTTTCTGTCTAGTTACTCAGTTTGAGCCTAAAATTTTTAATGAAGCTCTCACAGACTCATGTTGGCTTAATGATATGCAGGAAGAAATTGATCAAATTGAGAAAAATCAGACTTGGGAGTTGGTCCCAAGACCAGATGACAAGAATTCCATTAGAGGAAAATGGATATACAGAAACAAACTTGATGAAAATGGTAATGTCATTCAGAACAAAGCAAGATTTTTCTGCAAAGGCTATGCTCAACAAGAAGGTATTGATTTTGGTGAAACCTTTGCACCCGTTGCTAGATTAGAATCTATCAGAATATTCTTGGCTTATTCTATTTATAAAGACTTTACTGTTTATCAAATGGATGTCAAAACTGCTTTTTTAAATGGCTATTTAGATGAAGAGGTGTATGTTGAACAGCCTGGAGGATTTATGTGCAAAGATAATCCTAATCATGTCTACAGATTGAAAAAGGCCCTCTATGGTTTAAAATAAGCACCTAGAGCTTGGTACTCTAGGTTTGACAGTCATTTTCTTTCAAATGGTTTTGTTACAGGAGGTGTAGATAGCAATCTTTATGTTCAAATTGAAGGTTCTGATATTCTGGTTGTTAAAATTTATGTTGATGACACTATCTTTCACAGCAACAATGTTAAATTAACTAAAAAATTCTCTCAGCTAATGGAATCTGAATTTGAAATGTCATTATTAGGAGAATTAAATTTCTTCTTGGGTCTTCAAATCTCTCAATGTGAAAATGGAATATTTCTTTATCAAACCAAGTATGCTAGAGAGAGGCTTAAGAAATTTTAGATGGATGAATGCCATCCAGTTAGCACTCCAATGATTACTAGATGCAAACTTACTAAGGTTGATGATTCGCCTGATACAAATCAAACTGAATATAGATCAATGATTGGTAGTCTGTTATATTTAACTACCTCTAGACTTGACATTATGCAGGCAATTTGCACTTTTGCACGGTTTTAGGCATCACCTAAAGAATCCCATGTCACTGCTATTAAAAGGATTTTTAAATATATTCAGGGCACTCTTAATTATGGCCTTTGGTATCCTAGAAGCACTAATTTTTCATTGATTACATATACTGATGCTGACTGGGCTAGTTGTTTGGATGATAGGAAAAGCACCAATGGTGTTGCATTCTTTCTTGGTGATCATCTATGGCATGGGATAGCAAGAAACAAGAATTTGTTTCTCTCTCTACTACTGAAGCAGAATACATTGCTGCTACTTTATGTTGTACTCAAGTTCTTTGGATGAGTCAAATCTATCTGATATGGGTATTGGAATTCCTAAACCTATTTCTATTCTCTATGATAACACAAGTGTGATAAGTATCTCCAAAAATCATGTTTTGCACTCTCACACTAAACATATTGCTATCAAGTTTCACTTTCTTCAAGAAAAGGTTTTGGCTAATGAAGTCTATTTATAGTTTGTTGGCTCTCAAGATCAGGTGGCTAATATTTTTACTAAGCCCTTAGCTAAGGAGTTATTGAAAGGTTGAGACTTCGATTGGGAGTTATCTCTCAATCTTTACTTCTTTGATTTTCCATACATTGGCTTAGGGGGAGCATGTTATATGTTTTAATTCACTTACAGCTCTCCTACAATCTTGGTTACTGCATTGTTAATTTTTTTTTGTAGCTATTTGTCATGGTATTTTGATTGGCTTCTTAGTTGTGTTCCTCTAATCTTTGCCTTGAGGCAAAAAGAGGGAGAGTCTTTGGTGTTTTTCCATCAAGGACAAAGGGAGAGTTTGTTGAATCTTAGTTGTGTTTACAGTTTGTCCTTAATGACAAAATCTCTTTTAGTTTGTTCTCATTGATAATCTGTCTCAGGATGGTTCTCCTTGCACATCACAGGTTATGGATGTTTCTCTTTCGGGCTTACTCATATCAGTGTGAGAATGGCAAGGTCTCCTCGATCCACTTTGAAATGTCTGAGTTGCCTATCGGCAAGACATTTCAGATCTCTATCCAATTGAATTTAACATACAGGCTACTTTCGGCATGACATTCATGTGGTCTTGGCGACCGCACAAGAAAGATCAATTTGGCAAGTGTTACACTGTCGGTCTGAGGTCACAGTGAAATAGTTATGTCTCACCGACCATATGCATATGGATGTCTATCGGCAAGACATTCACGTGGTTTTGGTGAATGAGGATGAACTTATCGGCAGGAGTTTTGTTATCGGGGTAGTGTCTCATCGAACTTGTAATGTCTCCCCGACTAGTGGATATGAAGGTTCATTGGCAGACTTGGGTGATATCGGAATAAGTCTTGGCGAACTGGTGTGATTTCAGGGTGTTTCGGTATGACTGAAATGATCTACAAGATGTCTCCTGGATAGACTGAAGTTACAACAACAAATATAGGATGGATGGACTCATCGGCAAGAAAAATGATATGTTACGGTGACAATGTGTATCAAGTGACTTTCGGTGAAACTTAAGTGGTCTACGAGAGGTCACCCTGACTATATTATGTCTTAGTGAAAATGAATGATGATTTCATTTCGATGAGAGATAATTTGTGTCTCAATGACCAGAAGTATGTTATATGGCTCTCGAAAAAACTTTGAAGTCTACAAGAGGTCTCTCCAATATCATTTGGTCACAGTGATAGTGAATGAAATTTAAGGAGATCTCAGTGAAAGACTTGCTGATGTCTTAGCAAATGAATAATACTCTAAGGAAGCCTATCAATGAGACATGATGTTTTCGTTATGTGTTCTTCCTGACTTTGATGGCTCATGGTGAAAGCAAATAAGGAAAAGGAGATAGTGACAATGAATGAAATAGAAGGGTGTCTCGGTGAGAAAGTCTCTTGTGTCTCAGCAACTGTTTCTCTATAAATAACAGAAATGTGATCTCAGGGAAACATAAATATCTTTGATAAGATTTCTCCCCGATGATAGAAGGTCATG
The DNA here is from genome assembly GCA_007258455.2 of Sequoia sempervirens. Classification (NCBI taxonomy): domain Eukaryota; kingdom Viridiplantae; phylum Streptophyta; class Pinopsida; order Cupressales; family Cupressaceae; genus Sequoia; species Sequoia sempervirens. The sequence goes on along the minus strand of VDFB02193867.1, from coordinate 384,864,315 downwards.
GCGACGCACGGGGACAAAAGGAACGATCAAAGTTTTAATTTCCTTTGGTAGAACTTTTTGGTTGTCTTAGTGAATAGTTACAGAGACTCAAAACTCAGTGGTCATCTTCATGGATTGGCATCAAATCTTGGAACGGTTACATGACTGAATATTCATTGAGGTTTCTTTCTGAGCTATTGCATTTTTTGGATGATTTTTAGCTATTTGGATTAGCATTACTCTTGATTTATATCATCATCGATAGTCTGTAAGTATTCAACTCTATATTCAAAAATTAGCAAGAGAATCTAAAGATCTGGTGAAAAATGTTTTGAAGATTTCTTCACAATCGACATACTTGAAATGTAAATAAATACCAGTGTTGAAAACTATAAGGGTTGTTGATTGTAATTCTGAGAGTATCATTTCGTGTTTGTATGGAAATGTATGAATGAACTCTGTAGAAAGATATGTGCTTAACTAAAAATAGAGAAATCCTCTAAGTCATTATTGTTGTTCAAAACATAATTTGAGGGGTTGGTACTCCTTGAGATGGGTGTCTCAAAATGAGGGGCTAGTGCTCCATGAGTGGGTGCTAAAAAATCAACCTATAAGGCATTGTGAGCTTTTGTTTAAAAGATTAAGCCTAGAAGGCATTTAGGGAGTGGTTTTTATACCGCAGGAGGGTTTTCCACTCGGTAAAATCTTGAGTCTTCTTATTCTTTTGAGTTCCCTTTGCTTTACTGTGTTGTTGATTATTTCAGTTCACTGTTTGGTTATTATCTTTCTCAATTCGGTTTATGAATGATTACATTCAACTCATGAATGCATTAATCATAGTATATTGAGATTAAATCTAAGCTATGATTTTTGAATTTGATGAAAATTGGTCAAATCTGATATGACACTGATTCACCCCTCCCTCTCAGTGTCATTTTAACTCCAGAAGTATCCTCTCCTATAGAGGGAAGCTCTGTCCTCTTCAGGTGGACTTGGAGTTGGTCTATGTTGTGTTTGGGAGCATCAAGGGGTTTTTTTCCTTTCGTGTGCTGGTGTTTTTGATCTCGGGGTTAGGTTTAATAGTGTTCTTTACCATTAATTTTCCTATTGTTCTATTGGGTTTGGTTTCGTTGTTTCTGAGTAGATGGCTAGTAGCTTTGTTGTTGTTTTGTTGCATGATTGTTTTAGGTGGTTATTTCTGTCAAATCTTGGTTAATGCAACCTTGTTGCATGGTGGCTTGAATGGTTTAGGTGGTTTGGGGTTTCTAGTTCTGGATAAAACCAAGTTGTATATGGGCTTTGGGCCCATGCATGTTTATCTTTTGTAGCTTTTGATGTCCTGATTATTTGGTTGTGGCTATTGTTGGGTTGCTGGTGGTCTGTGAGTTATCTTTTTTAGTAGCTTGCTATTGTTGGGCTGATTCATGCTTAATGCTATTAGCTTGAGATTCATCTATCTTCCTTTGTATAGGGTTCTAGGCCCTTTCAAAACCCATTTTTTACCCCTAATCAAAACATTTATAGTTATAGTCATTTGACCATTGCAATCTAGAAGATCCACATGTACAATTTCTACCTTTTTTTGGGTGTTTTTGTTCTTCGTAGAAGCAAGACCATATACAACAAGCACTTCTCCTTTGAATACTGAACCAATTCATTCTGTGCAAATTTCCAATATTGTACTAGTTTTTTAGTTTGTTGAAATTAGACTGTAAACAATAGATTGTGTAGTTAATTATGTATTCTAAATATGCATTATAGTTGTCAACATTGAAGGATAGAAAATGTATATTATTCTCAATTGTGTGAATATAAATTAAAGATTTTTTACCATGTACATTGGTGTTTGTAGAAATCTTTTAAAAATGTATAGCCATATACATAGATTTGTTTACTAATTTTTGTATGAAAGAAGACTATTAAAAATAATACCTTTCTTTGTTGCCTTGAGTAGTCATTCTAGTAAGAGATGTGTTATTTAGTTTAATTCTTGTCAAATGGTTGTAGTAGGAAATGAAATTGTTAGTCATGAAATTTGTGGATATTTTCTAGAAAATGATAGCAATCTTCATGCATGTGACAGGTTTGGTTACATGCAACAAATTCCTCAGTATTGGAGTCCCACTGGTAATCAATGCAAGCATCATGCAAACAATAATCACAATGTGTGAAGTTATTAATTTTTGAGGCCAAACTACAAGCCATTTCTTTCTCACAATATTCTCAACAAAGATAAACAACCAATTTTTGATATTTTTGAAGATTATAGGTATTCCAATGGGGAAAAAATGGATTTTCACAACAAACAAATAGAAATAAATTATGGGTTTCTTGGATAACTTTGTAGAGAGTCTGAAGTACATTCATCCACATGCATGCAATAAAAAATCCCCACAAGGGGTTCCCTTCAATCCAAATGTAGGTGAGATCAAGAAAAATGGGATTCATGTTAGTAATACAAGGGAAGAAGAAAAGAAAGAAATGGATTTGGGGGATTTTCAAGAGTCTAAGCCTCAAAATAGTTCATTTGAAAGGAGACTTGACATAATTCTCAAAACTGTGAAAACTGGAAAGGTCGGAGGAACATGTGTGACCACCAAATGAGTTACTCTAGACAAAGAAGGCTAACAAGAAAAAGAAACCAAAGGATAATAAGCAATTAGGTTTGCAGTGGAAATAGAAAGATGTTTCTATATGAAAATCCTTAGAGTAGCAAACCCTCACAAGCCAATGTCGATTGGAAGGGAAGACATTAGAGCAACAAATTATCCCATAGAAAAGTGAAGAGGAATGGACTACATGGGAGCAACAAACCCTAGCATACAAATGTGGGTTGAAAGTGAAGAAGATTGTGGTCGGTATCACTTTTTCAGAGGATCTACTACAGAACCAAATTCAAGATCTATGACATCAATCCCTAATCTGTAAGTTCTAGGACCTTGTTCTTGATATAGATTTGTTGAAATATTTTCTATTTGATGAATGGGAAGGGGTTTCAAAGGTATTTTATGTGGATAGGAAGGAGGGTGTCTTTATTGTGTTATTTCATAATAAAGATAAGAGGGATGCCATTTATAAAGTAAAATCATGGATTTATGAAGGTTTTGGTTTATGCATGACCCTATGGACCCCAAATTTTAAGCTAACTCATTTTATGGATAAATTGTGCTAGCCTGAGTCCAATTACAATCATTGCCTCTTGAATATAGAGAAATGAATCTAATAGAGTACATGGATCAAATCAAATAGGAATTTTTCTCAAGCATTATAAAGGGCCTTTTGCCAATCCTTCTTTTCTAGTTAGGGTTTGCAAATTGTTAGATACATCCAAATATTTTCCTAATCAGATTCATATCAAGTCAAAATATGGCACATGGGAGCATGAGATTATAGTTGAAAATCATCAAAATTCTTGTATTATATGCCATTCTTTGGAGAATATGAATGTTGTGTGCCCTAATGTGGATGAATTTAGTAAGGAAAAAGTACTTGAAGAACCAACTAATTTTGATGATCAGAGAAAAATGGGCATCCAAGTTCAATCAGATCAGGATTTATCTTTTAAAAAGGCAAGTGATGTTACATCTGATAATGGTCATGAACTTGGGAAGAGGGAAGACAAATATTAGTCGACCCAGGTGGTACTAAGGGAAAGTGTAAGATCGAATGAGAAGTGTGTTCAATCATTCCCTCAACACATTTTACTCCTAATCAGAGCAATAAGAGTAGTAAGGTGGGTGAATTGATTTGTACTTCATCCAATCTTTCATTTTCTTTATCCCAATTTGACCAAATTATTCATCAACTAGTGTGAAATAGTAGGCCAATTCAAGTCTCTTTTAATAGGAAAAGTGAAAAGGAATGCATTCCACTTTTTATGAACATGGAAATAGACCCTCAAACCAATAATGAGGTTCTTTGTATTCAAAAGATTCAGGATCATAAAATGTCCAATAGGGGTGAGATTTATGAAACTAAACAATAGGTTTGCCCTAATAAGTTAGATGATTTTTCACAAAAATTGCTTGAATCTATAGGTTCAGAGCTCTTTGATGACATAGTAGATGAGATTCTTAATGAGGAAGAGGGGTGAAACTCAGAAATGGTGTCTTCACAAGAATTTCATCTGAGTGAGGTTTGTGTCAAGGAGAAGATGGAAATGGATTCATAAATGGTGGTCGGATTTGACTTTTCCTAGATGCTATCTTTAGCTCAAATGCCAATCTCTCAGTTGACAGCCAAAAAAACTCCAAGGAAAAGAGGTCAGAAGTCTAAGGCAGATAAATTAAAAGAGGAAATTGAGGCAAGCATGCAAACTACTCTAGATGGGAGCTTTTCAATTAACAAGAGGCCAAGGAGACCATGTTGCTCTCCTCATATTCAATGAAGATTATATCGTGGAATGTTAGGGGCATTAATGCCCCTAATAAAAGAGTCTGGATCAAGTTCCAAGTTGATTCTAGTGGGGCATATATCTTTTTACTTCAGGAGACTAAGCTATCAAAGGAAGTTTTTGATGCATCTGTATTGAAATGGGGCAAGTGGAAAGCATTCTTTGTACTTTCCCAAGGAGCTTCAGGAGGACTAATTTCTCTATGGAACTCAAAAACAATCATCATGGATATTTTGAATGTTGATTGTAATTGGCAGCTAATGAATGTGCAAAGGTTTGACTTACAGTTCAAGCTCATTAGTGTCTATGGCCCAACATCTACGCAATATAAAAAGTAGTTATAGGATAGTCTAACAAATCTAATGCAAGGATTGGGAAGTCAAAAGGTGATTTTTGTTGGGGACTTTAATACAATTATGTCTCTTAATGAAAAGCAAGGAGGGATCTTTTTTCCCCATAAAACAATGGCTAAATTTGGGTGCTTCATTTTATATAATGCACTAAGGGATATATTGCCAGAGAAAGGGAGATTCACATGGAAAAATAAGAGGAGAGACTTCTTATAGATAGGGGTACAGTTAGATAGAATTTTAGTTTCTTAAAATTGGGCCCTTATATCATGTAATTGAACTTCTCAAATTCTGCCACTTGTAAGCTCTAATCATTATGCCATATTTATATATATAACAAGTTCAAGTGGGGTAATAGTGCATAAACCTTCTTTCAATTTGAGAAGAGATGGCTAACACATCCTCTCTCTTTTTCCTTTATTAATACAGTGGTGGGTGAGTGTGCCACCCCAAAAAGGCACAAAGATGTTCTAGTTCTTTAAAAAATGCAATATGTTTAGGTAAAGATCAAATAATGGAATTTGGATACTTTCCAAAAAATCTTTGTGCAGAAGGAAGAGGTAGCTAAATAATTGGTAGATTTCCATGAGCATATTATTCATAATGGAATGGATTATGCTACCTATTGGTCGCGCCCACAAATGGATATAAAAGTCACAAAAAATCCTAACCTGAGAATTGGACATTCCAATAGGTGACTAACATCTTCTTATGGTCATTCATTTACTTTATCAAACCAGGGAACGTATACTTGAAATGGAGCAGCACTATATGTGCACTAAGAACCAGCTACAGTCACAATTTACCATAAATAAATGCATGAAAGGAATTCTACTTATGCTTTAAAAATATAATGCAAAGCCTCCTAAACTTAATCAAAGCAGAAATAATAAAAAACTATAACTGAGAAACAAACTATGAACTGGCCTTATGCTGTAGGAACAAACACAGGGATGGATTCCCGATGCTACAGGAACAATACAAGACTGAGTTTACACTAAAACTTTTAAGAATGAAATCTAACTTATGATCAACAGAAAATAAAAAACTAACCAACTAACAACAGATACTTGCTAAGTGGGTCCCCTTAGCAAGCATCAACTTAATTATGCAGGGATTGAACTCAGAACTTCATCAGCTTTTATTCATAAACTCAGAATGATATACATTGTTCTGCTCATATGGAAACTAACACAAAGCTCTGATTCTCATTATATTTCTAACTCTTACATGATATATCTGCTCACTCATGCAGGAGGAACACTTATTTATAAGAAAATCAACTAATTAACTAACTTAACAGAGAAACACGTGGACATAAGTATATCCTGAAACTGAGGAAAAAACTTCTCATAAATGAAAGCATATCTGTTCAACATGATCCAAAGAGAATTTAGCATTCCACTCTTCCTAGATTAATGAACATTTAGGTTTCTTCCCAACTACCCGGTCAGAGAGTCTTCATTGGAACAACTTCCTCGACACTGTGTTGCAAATGGACTTTACTGCAAGGATGAAGTTTGCTGCACTTGACTCGTTCATGCTCCCTTCAACAATCTGCAATGCAGAAGGAAACAAAAGCGAAAGAAAACATGTATGGCGAACAACACGATACATCCATTAATCACACATTAAATCTATTTCATCATTCAAAAACCATGTGCATTATATCAGTCATTTGGAAAGTCAAACAGGGTAATTAATGAGACACATAGAGATATGAAGCTGCAGGAATATAGGAATGCGTAGCTTCAGGACACTACCCAATTTCAGATAAAAAGTATTTAATCAAAGAGTTAAACAACCATTTACCAACAAGAGTAAGGGTTTTAAAGTACATCATAATATTTAAACTATGAGCATATTTCAGGCTCATCATTTGCCCCCTACTTAACCTAATGATGGTCCACTAGCATTAAGTTTCTTGGTTGTTTCCTTGAAATCCATAGGAGTAGTATGGCTTTTTGGTGCAGTCCCAAATTTATAATAGAAACCTCTAAAATTTTGCCATCTTTCATATTTGAGGGTTTTTGTATCTTTATTAACATTTGTAGCTTGATAGGGATAAAGTGGCCACATTAAAACTAGAGGTCAAAATGTTATTGGAAACCATAATTCGAACCTCTTCTGAAGACAAAGCTGTATGTACTTCTCTGTCCTTCCAAGGGCTGCTTTAAAATTCAGGGGGCTATGTGGCTCAGATTTCCTTAGCCCAACAGTCAATTTCTCCCATCTCTTTTCAATTCTGGAAGAGGCAAGCTTCCAAAACAGATATGGTTGGCCTTTGAATTCCTCATACACTTGCTTTCTGATATCAAATATTTTTACTCTTTCTGCTTTATTGTTGAACCCATATGCAACAGTGAGCCAAGTTTTCAGCATTTTGTAGGGATCTATGCTTTTTGATCGCAGTGGTATAGGCTCATCCTTTTCAGCTTCTTCATAGGCTTCCAATTGTCTGCCATAATTGGTTTCATTGGCTTCCCATGACATAAGTGACCTCAAATGAATATCATCAATATAAAGAAGTAGATTCCACTATGTTTCAGAGGGAATTATCAATCCATGCAAATAAAATTCACATAAAGAATTCTTCAACCAACTAGGGGTTGCTTGGTATGCATCATAAAACTCTTTGGCTGTATGAATAACATGATCTAAATTCCTTGAAATTCTCATTAATTGAAACCAAATGAATTGTTCCTTAAGACATAGGGCATAAACCCTAGGTGATGGTCTACACTGCACAATCTTACCAGTTATTTTCATCATTTCATTCATTTTCTCTTTCATTTCCTGGATTTCTTGTTTCTGCCTTTCAATTTCTCTTTTCAGTTTCGTCTTCTCTTCCTCCCAAAGACTTTGTTGAATTTTAGTCTTGGCTAAGTGGTGGAAACTCAAGGTTTGAAATGTGACCAATCTCCATGTGGTCCTAAGGTGTTCCAAAAATTTAATCAAAAATGTCTTTTTATAGACAACCATGGCTTGAAAAGTTGCAAGGGGTAATGAGGCTTCATTGTACACTTCCAATTGTTTAGGTTGTTCTTCCTCTTGCTATAGGATAAATTCATGTTGCTATGTAGGAGGATATTGTTCTTCCTCTTAAATTTTCCTAGCTACCTTAGCCAAGTCATCAAGACTTGGCATTCCCCTTTTATTACTATCATGTTGTGCTTCGTCAACTTCCATTGGCTCATTTTGCATTTCCTAAGGAATAATAAATGGAATTTGTGCAACAATATTAGATAGATCCTAAGAAACATCATGACTGACTTCCTCAGATTCCTCAGAAATTATTATAATTTGAGGTTGAGCAGAGGTCGAGGAAATTTTTTGCTGTTTTCTTATTGAAACTCTTTTTGGCAATGTGGTAGCTGTAGGAGGCACTCTCATGGCTTTCCTCTTTCTGACTTGCCTAGAGGGTTCAAACTCAACAGAGGAAGATGATAGTGAAACTGTAGTGGCAACATGTGTAGCTGTAGGAGAGGAACACTATTGTTTTTGAACATGAGGGTTAGACTCTGGAGTTTGTTCTGCTCTAGATGACTCTCCTACCTTCATTTTTCTTTTTTCTCTTCTATTGGTAGACCTAGTTTGTACTCCGGTAGAGGGTTCCGATGTGGAGGCCATATGAATAGATGTTGCAGGGGTAGGTGCTACAGGGATTGCTCTATGAGGCTCTGGAAGTTGCAGACTGTTTTGGGTAACAAATTATTGCCAAGAAAGGGGTGATACATCCCTCAGGGAATGCTCAATCAACAGTTTAATGAGAGCATGATGGGTAATAGAGTTGTCCCTTCCCCTCTAGGTTTCATGGGCACTTTGTTTTAAAAGATTTAACAAAAAGTTTGGGACATTAACTGCTAACCCATGCCTCATATGGCTCAATAATTTAAAATGGTAAGAATGTAAATAGGAGAAGTGTCCCTCACATGTTAAGTACCTGATTAGGAATGTAGCATATTTTGAATATGGAAAGGGCAGCGACACTCATTTGCATCCTTGTTTAGAGACCTCCAAAGGTCCATTAGTTGGTATTGTAAATTCTTCCCTAGCAGAAACAACATCTAATGAGAAAATTTCCCCTACTATAGGAAGCCCAGTTACTTCAGCAATTCATTCTAATGTTACAACCACTGTCAGACCCCATACTGAAGCTTCCCCTTCTTATAGAGTTCTTAAAAATTCACCAGCAGCTTCCTCATCGAAAGAATCTAACCTTAGGAAATAGTTTAACCAACCACAATTACTAAATGCTTGAACTGTTTAAGGAGTCTGTGTCAAGAGTTCATGAGCTATAGGCTCATGTCTTACCAATTGACCACCCATATTCACAAATTACCTCTGCTGAGATTCCAAAATATCAAACCTTTTCTAAAAATTCAAAAGAAAATTCTTCTGCTCTACTTCTTTTTTCTTCTTTTTGTCTTTTCGTCACTTTTCTCTTCTTTTCAAAGAATAACTCAAAAGATAATTGCATGTAATGATTGTTAGGAACTACTCATATCAAGTAGTTAATGTTGTTTAGGATAAAAAATGCAGCCATATTTGGAAAGTGCAAGAAGAATATAAATATCTTATTAGTTGTGACAACAAAATAATAAAAGGTTTGCAATGGATTATCTTGCCCCCTACTGAAAATTTGACATGTGTCCATACATGTACGAAAGGGTAAGCGAAGAATGGGCGAAAAAGATTTATATGTACATAATAGTTGTTGAATAAATGAAATAAATAAATAATGTGATGAAGAAAAGATATCGCGTACCTTTTACTTAATGCTTGGACGTGCTGGGAAAGATCATAGCACACCATGAAATAACGGTTGGAATAGAAACCATGAATGAGGGTGGTACGGTAGGATGGATGACATGAAAGAAAAGAAAATGAATGGCGGTGATGGATGGAAAATAGAGAACGTGGCATCCTTTAAAAAGAAACCTTTATTATGGGCATGCAACATGGAGGTTAAAGAGATGCTGCAGGAGAAAGACCAAAGCCTTTCGCTGTAGGAAGATCAGTGGCCGTATTTGAAACAAACTGTTGCGTAAATTCATCTTTGGATGCTGGCTTATGATAAACTGAAGACAATTTCCATTAACCAGTAGCTTGAATTGAATTGGATCTATTGTGGCTAACTGTACTAAGCCATTATCAAATACATTTTCTATTTCATAAGGACCAAGCAATCGTGTGGTGATTTTACCTTGATTTTCTTTGTATCTGGAGTCATAGAGCACCGCCCAATCACTGGCAAAGAATTGCTTAGTTCGAATATGATTTTCATGCCATTTTTTTCTTTGTTGTTGGATAGTTTCAGTATGCTACAAGGAAGCTTTCCTCAGCTCATCCAATGCATTCAGCTATAGGAGGTGTTCCTTTTGAGCCTCAGAAATATCAATGTTAATCTCGAGAGCAGTCCTTAAGGTCTTATGCTCAAACTCAATTGGAAACATGGTTGTCTTACCATAGAGTAACTTAAAAGGAGTAAACCCTGTAGTTGTTTTCCATGTTGTTCTATAGGCCCAGACTACTTTAGGAAGACGACTGCTCCAATCCTTCTTGTGCAATTGGACTTTCTTTATAAGAATTGCCTCAATTTCTCTGTTGGTAACCTCTGCCTGACCATTAGCTTGAGGGTGATAGGGGCTAGATTTTTTATGCCTGATCTTATAATCAATCATCAATGCAATGATTAAATTGGATGTAAACTAAGCTCCTTGATCAGTAACAAGCTCCCTTGGGACTCCAAACTGAGTAAAAATCTGCTCATACAGGAACTCAACAACTTTATTATCACGGGCATGTTTTATTGCTTTTAGTTCCATCCACTTGGTTACATAATCAGTACACACCAAAATGTATGATTTTCCATTGGATAGAGGATCAATAGGCTTAACAAAATCCATGCCCCATTTGTCAAATGGACTGACATCCACTTGTGGATTCAGGGGCATTTCATCAGACATTGTTGGTCTCCCCATATGTTGACATCTGTCACATTTCCTAGTGTAAGCTACAACATCTTTGTGTAGTGTAGGCCAGTAATATGCTATATTAAGCACTTTCATAGATGTTTTATTGGCTGCAAAGTTCCCTCCACATGGATCATCATGACAGGCATGCAAAATGTCATAGGTCTCATCTTCCCTAACACATCTACTCATGACTTGGTCAGGTCCTGTATAAAATAAATAGTCTACAATCCATGAAAAGTTAAAACTTTTCTCTACCAGCAATTATCTTTCCTTTGGTGAGAAGTGTGCTGGAATTTTGTTGGCTGCTAAATAATTTGCAATATTGGCATACCATGGAGTTTGAGAAGCAATTAAAAATAGATGTTCATCAGGAAAGCTATCATCAATTACTTCAGGAGTGTCAGGTGTAGGTGTTTGAAGTCTTGACAAGAAATCAGCCACCACATTAGCTCGACCTATCTTATCAATAACTGTGATATCAAATTCCTGCAACAATAGGAGCCATCTTTCTAATCTGCCAAATATGGAAGGCTTATTCATGAGGTAACTTATTGTTGCATGACCTATATGAACAAATATTTGGTAACCAGTGACATAATGTCTAAATTTGTTCAGGGCATATACAACTACTAGCAATTCTTTCTAAGTGATAGTATAGTTTAATTCAAGGCCTTGAAGATTTTTGCTAATGAAATATATGGTATGCTTAATGGAATTCTCTTTCTGTCCTAGAACTGCCCCTATGGCATGATCAGAAGCATCTGTGTGTATATGAAAAAGTAGACTCCACTTCGGTCCTTGAATAACAGGTGCCTGAGTAAGTAGGTTCTTAAGCTGCAAGAAAAATTTATCACAAGCCTCAGTCCAGTTAAATTCAAAATCCTTGGTCAATAAGGCATATAATGGATTGGCTATTTTGCTGAAATATTTGATAAATCTTCTATAGTATCCAGCATGTCCTAGGAAAATTCTAACATTTTTTTGTTTTGTAGGTGTTGGAAAAGTTAAAATAACTTCTATTTTTGCATAATCAATCTGAATTCCTACTTGAGAGACATGATGGCCTAAAATAATTTCATCTTGCATCATCATAAAGCATTTCTCACTATTCAAAGACAAATTTTTCTCCTGAAATCTTTTCAACACTTTTTCCAAGTTTTCTAATGCTTCTTCATAAGTAACTCCATAAGTGGTGAAGTCATCCATGTAGATTTCTATAGAATAATGAGAAATGTTAGCAAAAATACTTATCACTTCCCTTGGAAATGTTGCAGGTGCATTACACAGTCCAAAAGGTAAGACAAAGTAGGAAAAAGTACCCCATGGACTGGTAAAAGTTGTTTCATCTTGATCTTCAGGGGCAATTCTAATTTGATTATACCCACTATATCCATCCAAAAAGGAGAAATACTTCTTACTGGACAATGAATCCAACACTTGGTCAACAAATGGCAGTGGAAAGTGATCCTTTTTAGTTGTTGTGTTCAGCTCCCTATAGTCTACATAAACTCTCCACTTTCCACCTTTTTTAGGGACAATCACCAATGGAGATACCCACTCACTGTCTGAAATGGGGTAGATAACACCAAAATCAAGCAATTTTGGAGCTCTGTTTTAAATATTTCCCTGAGTGCTAGGTTTATCTTCCTTTGTGGCTATCTAATAGGTAAATAGTCTTCCTTAATGTAGATCCTATGAGTACAGAGCTGAGGATCTATTCCCTTCATATCCCCATAATCCCATCTAAAAGCTCTATGTTGATTTTGCAGCATTGTGACTAGGGCATCTTGTTGACATTGAGGCAACTTATTATTGATGTTTAGATAGTAGCCTAGAGACACTTCTATTTGCTTGATAAGATCATTCATGGAGGCTGCTAAGAAAGGTGGTGTCTGTATTTCATGTGGAAGAAAGTTATGATAAACTATAGGAGATTCAGGTGACAGACTCTTAGAGTTCAGTTGTTGCGGGAAACACTGTTGAGAACAGCTATCTGTAGCAAACGGGCTACTCAGATCAAGGTTGGATTGCAAAATGTGTAAAAGCATGTCATCCTCATTTTGGAGCTGTGAAAATGGATTAGTTTGTAGCATCATTAGGTGGGCCAATGAATTAACTTCTTCAATTTCCTCTCCTAAATCTGGCCAAATTGGTTGAGACAAGTCTGGCTGAGGTTGGGTAGGTGGATATAAAGCCAATTTCTTTCTTGACTGACCATCATAAATTGTCATGTCTCCTGAATGAAATTCTATAAAAGCATAAGCCGTAGCTAACCATGGTCTACCTAGGATAATAGGATATCCTCCCAAATTTTCCTTGGTGGACAATATGGTGAAGTCTGTTGGGTATTCCCAAGACTCAAGGGTAACAAGGATATCTTCTACCACTCCATCAGGTTTTATTGTGGAACTATCAACAAGCTACAAGATGATAGGTGTAGACCGAATTATTGGGATTTTTAAGCACTCCATTGTATACTTAGTCATTACATTGATGGCTGCACCAAGGTCTATCAAAACATTCTTTATTATTTGGCCATTAATATTTATTTGTACCACAAGACTCCCAAGGTCAATATATTTTGGAATGACTATCTTCCCCAACATAATATCTGCTAACTGTCCTAGAACATGGATGGATCCTTTGTCTTTCTTCCTGGTTTCTTTAAACATGCCTCCTTAATGGCTTTTCCATAAATTGGGATATATTTAATGGCTTGAAAAAGAGGAATTTGAATGTGTACATTCTTCAACTGATCCAAAATATCGAAGGTAGGCTCTTTCATCAACTTGGATGTAGTAATTTGCAATCTCTAAGGAAAAGGCAGTTTGGCCTAATGTTGCAGGACAAGTTCCTTAGAAACAGTATCTGATACAGGTATATGTTCTACAGGATCAGTATGTTGTTCAAAAGCAAAATCTAGAATCTTTGTAATTACAAGCGGTTGTGGAGTAGGGAGAGTGGTTCCAGACCGGAGATGGATATCATGAATATTTAGGACATAGGTTGGATACTGATTGGCTTCTACAAAATACATGGGCTGCTGTTGCTATTGCTGCTTATTATTATTATGATTTGGCAATGGTTGAGCAGGCATAGGGGTTTGTTTTGGAGGCCCAATATTTGCTGCAGGTGCTCCAGGAGGTGGCATGAGAGCTAGAGGTTGTGGCTGCTAAGGCTGCAGGGATCCAAAGGATTGATTTTGCCATTGTTGTAGACTTCTCCATTGAGGATTCTACTACGAGTTACCTAGGGGTGGGGTCCATTGTCCATATGGCTGCTGCCAACCTCCTTGAGGAGGTTGCCATTGAGGGCTCTGATAGTTAGGCCAGTGTGGTTGAGAAGTATTCCAAGATGGTGTTAGGCCATATGTAGGTTGCCATTGGTTATTGTAATTAGAATAAGGATTACCAAAATTCAAAGGATCTTGAAGTATACCTTGTCTTTGAGCCCATGGTCACCTTTGTGCAATGAAGAATACTTGGTCATTATCACTCTCTACCATCTTGAAATCAATAGGTAATTGCTTAGCCTCCAGGTTAGCCACCATCTTACATCTCCAGTCTCGTTTCTTCTATCTACAATGTGGATAGAACTCAACCAAGATTTCTTTAGCTTCCTCATGTTTCTTCCAAGCTTGCATATTATCCAACTGTGTAGCCATATTGTTTATGATATTCTGCTTAAAATCAGATAGCAAATTTGTGATCTCCATATGTGAAACTCTCTTAGTAGAAGACTTTCCCACTATGGCTTGATGACCTCTACCCTTCTTAGTATTTGCTCGAGAGTAGTTGAGACATATTTTCTTGCTATCATCCCAAGACAGTTGGGTTATATCTCCTCTTCCCATCATGTCTAGGGAATCTATATAGGTGTCACTGATTCCCCTTAGGAAAAGTAGTTTCTAAGATTCTTCATTGAGAGTATGGTTTGAATTCTTTTTTAGAGAAAACAAGAATCTTGAGATATACTCTTCCAGGCTTTCATCCTCCTTTTGTTGAATTCTGAATATATCATCCCCCTTACTACCACTCTTCCAATATTCCTTGTATTTCTCAAGAAATTTTATTTGCATGGCTTCCCAACTATCAACAACACCCCTTCCCAAACTCATGAACCATCTAAGAGCTCCTTCTTTCAAAGTAGCAAGAAACAACTTCAACCTCTGAGCATTTGAAGTGTAGTCATAGCTGTGACAGAGGATATCAAATTCAAACAAGAAAGTGTCCGGGTCCTCTGTAACTAGTCCATAGAACTTGTGAAGTAATGAAGAAGGAATATTTTTTAGGTTATCATTATCTTGCTAGGAAATGATGGGAAACTCAAAAATAGGAGGTTGATTAGGTGGATTTCGTGCCATATTTGCTTGATGGAGTATTAGAGAAAATGGATTTTCTTCAGGTTCTTCATCAGCTGGGTCAAATGGAAATTCAACAAATAGGTTTTTAGAAAATGGATTGATATCTTGATCTCCTCCTACCTCAAATAGATTATAAACTGGTTTAGGATTGTTATCAATGAATGGAAGGTCAGGGAGGAATCTTCCCAGAGCATCTCTTCTTCTATGCATGCAATATAATGAATGGTGAATTGAAGGAATTTGAAAATGCTTGAATAACAAACTAAACTACTACTAACAATGACTATGACAGGTTCTTAGCTTCACACCATCCCCGACAACAGTGCCAAAAATGGTCGCTCCCACAAAAGGATATAAAAGTCACAGAAAATCCTAACCTGATAATTGGACATTCCAACAGGTGACTAGCATCTTCTTATGGTCATTCTTTTACTTTGTCAAACCAGGGAATGTATACTTGAAATGGAGCAGCACTATATGTGCACTAAGAACCAGCTACAGTCACGATTTACCAGAAATAAATGCATGAAAGGAATTCTACTTATGCTTCGGGAATATAATGCGAAGCCTTCTAAATTTAATCAAAGCAGAAATCATAACAACTATAACTGAGAAACAAACTATGAATTGGCCTTATGCTGTAGGAACAAACATAGGGATGGATTCCTGATGCTACAAGAACAATATAAGACTGAGTTTTCACTAAAAATTTCAAGAACGAAATATAACTCATGATCAATAGAAAATAAACAACTAGCCAACTAACTATATATACTTACTAAGTGGGCCCCCTTAGCAAGCATCAACTTAATTATGCAAGGATTGAACTCAGAACTTCATCAACTTTCATTCATAAAATTAGAATGATATACATTGTTCTGCTCATATGGAAACTAACACAAAGCTTTGATTCTCATTATATTTCTAACTCTTACATGCTATATCTGCTCACTCGCACAGGAGGAACACTTATTTATAAGAAAAGCAACTAATTAAAACTAACTTAATAGAGAAAGAAGTGGACATAAGTATATCTTGAAACTGAGGAACAAACTTCTCATAAATGAAAGCATATCTATTCAACATGATCCAGAGAGAATTTAGCATTCCACTCTTCCCAGATTAATGAACATTTAGGTTTCTTCCCAATGACCTGGTCAGAGAGTCTTCACTAGAACAACTTCCTCGACACTGTGCTACAAATGGACTTTACTACAAGGCTGAATTCTGTTGCGCATGACTCATTCATGCTCCTTTCAACAACCTGTGATGAACAAGGCAACAAAAGCAAAAGAAAACATGTGTGGCGAACAACACGATACATCCATGAATCAATCTATTTCATCATTCAAAAACCATGTACATTATATCAGTCATTTGGGTTCAGTCAAACAGGGTAATTAATGAGACACATAGAGATATAAAGCTACAGGAATATAGGAATGCATAGCTATAGGACACTACCCAATTTCAGATAAAAGGTCTTTAATCAAAGAGTTAAACAACCCTTTAGCAACAAGAGTAAGGGTTTTAAAGTACATCATAATATTTAAACTATGAGCATATTTCAGGCTCATCACCTATGAAAAATAGAAGAATCTTCATTAGTCATGGGAAGAGCTAGGTAAGCGGGAGGAAGTTTATTGGCAACAAAAATCATGATATAAGTTATGGTTGAAAGAAGGGGATTAGAACACCAAGTTTTTTCATGCATTGACTCAGCAAAAAAGAGCTTCAAAAATTATTTTTTCAATACAGGATGCAAGTTCAGGGAAACAAATTCATAATGCAGAGGAAATTTAGGGGGAAGGGGTAAAGTTCTTCATGAATCTTCTTGCTCCTCATAAGCATGCTATTCAGGGGAATCAAGAGGAGCAAAATTTTCTTTCTGTATTTCCAAGTCTCATTTCTCAAAATGAGATAATGATGCACTGATGAAACCTTTTACATTATTTGAACTAAGCAAAGTGGTTTTCTCAATGTCCTCAGATAAGGCTCTGAGACTAGATGGTTTCATGGCATTATTTCTTCAAAAATGTTGGGATTTGTTGGGGTTTGATTTAATTTTGGCCCTTGAGGAACCATGCAGATTGATAAAAATGCCAAAACATTTCAATGTAACAAATATAGGCGCATTGCCAAAAATAAAGTAGTTGAAAAACCTTTGCAAACTTTAGACCCATATCTCTCTACATAATACGGATTAAAAACTCTTCACAAAGGCGATCTATTTTAGATTGCAACGTCTGATTCAAAATATCATTTCTCCACAACAAGGAGGTTTTGTTCTAGGGAGTGAAACTACAGAAGGGGAATTTGTGGCACATGAGGTGCTTCACTCTATTAAATCAAACTAGTTGCCATCTTTCATTGTAAAATTGGACATGATGAAAGCCTATGACAAGGTGGACTGGCAATTCCTTCTCAAAGTGCTGGCCAAGTTTGGTTTTTTCTAATAAATGGTGCAAGTGGATATTATCTTGTCTATTAGGTGTAAATGTATTAGTTATAATTAATGGCTCTCCCTTGGGCTTCTTTAAAGAAACACAAGGAGTAAGGCAAGGTGATCCTCTATCACCCTTTCTTTTTATAATCATGGCAGAGGCCTTGAGCAGGGCTATAAAGGTGAAACATAATTAGGGATTGTGGAAGGGAATTCTCATTCCTCATACTGACATGTATTAGTTACTCATAACTTATTTGTAGATGAAACCTTATTGTACATGAAATCAACTATTTTAAAAGCTAAATAGATAAAAGAGGTTTTGGATAAGTATTCATTGGAATCAAGTCAAAGGATAAATGCCCAAAAGTAAAAAAATTGTGTTCAATGCTAAAGTTTACATCAAAAGGAAGATTGTTAGGTTGTTGGGTTTCGAAGAGGTATATTTTCCTTTTAAGTATCTAGGCATTCCCTTTTTCATAGGGGACAATAAAACAATATATTGGGAAAAATTCATTGAGAGAATTAAATAGAGAATTTGTGCTTGTAAGACTCATTGGTTTTTCTTTTCAGGTTGTATTCTGCTTATTAAATCAGTTCTTTTTGCAATTCCTAACTATTTTATTTCAGTATTAAGGGCTCCTAATCATTAGTAGGGAAAATTCATAAAATTTTAAGGAGCTTCCTTTGGAAGGATAATATGGTTGATGCATAAGAAATCCCTTTAGTTTCTCTAGATTATATGTCGTTGGAGAAGCTCAAAGGTGGAGTGGCTCTATAGGATGTCTCTGAGCATAACTTGGCCTTTGGAGGGAAACTCATTTGGTAAATGTAGGCCAAGCCAAAATCAAAATGGTGTTCTTTGATAAGGGAAAAATATCTAGAAAATCAAAATCCAACAAGAATACTCATAGTTTCTAATCCTTTTGAAGGGTTTTCCATGTGGAATTTTATGATTTCATGGAAGAAAGTGGTTACATAATTTACTTCTTGTGAAGTTAATAGAGGAGATGAAGTCAAATTTTGGGAATATTCCTAGAATGTCCATCCACCATTGAAAGAATGTCAAGATCTACAATCAACTATCCTAGTCTTATCTCAGATTTGGGGGACTAGATTAAAAGATTATGTTATTTTAGTTGAAGCTTCATCAGGTAGGGTGTGTTGGAAATTTTTTTCTTACACACAAATATAAAATGAACAAAAGGATCTTTTGCTTTAGATATTGGGTAGAAGAGTAGTTTTTTTGTTAGGAAAAGCTGATCATATAATATGGGCCCCAACTAAGAATAGTTGTTACTCAATCAAACAGGGTTATAAGGAAAATATTAATAAGGGGGAGTTAATTCAATCTCAAAGGGCTTTCTCATTTTGTTGGAATAGTGTGGTTCTTCAAAAAGTGGGCAGTTTTGCATGACTAGTGTTGAAAAAAAGAGTTCTTACAAGTGACCAGCTTGTTAAATTGGGAATTGCAGAACCTTTCAATTGTGTCTTATGTAATAAAACTCTTGAAGATCCTAATTATTTGTTCTTCCAATGTTCATTTGCTCAATCTTGTTGGTTATTTTTTTTGCAAAAAATGAATTTTTAAACTCCATTGCCAAATTCTGTATGGGACCTTTTCTCTTCTTGTCTTGTGTTATTCAAGTCTTCATTCTTTGCATGCATTTGACAAGCCATCCTACAATTAGTGATATGGGCTATTTGGTGGGAGAGGAACAAGTACATCTTTAGAAAAATTAATGTTTCCATGCAGTCTATTCATGTAATTATTGAAAAATCAATCATAGAAATTGTCAATGCCCTAGTTCAAGATCAGAAAAATGTAGGCTATATATTTTCATCTTGGGATAACAATATTCTAAAGAGCTAGTGGGGTATAAAGTTTCCTTTTAAAGGACGTATGAAGCAAACTTATAAGGAAAAAATGGATAGGACAACTATTCAGTGGTCTTTGCCAATGGAAGGTTTCTATAAGTTGAATTTTGACGATGCATCTAGAGGAAATCCAAGTTCTTCAGGGGTAGTTTCCCAAAGGATTCTAATTTTTCTCTGAGTGCTTATATAGATGCAGATTGGGAAAGATGTGTTGATGATAGGAAAAGTACAAGTGGTGGTGCATTCTTTCTTGGATGCAAATTGGTGTCTTGGTTGAACAAGAAGCAAGATTCAGTATCTTGATCTAATACAAAGGAAGAATATATTGCAGTAGCATCTTGCTACACATCGGTTTTGTGGATGAAGCAAACTATGAAGGATATTACAGTTTTATATGATGAACCAATTTCTATTTTTTGTGATAATACAAGTGTAACTAACATATCAAAGAATTTAATGGTGCACTCAAGGACAAAACAAATCTCAATCTGATATCACTTTTTGAGAGATAAGGTTGCATAGAATGAAGTGAATCCTGAGTATGCCCCTACAAAGGATCAAAGTGCTAATATATTCTAAGTGTACTAGGTATGTACATTCTTTAGGTGAAAATTGTTGTGGAGGAATTTGTTGGATTTTAGGGTGTTTGTGGTATATTCTAGATTGTATTCAAATGTTGTGTGTGGTTTATGAGTTGTCATTGGATTTGAGGAAGTGAGTACTTAAATTTTAATGGTTTTTACATCGATTCGGCCAACCTTGGGTGTTTATACTAATTGTGCACTTCCTTCAGTGATTGTGGAAACTTGGTGTGGTGTATATGTATGTTTTGGGTCCAAGTTAAGATGTGGTGTGGTCTAGTTTCTTTCCTTTCCACTGTAGGAATGCTTAGTGTTGAACTAATTTGAATTTGCATAGTTGAGGTGTTGATGCAAGAGCATCCAGTGGTGTAAGGGCAATCTTGCATCACCCAAAAATAGTTAAATTTCAAGTTTCTCAGTTTTTAGATGTTTTTTACATTTTTGGATACCCTTTTCATCATAATGAAATTCAAAATTTATGGTTTTTATTTTCTATTCCTGGGTTGAAAGATATTCCAGTTTTAGTTTCCCAGATTTGCGCCTAAATTTTTTTTGAGTTAGATGTGAGGCACTTAGAGGTCCCGGAACAGCCCAAAAACTTGCCAAAATTGGCGTAGCAAATTTTGAGCGTGTTATTGTTACCTTTGTTCAAACTTGTGAATCAGAGTCTCAGATCAAAAGTTATGTCCTCGAGAAGTTGGTGCACTTTCTAGAAGATACAATTGCAAATGTTCTTTTGAAATTTGAACTTCAAGTTGTAATTTTTTAGTGCCAAACCGCCTAAACTCAAATTTGAATGTTTTTTTGGCTCCAAAATAAAGAGGAGCTTTATTTACGGATGGGTTTCTAATTTCTGGGTAACTTTTGGGGGACAAGCTCACATATTGCAAAAGGGTGATTCTGTAGCTTTCTGTAACTTCAATGTGTTGTAGAACTTGGGGATTTGAGATCCTCTGCATGTAAGAAGCTCTATTTTCTGAATAATAACATTATTCTCTTGTTTGTGGGTTATTTTCTAAGTCTCGGGATGCGCCCTCATCAAGTGGTATCAGAGTGGGTTTTCTTGAGCCTGTGGACAGATCACTGATCATGAGGCAGTTCACACTAGGACTGTGGTTGTGTGTCGAGGTCAAGAAAAATTCCTCCAAGAGTGATGCCTGGTAGGCATGGTGGTTCCAGAGGTGGTCGAGGCGGTAGAAATGCTGGTGGAAGAGATGCACTGGAAGCCCTCCAGAGACAGATTGACGCGTTACAAGAGCAGTTGAGAAGAGGGTTAAACCCGAGGGAGGAAAGTGAGGATGAAGGAGAGGAAGAAGAAGCAATTGATCAAGAAAAAATGTGGCTAATAAGGGCCATTTCAAAGATCAGGAAAAGACCCAAAGCAAAAGTCCCCAGTTATTCCAGAAGTCTAAACCCAGAAGAGTTGTTCGACTAGATCAATGAGCTAGAAGAATATTTTGAGTATGAGGAAATAGAGGACCCAGATCGGGTTAAGTTTGCAAAAATGAAGCTAAAGGGCCATGCCAATATTTGGTGGAAAGAGGTCCATTTGGAAAGAAATCAAAGAGGAAAAGGAAAGATCACCATATGGGATCACATGGTAGATAAACTAAAGAAGCAGTTCATACTAGTGGACTATGAGTTAGATCTGTTAAAGAAATTGAAAGGGTTGAAGCAAGGAAGCAAATCTGTGAAAGAATATACTAAAGATTTTCATAAGATAATCATCAGAACGGGTCACACAGAGGCCAATAAGGAGAAGGTAGCCTAATATCTTAATGGGTTACAACCGAGTATTCAAGAGGAGTTAAGCCTAGTTAGAATGACCACCATTGAGGATGTGTATCAGTTTGCTCTGAAGGTGGAAGAGAAGCTGAACAAAAGATTTGATGGAAAACAAAAAGGACACGGAGGTCAAAGTGGAAGGGGTAGTGGAAGACCTTCAGGAAGCGAAAATGATGATGAAAAGAAAAGTGAAGAAGTGGGTACCAGCCGAAGCCAAAGGAATGACAATTTCTACGACCCTCGTGATCAAAACAGTGGTGATCAAAGAGGTAGAGGATGAGGGAGATATGGACAATGATCTGGAAGAGGTGGTTTCAAAGGAACGTGTTTCCAGTGTGGTGAAGAAGGGCATCGAGCCTATGAATGTCCAAAACACCAAGGAAGGGTAGACAAAAGGCCAGAAGGTCATGGAAGGGTTGCGCATGTAGATGAGGAGGTCCAATCTGAACATTCAGATGATGCTAAAAGGGGAGAAGCCCTAGTGATTAGGAGAGCCCTAGTGACTGAGGAAAAGGAACTAGAACAGAGGAAGAATCTGTTTCACACAAGGTGCAAGTGTGAAGGAAAATGTTGTGATGTCATTATTGATGGTGGGAGCATCGATAATCTAGTGTCAGAAGAGATGGTCACAAAGTTGAAGTTGAAGAGGGAAAGGCACCCGCATCCATATCGGATTGTCTGGTTGTAGAAAGACCACAAAGTTTTGGTCAATGAGCAGTGTCTAGTAAAGTTCAAGATCGGGAGCTACCATGATGAGGTACTCTATGATATCATCCCCATGGATGCATGTCACATGTTGTTGGGGAGGCCGTGGCAGTTCAATAGGTGAGCTATACATGATGGCCATGCAAACACTTATTCCTTGACAAAGGATGGGGTTTGTCACAAGTTGAAACCCCTAAAGGAGACCGAAGAAAAGGTATGCAGTAGGGCTAGAATTTGTTATGTAGATGGAAGAAAATTTTTAGAAGGTATGAAACATGACCGTGTGTGTTATGCATTGATTCTTAAAGTGAGTAAGGAGGATAGTGAGAAGGTTCTAGAAGAAGTTTCTGGGATGTTGGATGAGTTTCAAGATATTGTTTCTGATAATGTACTTGAGGGTTTACCACCAATAAAGAAGATCAGTCATTAGATTGACTTGATTCCTAGAGCCAGTTTGCCAAATAAGGCAGCTCATAGAATGACTCCAGCAGAAAATGAGGAGTTGAACAGACAAGTTCAAGAGTTGTTGAGAAAGGGTTTGATATGGAAGAGTTTGAGTCCATGTGCAGTACCTGTAATACTAGCACCAAAGAAGGATGGGGAGTGGAGGATGTGTATAGATTTCCAAGCCATAAACAAGATAACAATCAAGTACAGATTTCCCCTGCCAAGGATGGATGACCTGATGGACTATTTGAGTGGAGCTCAATACTTCACAAAGATTGATTTGAAGAGTGGATATCACCAGATCCGGATTCAAGAGGGAGATGAATGGAAGACTGCCTTCAAGACCAAAGAGGGCCTGTACGAGTGGTTAGTCATGCCATTTGGGCTAACTAATGCACCTAGCACATTTATGCAGCTCATGAACGAGGTACTAAAAGAATTTCTGGGAAGTTTTGTTATTGTGTATTTAGATGATATTTTGATTTTCAGTAAGACGTTGGATGAGCATCTGATGCATATTCAGAAATCCTTTGAGAAGTTAAGAGAAGAGAAATTGTTGATTAATCTGAAGAAGTGTAGTTTTGTGAAGAGGGAGTTAGTGTACTTAGTGTTTGTTGTCTCAGCAGAAGGTCTCAAGATGGACCCAAAGAAGGTGAAGGCTATTCTGGAATGGCCTACCCCAAGAACTGCTACCGAGGTGAGATCTTTCCATGGTTTGGCTAGTTTTTATAGAAAGTTTATTAGAAACTTCAGTAGTATTTGTGGACCTCTAACTAAAACAATGAGAGGGTAGAAAAGAATTCAAGTGGAGTAGTGGAGCAGCAAAAAGTTTTGAACTGTTGAAGCAGAAGGTGACAGAGCAACCTATTCTAGCCCTCCCAGATTTCAACAAGGTGTTTCAGGTGGATTGTGATGCTAGTGGTTGTGCCATTGGAGTAGTGTTGAGCCAAGAAGGTAAGCCCATTGCCTATTTCAGTGAAAATTTAAATGATGCCAAGAGAAAGTATTCTATATATGATCAGGAATTTTATGCAATAGTTCAAGAATTAAAGAAATGGAGAAATTATTTGTTGCCAAAGGAATTTGTTCTATATACTAATCATCAAGCCTTGTAGTACCTAAATAGTCAGGGAAAATTAAATTAGAGACATATGAAATGGGTAGATTTTTTGCAGAGTTATACCTTTGTTTTGAAACATAGGAGTGGGAAGTCAAATAAGGTTGCAGATGCCTTAAGTAAGAGGCATACATTGATGACAAAGATGCAGATTGAAGTGGTTGGGTTCAATGAACTTAAGACACTGTATGCAAAAGATCCTAATTTTGCAGAGGCTTGGAAAGCTCGCAAGGAACCTGTTACAGTGGACAGGACAAGGTGGCTCAATTTCATAATCGAGGATGGTATATTATTTAAGGGAAGTCAAAAGTGTATCCCGAGGAGTTCCATGAGAGAGAACCTGATAAAGGAGAAGCATAGTGGAGGAATGGTAGGGCATTTTGGTTGGAAAAATACCATTGCCATTATCAGTGAGCATTATTATTGGCCTCAATTGTCACAAGATGTGAAGAATTTTGTACAAAGCTGTAGGGTATGTGAGATGGCTAAAGGAGTGAGTTAGAATATAGGCTTATATAAGCCCTTACCTACACCAGAGAGGTCATGGGAGGATATAAGTATGGACTTTATTCTTGGCTTGCCAAGGATAGAATGAGGGAATGATTCATTCTTCATGGTGGTTGATAGGTTTTCAAAGATGGCACATTTCATTCCACATCAGAAGACCCATGATGCAGTCCACATTGTTGACTTGTTCTTCAAAGAGGTGGTGAGGCTACATGGTCTACCAAAGAGTATTGTTTCAGATCGTGACACCAAATTTGTGGCGTACTTTTGGAGGACCTTATGGAAGAAGCTAAAGACAGAGTTGAAGTTTGGTTCTGCACACCATCCAAAATAGATGGGCAGACAAAGGTTGTTAAAAGGAGTCTGGGTAACCTACTAAGATGTTTGGTAGGAGATAAACCCAAGGGATGGGACTTGATCTTACCCCAGGAAGAATTTTCATACAACAATTATGTCAATAGAAGCACTGGTAGATCATCGTTCCAGATTGTGAATGGAGGTAGCCCCAGAATAGCTCTAGAATTGAGGAAGATGGACGAAGAAAGAAAAGAGTGCTGAAGTCGAAGATTTTGCAAAACAGATCAAGGATATACATGAGAAGGTAAGAGAACATATTAATAAGATGAATATGCAGTATAAGGCTAAGGCAGATTAGAAGAGGAGGTATAAGGAGTTTCAGATTGGTGATGAAGTGATGGTCCACTTGAGGAAAGAAAGGTTTCTAGTGGGAACATATAACAAATTGAAGATGAAGAAGTTCGATCCCTGTAAAATTTTGAAGAGGCATGACTCAGGGAATGCATATGAGGTAGAGTTGCCAAATGGATTTAACATTTCCCCTGTGTTCAGCATTTCAGATTTGACAGAGCATCATGAAGGTGGCATAGAGTAAGTACCAATGATGGAACAGTGTGGGATTCCAACACCTACTTCATAAAAGGAGGAGATTGAAGAAATCCTAGATAGTCGTGTGGGAAGGAGTACTAGGAATAGGTAGTATGAAGAATATCTAGTGAAATGGAAAGGAAGGCCTATTGAAGATTCATCCTAGTTTCCTAAGGTATAGGTCAACTGTTTGGGTTTTTCTCCACCATCTGAGACGTGACGGGGTCACTTCTCAAATTACCCTGGGTGTCTGATGCAGGAGCATCCAGTGGTGTAAGGGCACTCTTGCATCACCCAAAAATAGTTAAATTTCAAGTTTCTCAGTTTTTAGATGTTTTTACATTTTTGGATACCCTTTTCATCATAATCAAATTCCCAATTTATGGTTTTTATTTTCTATTCCTGGGTTGCAAGATATTACAGTTTTAGTTTCCCAGATTTGCACCTGAAAATCTTTCAAGTTAGATTTGAGGCACTTAGATTTCCCAGAATGGCCCTAAAACTTGCCAAAATTGGCGTAACAAATTTCAAGTGCATTATTCACTTTGAGACCTTTCCAACGGTTCAAATGGTTCGTGAATCGAAGTCCTGGATCAAAAGTTATGGCCCCGGGAAGTTGGCGCACTTTCTAGAAGATACAATTGCAAATGTTCTTTTGAAATTTGAACTTCAAGTTGTAATTTTTCAGCGCCAAACCACCTAAACTCAAATTTCAATGTTGTTTTGGCTCCAAACTAAAGAGGAGCTCTATTTATTGGTGGGTTTCTAATTTTTGGGTAACTTTTGGGGGACAAGCTCACATATTGCGATAGGGTGATTCTGTAGCTTTCTATAACTTGCATGTGTTGTAGAACTTGGGGATTTGAGATCCTCTACATATAAGAAGCTCCATTTTCTAAATAATAAAATTATTCTCTTATTTGTGGGTTATTTTCTAAGTCTCGGGCTGTGCCCTCATTAGGTGCAAAACCAACCTTGGAGAATGTTTTCAAGGTTGAAGAAGGTATACATAAGTAATGAGATGATGGAGAATTGTGTGTGGAATGTGTTTGATGTGAATTTGTGAAGTGTAACTTGTAAGCTTAATGATTTATACTATTGGAAGCAATGAGGAAAAGATGCCTACAATCTTCAAAGAGACTATGAATGTGTTGGTGATGTTGTGGTGGATCTTTTGTATTGCATTGAGATGGAATTCTCATTGTAATACTCTTCTCTTTTCTTTTTTGTAATCTAGTTGTGAGATTTTGGCAGTGATCCCTTCTTTCTTTTAGTTAGCAAGCCCTCCATAGTGAGCCTACTATATTCAGTGTTGCAATTACTTTATATTATGAGATAATCCTCACCATGTTTTTACCTTTCTTTGGTTTTCCATGTAAATTTGGTGTTCTATTATACATCATGTTGTGTTTCAGTTTTATGTTATTTTCTTTCATGCTCAATCATTCTAAAAGATTAAGGGTTCACTACATTTATGTGGATTTGAATGTTTATAAAGGTTTTTAAAATTTTAATGTACAACTTATTCACACACCCCCCTCAGTTGTCTTCTATGCATTCAACATAGAGGACTATTTTTCACCAAATATATGTACATATGTGGCAATATTGGATATATATGTTGTACTATTACGTGATACTAATACATGTATACATAATTAGACATTTTTGTGAAAGATAATGGAATTTTATAATTATGCTTTCCCATGTCCCTTCACCTTTTCATAGTTAAGATGAAAATCATCATGTATATATAATATTAAAAATATAGTTTATACGACATTGTCTTGCACTCCAAAAATAGTGCAGTCCCTTAGGGGAACAACTCAAGTCATGAAAAATTTGCCCTTATAAATACTAAGGAAAGAACATTATGAGTGTTGTAGTATTTCATTTTATAAAAAAAAATTGTAGTTTCATTTTTAGTTATTCCTTTAAAAGTATTTATATATTTTTACATTAAAGTTTATTTTGTAATTGTTTGATGGGTTTACATCTTTTTTTAAATATATAAAAATATTTAAATATTGTCATTGTAAATTTCTCACAAGATCTTAAAGGGGTCTTTTCACACAAATAGACGAGGGACTTAAGTCAACCATGTTGCCTATAATTGATTTTCCTTGATAAAATAAAACCAATTAGTTTATTACAAATAACTTCATAGTATTATATATTGATTATACATTTAAACACATTGAATATAAATTGAGATACATCAATTATAATATTAGTAAGCATCACAAATAGGAACTATTTAAAATAATATATTCATAAATAAAATTAAATACCACAATTATTATGAAACATTTCAATGTGATACTAAATATTATTTTCTTTCATACATAATACTTTCAACATTTTATTTCAAATATCCTTAAAGAAGAATCTTATATATATCTAATATACGTGGAGGGCTAGATGAGGGGTAGGCTTGGCCACAAGAGGCTCTTTCTTTTGGAGTGCTAACCCAAAAGATTCCTCCATATTAAAGTTATTCTTCCCAAGTGGCAACTCCCAATCAAAGGCATGGATCAATGACCCTAAATTATACTCTACCATATCAATCCCCATCCTAGTGGGCCAACACATATACATCTTCCTGCACCAAAGGGTATGAGTTGAAGTTCACTACCATGTGGATCAATTTTGGAACCCACAAACCTATCAGGATTAAATTCCAAGGGGTTGTCCCATATTTATGGGTCTCTTCCAATAGCCCAAATATTGATTGTGAGGTGTGTTCCCTTAGGTATGTAGTAGCCACCAACTTGGAAATCCTCTGTAGAAACTCGTGAAAGGCTGAGAGGAGTGGAAGAATGTTTACGAAAGCCTTCCTTGCAAATGGCCACTAAGTAGGGAAGCTTTGGAATGTCTGATTCTTGGAGATGCCTATTTTTACCAATAACTTCATCCATTTAAGCCTTTGCATGTGCTAGAAGTTTTGGATTTAGGATAAGCTCAACAAGTGTCCATTCTATCACACTACTTGATGTGTCAGTTCCTGCAGTGAACAAATCTTGCAAAACACATAAAACAAAATCAATTATAATTTAACTTTTTAACTTTAATTACTATGAAGAATAATACACAATATTCCAATCCCGCTATCTACTAGTGCATTAGTATAACTTAAGAATATATAAAAGTATTATAAAAGGAAACAAGTTTTCACCTTATGTGGCTTCAAGATTCTTCCTTGTATGATCTTGTTGCTCAGTGGTGGCAAGATGGAGCCCCTGCATATGGTACAACTATGTATTCTTTTGTTAAGAAGTTGAAAAATGTCAAGTATCATCTTAAGTGATGGAATAGTGTCTTGGCAATCTTTGGTCTAAGAAAAGGGAAGCACAAGATTGTCTTGCTGTTATTACTCACCAAATTTGAGATTTGAGATTTTCAGAGGCTCTTGGACATGTTGAGTCCCAAGCTCTAAAATTGGTGGAGTGGAAGCTTCATGAGGAGATTTTTTGGAAACAAAAGGCTCAGATTGACTGGCTTCTTGAGGGTGATAGGAATACTACTTTCTTCCATCATTATGTGCAAGCTCGCTAGAATAAGTGTTATATCTCTTTTCTTGTTAATTCGAAGGGTCTTTCAACTTCTTCTCAACAGGATTTGTTTAGAGAGGTTCATCAGTTTTACTCTACTCTATTTACTGAGGATTCACCTCTAGTTAAGGACGATGAGAATATGGTCCTTGCTTGCATTCCTTATTTAATCTCTAATGCTTTGAATGCTTCTCTTACTCATCTGATTACTTTGTCTAAAGTGGAGGAGGTTGTGTTTGGGATGAATAAGGGGAAAAATCCATGCCTTGATGGTTTCCCATTTGAATATTTATAGGAGTTTTGGGATACTATGAATCTAGATTTGTTGGAGGTTATTCAAGATTCTCTTCATAGTAAATAGATGCTTCGAGCCCTGAATTCCACTTTAATGGTTCTCATTCCTAAAATGGAGGGTGTTGATAGGCTTGAGTTCTTTAGACCTATTGTGCTCTATAATGTGGTGTATAAGATTATTACAAAATTGATTGAGCTAAATGGCTTAAACCTTGTCTTCCTGTTGTCATTTTTGAGGAGCAAGGAGGCTTTGTGGTGGGTCATCAAATTCTATATGGGGTGGTGGTTGCCTCTGAGGTCATTCATTCTAACAAAACCTCTAAGGATAGGTCTATGTTCATCAAGTTGGATATGGCCAAAGCTTATGACATAGTTAAGTGGAATTTTCTCTAGAAGATTCTGTTGGCCTTTGGTTTTTCTTTTGATTGGGTGAGTTGGACGATGAGTTTTATTACTTCTTCCTCATTTTCGGTTATTGTGAATGGTGAACCTTTAGGGCTTTTTGGTGCTACCAGGGGCCCTTGTCAGGGGGATTTGCTTTCTCCTTATTTTTTTATTATAATGGCAGAGGGGTTGGGCCCGTTTCTTAAATTTCAGGTGTCTCAAGGGTTGATTCATGGTTGGAAGTGGGGTTTGGATTTTCCAATGCTTTCTCATCTCCAATTTGTGGATGACACCTCTTTTATGGGGTTGGATCATAATCAGGAAGCTGAATCCTTTAGGAAAGCTTTAGACATCTACCTTGTTGCTTCAAATCATAAATTTAATGAGAAGAAGTCTTCTATTTTCTTCTTTAATACTCCTCAGATTATCCAATAATGAATTGCAGCTATTTTGCAGTTTCAAATACGGTATCTTCCCTTTATCTATTTGGGTATTCCTCTTGCTATTAGTCGTCAGCCCAGGTCCTCCTAGCAAACTTTGCTTGACAAGCTATGGTGGAAGATCACACATTGGAATCATCGGTGGTTGTCTATTGCTGCTAGAGTGACTCTTCTCAAGTCTAATATCCAGGCCCTTCCTATCTATAGATGATTTGTTCAAGTGACCCCTATGTATTTCCTTAAGGAATTTGATGCTCTCTCACATCAATTTATTTGTAGTGGTAACTTGTTGTCTACTAAGTGGAGCCTTGTTAAATGGGAATCTGTGTGTAGACCAAAATAGGAGGGTGGCCTTGGTTTATGCTCTACTATTTTGAACAGGAAATTTCTTGTTGCTAAGCTTTACTGACATTGGTGTACCAATCAACATCAATTATGGGATCGTATTCTCAACCACAAGTATCTTAGGGGTGTTGCATCTTTTGAGGTTCCTCACTATCCTCTGGAGGGGATTGGTTCCATGATTTGGCATACTTTGAAAGTGAGGGCTCATTTGATTAAGTGTGCACTTTTTTGGATCTGGCATTTGAGGTCATAGGCTCTATTTTGGTTAGATTCTTGGGATGGTCACCCACCTATCCTATCTACTTTTCCTCACCTCTAGTCCCTTTGTGATGTTTTTACTATGATTGGCTAGGATATTGTTGAGCATTATAAGGTTGCACAACATTGTGCATTAGTTGAAAGTTTTTTTGGAAGCTTCCTTCTAAGTGGCCACTTGGTGGGTTTGAGGTGGATAGGTGTGAGCTGGCTCAACTTCTAGATTCTTGTGATTGTAATTCTTTGAGAGGGCCTAATGTCTTGACTTGGGATGGTGCTGATTTATTTGGAAAGTACTATGTGTTTCCTGGTTATAAGTAGCTTGGTAGGTAGTTTTTTGGGGATATTGAGGTCCCTTGGTGGAAGCGAGTTTGGAATAATTTATCGTTGCCCAAGTGCAATTTTTTCATGTGGTTAGTGGCTCAAAACTAGTGTCTTACTTGGGATAATTTATGTAAGTGTGGTTTCCAAGGACCTTCAATGTGTGTTTTGTGTTGTAATTGTGAGGAGAGTGTCCCTCATCTCTTCTTTCATTTTTTGTATGCTAGGGAGATTTGGAATTTTTGGTGGAGGGTGTGGAACATGCCCTATTGGCATGTTTCCTCATTGGCTGAGTTTGTGGATTAGTGGGGTAGGGCCCCTGTTTCTACTTCTTTTCTTCAAGTTGCTTGCGCTGTTGGCCCATCCTTAATTATTTGGAACCTTTATTTGGAGAAGAAACGTCATATTTTTTAGGATGTGAAGTTGGTGGCCCCTTTCTTGTGGTGGAAAATTTTGCATTCTTTGGGAGAAACTGTTGCAGCTAAGTGTGACTTGTCGACATTAGTGGATCCTTGTGATTTTGGTTGTTGGAAGCTTGTGTGCAATAGATGTAGACATCCTACTCCAAAGGTTAATAGAGAGAGGAGATGGTCTCCTCCACCTCAGGGAGTCTTAAAAATCAACATAGATGGCTCTTCTCGAGGAAACCCTGGTCATGCTGGAATTTGTGGTGTTGGTCAGGATAGCTCTGGAGATGTTCAGTTTATCTTCTTTGTTTATAAGGGTCTTCATAGTAATAATTTAATGGAGGCTTAGGCCATTTTATTAGCTATGGAGAGTGGAAGTCAATTGGGGTGGCGAAGGATCATATGTGAGTCTGATTCCTAGGTAGTGGTGAACTTGTTGAATAGATGCCATTTAGATGATGTTAGTTGGCATTTGGATTTGACTGTTTCACAAATACTCAATCTTTGAGCTTCTTTGAAGTTTTTTACTTTCATTCACATTCCTAGATAATGGAATGGTGTTGCTAATTGTTTGGCTAAATGGGCTTTTGATCATATTCATGATTGGAACTTAAGGGATTGGAGTCACTTACCCCTGGATCTATCTTAACAGTTGGACCACTTGGTGGAGCTTGATAGGGCTATGTAATGCCCTTGCTTTGTACTTCTTTTTGTTTTAATAAGTTTTTACCCCTCCTTTAAACTGAGAGACAAGGGATAAAAGGAAACAAGTTTACATCTAGTATAGTGAAAGTTAGCTTAATCTAAGATAAGGTGCTCTATTATAGCCTTTAAACTTTAATTTAAAAAACATAAGACCTTATAATTCATTCCCATGGTTTAAATTTCTTATTTCTTTTTCAGCCCTTTGCATAGTTTGAGTTTAATTGATAGATCTTTTTTTAAATGATCAATTATTTTTTATAAGCATTAGAAATATAAATGATAGAATTAGTTACACTTCTATTTGAATATTTAATGTTAGCAACACATTAACCTATTTCGTATTATCATAATATAGAGGATCAATATATTAAAATACTTATGGATATTTCACACAAACTAGAAAGGAAAATTATCTATATATCCAAAATGTTTATACTATAGTTAATATTTGACAAATCAAATGAACATAGAACATTGTTAGCCTTATTTAAAATAAACTCAAATTATAGTTGATCACAGTCTATTATGTTTTATAATTTTATATTATCATCAGACAACCTCACATCCTTGCCATCAAAATTATTTTGTTTAGACATAAGCACGTCCAAACAATCTAGAGTTGCTCGCTTGTTGGCGGTGGCCTGGTGTTTTGCAATCATCTTGTTTAGGATATCATTGAACCATTTTGCTAGCTTCTTCATACTCCCTTGTATCCTATGCAAATCCATTCATGTAACAGAGGGTATAAAATCACCTATATTAAAATACCCTATGTTAGTCATCAGCTCCACTACATTCTCCTTGAATTGGTTTTCCTCGTTCCCTTGGCCCTTGAAAACTCGCTTGCTTAAACTCATTTGGCCAAAAATGTTGGTTGTGTAGATGTTTAGTAGGTCTGACACATTTACTATCTAGATGTGACCTATTTTAGATTCTCTTACTAGTTTCCAATCATCTAATGCCTTACCACCCAACATGTGAATATTAGATAGCTGATAAAAAAGAGTTTAAAAATCAGGTTTAGCCAATTTCTTTAAAAGAAAATTTAACATCTTAAATAGAATGTTATACCAACTCACTACTAAATAATTTTAATCTATCAACTACCATAAATATCTTAAATAGTTCTATATTGCAGTGGCACAGTCTTGTTTCACTGCAGCTTCTCAAAAATAATTTATTCTGGGATTGATTTTGCTTGCAATATAATTTATTATTTCACTTTATGCACTATTTTTATTTGCTTTTTATTTAAAATCTTTGGAGTTTTTGACAAATTTTTGGATGACAAATTAGGATAGAGGATCGAAATTTTAGTGGACAAACTAGGTAGAAGCTATTGATGTTTTTTCTAGATAAGATAAGATTTGGTTTTCTAGGTTTTTTTTAATTTTATTTGGATATTGTTTGAATGAAGTATTTTTTTAAAATATTATCTTGTTTAACAATCAAATATTTAATACTAATTTTACATTACATCTATATTAAAAAGTGATAAATATATATATTTTTTAATGGATGATTTTATATCATCTACAAATAACTTTTAACTATTCAATATTGAACAAGTCTTTGATTGAAACTTCTTTGACCTTATCTCTTATGATCTTTGACCTTATTTGTTATGATCTTTGACTTCATTCTAATTTAACCAATAGATCAAAGACCCATTGACTATCCTTTTCTTATTAACTAAAAATTAACCTTTAATTGTTAAACTAAAGATGGGTTATAGCACAGACAAGAAAACAAATAGTTATTTTAGAAGGTTGTGATGAAATACCATTCTTTGCTAAAAAGATATCTAAATCCAATGTATAGACAAACCCATGAATCCCCCCACAAAAAAACCTCATGAATCAGACCCACTTCCATTGCCCTTGTTGTTGTGGCTCAAGGGATGCTACAAAGAACCAGAACTCCTACAATATGTCTTTATAGCATTTGTTTGCGTTTAAATTGTAGTGTTATGGTCTGATCGCAAGTGGAATAGTTTAATGAGAATCTTGACTAAGTATTGATAGAGAGAAGGCCAGAAAGAAGAGATGCCAAAAACTGTGACATAAGTATTAGGTGGTATGAATTGCCATTTCAGGTGCAGAAAGTCCATGCCCATAGCTTTTATATTAAACAAAACTCTCGAATTAAACGAAACTCTCACCTCTTCTAGAGATGAAATGATTTCAAACTGAAACGAAACAAACAAACAAAAAAAACAAAAACTATTAGAGGGAAAAGGATCGTTGGCCCAGCTACATTTATCTGATAAAAGAAAGAACAGTAAAAGCAGTAGTTCCCACATATAACATATTTCTTTTATATCAATATGATATATTACTTTTATATGAATATTTACTATCACATTTAGATAATAGAACAGGAGCTGCACAATTTTCTTACAGCTCACAAACCTAAAATTTAACATGATGTTTTACTAGAATTAATTGATAATAAATTAACATAGTATTTGATATGCATTGGGATCATCAAAGCATATAGGAAAAGGTTGTTAGAAGAAATATAGGTTCTTCAATATGTTTTCATTTGGGTGTTGGAGGAGGAGAAGTGTTTGAGATTTGGAAGGGATAATGTTGTGTTCATTTGATATTTTAGTGGAGGTTTGGCTATTAGAAGGGGTATCAGGAAAATTCACTGCCAACAATTTGCAGCCAAAAAATTCATGGCCAACAATTCACTGCAGGAAAATTCACTGCCATGAAAAATTCACCTCAAGGAATTTTCCTTGAGGTGAATTTGTCATGGCTATGAATTTTCCCCCATGGTGAATTGCTGGTAGTGAATTTTCCTAGAGCAGTAAGAAGGATATTGGAGATATATTAAAATGAAAAATAAAGTTTGTAATATGTAAGAATACATTAAATGTCCAAGAAAATTTAGTTCATCATAAAAGGTGAGCATTAAACTAATGAAGAACTTTTTTTTTTGGAAATTTAGTGTGTTCCTCCATATTACAAACATTATTTTTCATCTTAAAATATCTCCAACATCCTTCTGACAGCCAACCATCCATTAAAATATCAAATGAGCACAACATTGTCCCTTCCCCCAAGAACTTCTCCTCCTACAACACCCAAATTGAGGCATATTGAGGAACCTATATTTCCTTTGACAACCTACCTTTTCATATGTGCTTTGATGATCCCAAAACATATATCATATCAATAACTGTTATGTTAGTGTTACAATAGTCAACAACTAACTCAATCTAACATATTTTTTATTATTCATCCACTAGCAATGGAAACCTTTGTGTCATCTTCCTCTACAACAACTCCAATACTTCTTTTGATGTCTTCATATGTTGCAGAAGGAAGTCCTCTCTACAAGGAAGGTCTTATAATCTAAGATATGAAGCTCCACTTTCGATAAAATCGAGTCCTTCTCATCAAATGACATTTGATAAAACCCCCCACACCATGCTTCCACTTTTTCGTGCAACAACATTTGAATGGAGGAATTCAAAGGATGTGGTGGTGGCTACACCTAACACCTCACCAATTATTGACCCATATATCAGCTATTTGAGAGAAATGTTTTTGACATGACCCATGAAGATATTTTTGGTATCGGAAATAGGAACTCTCACTGATTTTCCTTTTTCTTATTGCCTAAGATTTTAAGTTGTTCATTGAAAACTATTATTTTGACATACTAGAGGTCGTTTCATCTATACAGAACTCTCAATGTTCTCATCATTTTCAAGGTGCTCTCATCTTTCTAAGTACACCCAAGATCAAGTCACACTCAATATTGCTTTGATAGTATAATAGAACAATAGCCTCACAACTCTTTAATATTTATTTAACTTGAAGGTCATTATAATTTATGGCTTGAAAGAAAGCTCAACAACTCCCCAAAAACCTAGAATCTAACATGATAGGTCTAACAAGAACTAATTAACACCAAAATAAAGACTATCAACACATATAATCTCTCATGGACACATCTACAATTGTTGTTGACACATATT
This sequence comes from Sequoia sempervirens, assembly GCA_007258455.2. NCBI lineage: Eukaryota > Viridiplantae > Streptophyta > Pinopsida > Cupressales > Cupressaceae > Sequoia > Sequoia sempervirens. The sequence continues at coordinate 384,828,211 of VDFB02193867.1, read as the reverse complement.
CAATACGTAAATGATTTATTTATTCATTATTTATATTTTTTAATCAAAGTAATTATTAATTTGTTAAATCTAATATACCATATATATATTTTTATTTTTAAGAACTATAAAACATTGATTAGGATAAAAGTTGGGGTCAACCTACTACAAACAAATAGCAAAATTCAATGGCATCCACCAAAAAGCAAAATTCAATGTAAGGAAAAACTCTTTAGCTTGAATTTTACGTTCAAATGGCATGCAACTGCATAACTACATTCATTGTATGTAAACATTTTTTATTATAGATTTCAAATTATTTTTAAAATAAGAGAAAAATGGATGTTATTATTTTTTTTTAAATTATTTGGAAGATATTATCTTTCTTGCCTTTCAAAATATTCCAAGATCAATAAAATTCAATTAAACTAAAAAATACAAATCAAAAGATTTTTTACTTAAAATATTTTATAACCTTTTTGAAATTAGAATTTATTTTACTTTTAGAATGTGAAGTGATTTGCAAGCAAAAAAGGAAAAAATAAAATAGAAAGTTTGTTTTTATATCTAAGTTTTCAAGATATTGTGGTTATGCGCCTCGATAATGATAACTATTAGAATTTAATATACGTATGTAGTCTTAATCCAATAGAAACAAGATAAAAAATACATTATGAAATTTTATCCTTTATAGTTAAAGTTGTTTTACTCAATGAATATATAACTCAATTTTTATACAATTTTTTTTATGAATATGCATGTCAATTACTATTAATTAAAATTTAATACACAGATCCTCAAAAAAAGTAAGAGAACACAAGATCACTCCAAAAATATATTTTATATATCAAATATAAAAGAAAAAAATTGGAAAAAATTTGGTAAACTTTTTTCACTGGGTGTTTTGTTTTTTATTATGCCAATAATGGTTCTCTAGTTGCAATTCTAGTTTCTTGGCCTGTGTGCCTTTTTCCCAGCCTGTTTCTTGTTTTCTATTCTAACTTGCACCATGGGATTAGGGCCCTTCCCCTGCTTACCTAATCTAAAATGGGATGCTTTAGCCAACCTAGCTAGGCACCTACCAAACATGTCATAAAAAATTAGCGCAAACATATTTAATAAGTTAATTTATACTTTATATAGATAAAAAATAATATAAATATACTTATTTAGAAAATTAATAAATTTTTATATTCATATTTTGAATTAAATAAATTATGATTACATTATTATATATAAAAATATTTAAAATGTTAAGAATTTATGCATAAATATAAATATTGTATCATTAATTTTTAATTAATAGACCATTAATTTTTTTAAAAATACACAACTACCACAACTTTATAATTAAAAATTAGGTTTTACCTCATCCTAAAAGTGACAACATATTTCTAGATGGTCATTCATGTAATTTAATATTAAACTCTAGAATTTGTCTACAATTTGAACTATTTTATTCCAAGTCCATTTATACTTATCTATAGAGTTGTTTGTTTATATGTATGTATGTATGTATGAAAATAACACCCACATCTATCTCCATATTTATTTATTTTTTCCTAAAACCTTGTTTATTATGATTGCTCTTGTCCTCGTTGTCAAGCCATGTTGCATATAAGTTTCTATTATAATATATGTATAGAACACTTTTCCTTGCTTTTGTTTTTAATGAATAGGAAGCTATCTATATTAATTCAAATATAAATATACATATTCACAAAAAAGGATGGCTAGTAAAAAGGCACACCTCGAGAGTCAAATGGGCACTGCCCAAAAAAACAAATAGATCACATGGGCGAAGCCTAGAAGTCCAAAATTACAAAGTAAATAAAAAGGCCATTAAGCAGCCAAAGCAGTGCCAGCAGAGCTAGGAGGGTCTTTGTCATCCAAATTTTTCCCCCATACATCAGCGGGGTCTAAAGTGATGTCAGGGAGAGGACCCCAACCATCATCAACATCCTTTTTCTCTTTATCTTCTTCCTCGTGCTAGGGCGGGATTGCAAGCGCCATATGCAATTTTTTTTACCAATGGCTTGCCAACCAGAGCCAGAAGTAGGAGGGTCATCAGAGGGCCACCCAAAATTTCCATCGCTGCTCCCCGAAGCACCGCCAGAAGGCCACCCTTGGCTAGCCCATGGTGGAGGAGAGTGGTTTCATTGAGGAGTGCGAGAATCTCACTGAGGCGGAGGCTGGGAATGGCGACACGCAGAGCCACTCTAATGTCGGCCCCTGAAGGGTGACCGACTATAGGAAGAGGTGGGTGAAGTAGGGACCTAAGCAATAGTACAAGGGGCATTACCCCAGTGATCTAGGAGAACCTAAAGGTGAGAAACCTCAAGTACAACTTTGTTAGCTTGCACCTGAACCTATAAAAGCACATTAGAGAAAATCATAGCTTAAGCATATAAAGATACATGAATTTCCATTTGAGTATGCGAAAAAATGCAAGCATTTATGTCTTTCCAAATATTGAAGAGAATTTCCACCCTGAAAGTGTGCCAAAGCTAGGTGAATTTTGTAGGAAATCTAGGAGAATTTCCTAGCAACACCATATCCCAGGAGAAAGCTCTAGCCTAAAGGGCTGAAAAAAGTCATGAATCCAAGTCCAAACTTGCTGGGCTCTGGGACAAAACCAAAAAAGATGCTTAAAATTCTCAGCTTGCCCACAAAAAGGGCAACGAGGGTCCCGAACCCCCAGGTGAACAAGCCGAGAACCCACAGGAAAGCCTTGGAAAAGAATACACTAGGCAAAGTGGGAAAGTTTTGGCTCAACACTTGCAGAACAAGAGGCAGCAAATATTTTACGCCAGTTATGAGTGGGAGATTGAAGAAGTCACCTTTGGTTCAAACTCTGAATCATAGGAAAATGTGGTGAGAGCCACCTATTATAGAGCTAAGGTTTTTAATTTCTGAAAGGGGTGTTTGGATACCACTTCCAATCTTTCCACCAAGGTTTGGTCCCATAAATTCCAAATTTATGAAGCATTTTAGTAGGAATAACATTCACCAGACCCTCATAAGTAGCACGATCCTAGTTATGAAGCCTAAACTGGGCATGAAAAACTTCTCACGACATAATACACATGTTGGGTCTATGAAATATCTGTTGGAGGGTCTGGATACCCTTCTTGTGAAACCTAAGTGCCTTGAAACCCTCTATGAGACTTAGAGGAGTCCCAAAGAAAGTCTCGAAGCAAATTCTCAAGCTTTCCATTGGCAGCTTTGGAAGGGACCCAACAAGAATAATAATAAAAATGGGTGGCTACCAGAACTTTGAAACACACTTGAAATTTCCCTGCCAAAGAGAGGGGCTTGGTAATCCAATAAGAAAGATTCTACTCAACCCTAGAGACCATGGCTTGCCAAAGCTTAGGCAGAGATGCTTGAAAGGCAAAGGGAATACCTAGAAACCAAAAAAAATTTCTTGGCCCAATCCACTTCCATCCATACTGTTGCAACCAAGGTAGAGAAGGCAAGATAGATTGTCATTAACACAAAGTTTTGTGCCACTAGATGGCAGATTCGGAAGCAAGACAAAAGGTATTAAGGCACTGAAGAGCCACCGCAATGGAATATTCTTCCTCAAGAAGGGTGAGGAATGAGTCATTAGTAAAATGGCCATTAATAAGCTGCCAGGAAACCGTGTTGGCCAAGAGGTAGCCAAAGCCATTAGCTATAAGCACATACAAAGAGGGGGCTAGCGGGCACCCTTGCTGAATCGAATGAAAGATTCCAAAGATAGAGGATTGATAGCCATTGATGGTGATACAGGTTGAGGCATTCGCAAAGAGCATTTGAACAGATTGAATGAAGTTGGGCCCAAAACCCAAAGCTTGCAGCATAGCAAGAATAAATGGCCATCCAATGTGGTCACAAGCCTTGCAAAAGTCAATTTTAATGAACATGGATTTTTGGTTTTAACATCTAGCCCATTCCATGCCTTCCCAAACAACAATAATATCATCCAAACTAAATATGGATTTGATAAACCCAATTTGTTCCGGGCACACAATCTAAGGTAGAAGATGGCAAATTTTAAGAGCCACAGCCTTGGTGATAATCTTGTAAGAGGTATTAAGAAGCATGATAGGTCTCTAGTTGCAAATGTCTTCTAGGTCACTAGGCTTAGGTATGAATTTTATATTACCTTTATTAATTAAGTTACCTAGAGAATTAGAATGAAAAAATTCTAAGTAAACTTGATGCAAATCATGCTCAATATAGTCCCACATGGCCTTGTAGAATTCACAAGGGAACCCATCAATTGTTAGGGCTTTGTCATCAACCATGGAATAGATAGTCTCTTTGAGGTCATCAACTGATAATAGTTGATCACAAAAAAAATTATGAGCTAAAGAAATCTTATTTGGCACAACAACAAGACAATCCTGAAGGGCTTGTTGTTGCATAGGCATGATTTCCTGTGCAGTGAAGACTTGCTTATAATGACGCACAAAGGCTTGGAGAATATCAAGTAGCTCAAAAATCACTTGAACATCATCTTTGATTTTTTTAATGCCCGAGGATGAGTGTTTGGCATGCAGAGCCAAAAAACTCTTTGGAGGCATGATCACCAACTTTTAGCCAATGTAACCAGGCTTTGATTTGCGCACCCCTAGCAGTATAGTTGACATCAATTTGATTCTTGTGCCTTAATTTCACCACCCTAACTTGTAATGATGGAGAAAAAGAGCTGGCCACCAAAGCCTCAGTAGCAGCATGAAGGTTAGCGGTGGTAGCCTCATAAAACCACTAATGAAAAATAGCTAATTGGTACCCATAAATGCCCAGAAATCTAACCGTGCAGACGATAGCCTCATTCCACCAAATAATCTAGCCTGTATGATGAGCTAGTCTGCACTCCAAATTCTAGACTCTGTGAATGTGGACTAGGGTAGGCTTGTGGTAGAGTAAAGACATGTTTAAAAAAAAACTAAGTTGTACACGTGTGAGGCTGTCGAGTCTCCCATTCAATGAAAAAAGAAATGGGGAAGTGGTCTGAAAAGGTCACATCGACTAATGGCTTAATCAAGAGAGAGGAGTTGTCAAAAGAGAAAAAATATTGCATCGAGATCATGGCACGATCAAGGCATTTAAATATTCTATCAAAACTAGCTTTGTAATTACACCAAATGTCCCAGAGAGAATGAGAATGGCAATGACCAATATTGGGATAAAAAAGCCCCAATTTCATGCGCATGTAAAACCATGCCTCCCTTTCCCCAGCTATCCATCTAAATGGAAAAGTGTGATCTTTGTCAAACACCATCTCCACCATATTGAAGTCCCCACATAGTAACCAGGTAGCAACTGGTAAAGAATCATCAATCCACTACTAGAGCAAAGAGCGTTCCACAACATCATTAGAAGCATAGACATTAATAATCCCAAAGGAATGATTATCAATGTCAAGAAGGATCTAGATGAGCCGATGAGTTGGATCAGACCCATGGTCGACCACACAAGAGTTCCACTGTGGGGCCAAAAGGGTGACAAATCCACTATTCCCAACATGATGAGTAGTATAGAACATTTTACTAGCTGGCTAAATAGAGTGACAAGCTGCAACAAGCAACAAACAAAAAAAAATAACTTCTTGGAGACAAAGCATTTCAATACCAGAGTACTTACACAAGGTATTCCTAAAAAAATACTTCTTGGAGAGGTCTGTCAAACCTCGAACATTCCATGAGAGGAACTTCATGAGTGAAACTCCTCCATGTTTTTGAAACCTGATTCCTCTTCATTCAGAGAAGAGAAATAATTTTGTAAAAATTTTGGTGGAACTGATCCAATCTGAATGGACAGAGAGGAAAGCCTCTTCTTTTCATGAACATATTCCACTTCTTCCATAGGAAGGGAAGGGATGCGAGACCTCCTTTGAGCTCTCATCAAAGGAGAAGAAACATTTGGTTATGTTAACATGATAGCAACCTGCTGAGGCATAGCCTTTGGCCTAGGCTATTGTGGAACATAATCAACTCCAATCAGAGCTTCTTTCCCCTTTAAAGAAGGGTTTGAAATATCTTTCACTAGTTCAGAGGTCATGGGAGCTGACCCAAAACTAATGGACTTATTCTTTCAGTTCGTAATCATAGTCCATTTCACATCAGGTTTGGTAGCAGATGCAGTCACTGAATGAGGCTTTTCAGCATCTCATAGTGTAGAAAGTGTATGAGGAATTTGCAAAGGGCATTCCTTAATCTTGTGGTCCACTGACTGACACCTATAACATGTGTTGGGTAGATTAAAATATGTGACCTTGTGGGTGTGACATAGAGCTCCAATTTGGATATCAATGGAGTCTTTCATATCTTTGGAAAGGTCCACTTCCACACAAACCCTCTTTTGGGGTCAGGCCTGAAAGAACCTATCTGGCTCAATGCAAATAACCCTCCCTAGTGAGGAAGCTATATTATTCAAAAAAGGCACACAAGGAAAGGGTAAACTAGGAAATTCAATCTAGACCAAGACACACAACTTGGTGTCATCCAAGATAGCAAAATCATGAGTCCATGCCTAGAAAATTAACAAAGAAGACTGGACATACCAGGGCCTATGGGCTAAGATAGCCTACACATGATTGAACTCTGCAAAGCAGAACAAAAAGAAACCCTTGGTTAAATTTTGGACTATATCAAGGGGAACCCCATGAGGGACCCAAGCCTTGTTAACCCATTCTTTAAGCACGCTTTCAAGGGGAGTTCTCCCAAAAAAATACCCAACAAGGGTATATTGCTCAAGCCATTAATAGGCAGTATCAAAATCTAGTAAAGGAAAAACCACATCAGCCGGTGAATCAGAGCACTCACCTCATGAAAGAATTTTAGAACAAATTTCTGAGGACATTTGTTCAAAGGAGGAGCCATTGAGCAACGTCATCGAACCGCTAACACTAGAAAGAATTGTTGAGTTAGAGCTAATTGAAGGCATACTAAAACAAAAAAAATTGCAGTAAATGTGGCCATACACACAAGAAAAGAGGGGCTTCCTATGCAGGATGCACAATATGATGCAAGAGGGGCCAAGGGTGACCACAAAAAACATAAAACCCTAGCAGAGCTCATACATTCTTCAAAATTGTAATCCTTTTCCTTGCTTTTGAGTTGAATTCCTCAAATAATTTACGGAAAGTACATGGTAGGTTGGAAAGGATGATTATTTTTTTTGGTTGGAAGGTTTGGTTTGTGATAATATAGAGTTTTTTATTGTTTTTTTATTTTAAATGGGGATCATGAAATGTTATAATGAATATAAATTTTTATTAATAAAATGATTAACTGGTTGTGAATGTCTTTTCTAAAATTTAATATAAGTAAAAAAAATGTATTTTGAAAAGTATTTTTAATAATAAAAAAAATATCATATATTATAACAAATTTATTGTAGCCTTACTCACTGACTTGGAAAGCTTTTTTGAGAAGTGCCTTGAGTTTGTTGCCAATAACCCTAAGGATCCCATTCCCCTACTACTCCATCAAGGCCTCATCTTGAGGCTCTATCTTTTTCACCTCACTCTTTTCCCACCCAAACCCATATTCATTTTTTTCATTGAGGAAATTGAACCCCCGGTTCAGACCAATATTTCCCCATCAAGTCCAAGGGTCCCAAAAGTAAAAATCCTCTAGCGGCTGTTGAAACCCCTAAACCCAAACTAGCTACCAAGAAGAAAAAGGGGATTGTGGGGATAGCCCAATCTCACATTGCAGTTGGTATGTACGAACTTAAGTCTTCCCTGACTAAGATTGATAGAAAACCTACTACTAAGAGGAATGTGAAGGATGAGGGGAAGGATTTGGTGGAGCAACCGGCCATTGATAGTGTTGGAAAGAATAGGATGGGAAAAGACTCCAAAGGGGATACTATGGTTGTTGCTACTGTGGAGACTTGGGTCAAAAATACTAGCATCAGGAGATTTGGTAGATTGGCTACAAACAACAAGAAAGTGCAAATTAGTGAAATTTTTACTAATGAGGAGTGGTCTAACAGCAAAAGGGATAACAAGGAGGAGGACACTGAGGAAGAGGAGGAGGATTTTGTTGAAGGGCCTAACCACTTTTCGGACCTCAACAAAATTCTAAAAGAGAAATCGACTTCCCAATCCTCAAACCCTCATGGTTTGGAGCATGCTAACATTATGAAGACTGTGGAGAAAGGGAAGGATCAACAAGGACTTCTTGAATAGGTGGAGAAGATTAAAAATAAACTCAACGGTATATCTAGGCTCACTATCAAGTTGATCCACTGTGTAGTTGGCACCCTATCTACTGTAATTTAGATGGAAGTGGAAAAGAATGTTACGGAGGATGGTCCCTACTAGGCTAGGGAGGATGTTGTCAACCTCGTCTCCCAGAAGTGGGAAAATGCTTGCTAGTCTATTGTTGATTTGTCTGTTGGTTTTTTTGGTCAGCTGTTAGTCTACTACATTTGTTTTTGTTTTTGTTTTTTGTTGTTATCTTTGGACTTGATCTTTTTTTCCCTTGAGGCTCATCATGTAAAGGGTACAATGCCCCATAAATGCTACTTATAATATCAAAAACATATTTATAGTAGCATGTATATATCAAGAAATGAAAATAAATATAAATATTTGGAAAGAAGTCTTAAATAGAGTGAAATCTTTTATGCGTATTAAAAATTGTCATATGATATGGAAATAAATTTTTATTTGACACAAAAAAATGTTGCAATGATTGATTTCAAAGTGATATAATGATAATTCTATTCAACGAATCTAACACACAACTATTTACACAATGAAGAACATAAAAAAGAACACCATTTAATCTCAAAAAAATGTATGTAGAAAGGAGCTTCATATTACAACAAATTCTCCAAAAATTTAATGATTCCTTATTATAGTAAATGTAATTCCAACTAAAATCTATTAGAAATAAATGATCCCAAGGGGTTAACAATTTTTTTGACATTAATTCCACTTTAATGTTTTAGTTTCCTCAAGCATATGTAATAATTTTTCAACATACAAGATCACTTGATGCAAGAGCACCCTAAGGTTGACATAATCTTGCATCACCCACACAAATTTCATGTTTTCTAGTTTATTGCATGAAAACTATTTGGAAGGAATGTATTTGTTTAGTTCCTATTGCAAATTGTTTCACTTGTGTGCACTTGTATTATTTCTCTTTGCTTGCAAGAGTGAAGTTTCTTGGCGTGCTCATTTGTTATGACCTCTAGTTCTAAGAAGATGGATCCCTCATCATCCCATGTTGGTAGCTTTATTAGTAGTCTTCTAGCTTTCTCAAGTGCTTTATGAAGGAAAAAGACATGAAAAACTAGTGGATTTTAGAAGAGTGTAGGAGTGTAAGTTTGTACATATGACATCTCATCAATGTGTTGCACCACTAGATAAGGGAAATAAAATTTTGACACTGTAACTTATGACCTATCTTTTCATGCAATGTTGTTTGATTATGAGGCCAAAGATGTAAAAATTTCCAATCACATAATACGAGTTATGACTTTTCTTATGTTGATATCTATGTTGTTTCATCTCTTGAATCTCTTTGAACTATCTCAACACTCGATCCAGCAAATACATCTCAATAATGTGTTATTATTGGACTATCCATCCAATCAGGTATCTCTATTGTTTGCACCGTGGTAGGTGTTGATCCTTGTTAGGCCACTGGGTGCTATCTTTGTAAGGTCTCCATACAAAACTAACCATGCTATCAATGTCATTCATTTAATATCATGTGTCTCCAACATGTGTTTGAGTCATGACACCACGGTACATATACACATAGGGTGTGTTTTCCCCCATCTATCAACAAACAGGAGGACAAAAAATGACGATGTGCTCCCATGCCCATATCATCAAGAGCATCACTCTGTAACTCATCGATTGTCCATCACAGGGTATGTGCAGGATCATGATGGGCCAAAAAGTGGCAATATGATGGGTATGTGGTTGACGACCTATTTTTTACCCAAAATTGATGAAATGAAAAGGGTTTTTAAAGGATATTCTCAGATTTCCACCAATATAAATTATGCTTTACTTTGAATTTAGTGAGTGATTATTATTCATTTTCTATTCAAATTACGACTAAAATCCTGATTGATAGACTGATTGAAAAACATCTATAGCTTTCAAATGATATCATAGTTTTTGAATCCAAAACATGTGTCACATTCTATGCTTCACATGCTATTGGATTAAAAAAAGAAAAAATCAATTTCATGAAGTTTTGACCAAGTTAAGGTGGTCAAACATGCGAGTTTTGTATATTTTTTAAAAGTTGTAAAAAAAAACTCATAATTAATTATTTACTTGGAAAAAAATTTAAAAATATGTTTCACATCGGGAAATGAGTCCTCTACTTATATCTAAAATATTATAACAAAATATTGTCATTTTATTATGGTTAGGGTGGTCAGACAGACTCCTATTTCTTATTTTTTCCCTAAAATTTAAGTACTACTATATTGAAATTTCAAATTTTTACCAAATAGATTTTTTTTAAAACAAACCTAGTATTTTAGAAACTACATTCAATTTGCTACAGATTCTATTTTTACATATTTTTGAAATAATATAGATAACTTATTCAAATTTTTACATCAAGTTGCCTAACTCTAATTTTTCTTATTTTTTTGCCACTTAAGGGCTTGTTTTTTCCATGATGATCCTGTACATACCCCACAGTAAGCTATTTCAAGCAACTGAAAATAGAGTATCACTAAAAAGCAAGGTTCCCATGCGTAAACTATATCTCTGGCCACCATCTCCACTAGAATCTCACTCCAGCCAACTAGGAACCCATGTCTTCAAAGGTATGGAATAACGACCACAACAATCAACATACACATGATGTAGTCAAACCTCTCATACCTCTCTACCAGAGTCTCCTATTTGATCTCATACTAGTTTATGTCTAGATCTCTGATATCCTCATATATGTATTAGTCTAGGAGCACTTGATATCCATGCCTTGAGTCATATTTGACTCACTCCTCTCGAATAGGTAGTCATAAAATCCAATAGATATCCTTTAGGTTCGTGGTTGCCTCTCCTATTACGAGGTGGAAGGAGTACACATCTGAATGCCATCTCTCTATGAGTGTAGTCAACATAGCTATGTTTTCCCTAATAACGGGCATAAAAGACACATGATACAAACTAAGATGCCACAGTCAATGCTTTTTGAACAATACTATTCAACTACTCACGTAGTTGGTATGTCATATGTCAGGACTCCCATGTATAAAGAGGGTCAAGTGAAACTTGTCATCACAAGTGAAAGCATTGCGTCAATCTAATATCCTACTTAGATTTATTAGACTCAAGTTGCAAAAGAAATTTCATCTAAAATTGGGGCAAACTTTTTAACAGTCAGTTGTGTCGCAAAGTTAAGAAATTGTGTCACACAATCTTTATATGCATTGTCTCAAAATAATTGCATCGTATGCCTTCACATTTGCATCGTAAGGACTCAATTGTGTCAAATCCCCAATCAATTGTAACTTTTTAAGGCATTTGTGTCATTTACCTATGCTAATGAATCACACATTATCATTTGTGTAATTGCATATTGCACATGCGTCAATTCATAGCAATTGCGTCAAACTTCCTGAAAACCTAAACCTAACCTATACATGACCTAAACCCTTGCGTCAAAGCACAAATAATTATGTCATTCATGATTGCATTTGTAGTGAACTGGAAACGACGCAATTCCCTGTTAAATTTTTCTAGGTTCTAGAAATGTGTGAAATTAAAAATTGATTTGAAGTGGGCCAAAAGGCACTTATCGGCTCTCCTGTGCCATCTGGTCATTTGAAGGGATAGAAGAAGTATCCTTGATACTCGATGTATGGAACAAGTGACATCTTTGCAACTTCTTCTTTAAGAGCTCTTCAATCTCCAAACTCAAAATGCACAAATGAGGAATTTTAGCCATCAAACTTTTAGGGTTTTCTTAGGGTTTATCTTGGTTGCACTCCATGAGAGGTATGAAACCTTATCATGGCTACCCTGAATGTCCTAAAACTTAAATATTTCATCACTACGACATTCCTGACTATCAATTTGACTTTTCAGAACAATTTTGAAATTTTTTGAAATTTTTGAAAAATTTGTAAAAAAAACATGAGAGGGCATTGGTCTAGCCAGCCTTCACAGGGGCATGTTGGGGCATGATATGTAAAAAATTTCTTTGACACAATGCTCATAATCAAATTATTTCAAAGAGGGGAAAAATGTAGACACTAAAAAATATCTTGGTCTACGAATGTCATTTTTCCATTGCCTTGGTTTTCTCCCTTGCATAATTAAATAATCTTAATTATTTAATTATTTTCTTTGATCACATTCCTCTATTAATTAAATAATTTTAATTATTTAATTAATCCATTTTATTGATCTTTATTCTACTTTCATCAATTAAAAAAATTTAATTGTAGTGCTAACTCTCTTTCCTTCAATGATTAAATAAATTATCGTTTATTTAATTATTTTATTTTTGTTATTCATCTATAGTTAAATAATTATTATTAATTATTTATCTATTCATTAATCTTTTCATTCTTCTATAGTTAAATAATTATTGAAATTATTTAATTATTTTTTGTCACTCTTCCACTATTAAATATTAAACTGATAAAATAATTTTCAACATACATTCTCTCACATCTATTCAATTAAAAATAATAATTCACAACCCCTCAATCATTTTCTTAATAAAAAGTTCACTTGATTGGCAAGAGATAGTACTAAGTCTACAACTAGTGGAAAACAACACGGTTTCCATTCTAAGATCAACAACACACCATTTGACCGCATCCTTTATACAGTGGCTCATTACTGCTAAATTTTTTGCTTTTAGTCCATAGTTGTTACATTCATTGTATCTATAAATAATAACCAGTCAAGTAAGTGGTTGATGATATTTTATATAATTCTATTAATTTTTTTATATTACATAGATAAAAATTAATATAAATGAAATTATATAAAAAAATTAATAAATTTTTACTTTGATATTTTAAATTGCATTCCATAATTAAATAGTAAACATAATAAATTATAATTACATTTTTTCAGCATAAAATTAATTTAAAATGCTATACATAAATATAAATATGTTATCATTAATATTTTAATTAATGGACCATTAAAATTTGTCAAAGGTACACAACTACCACACCTTTGAATGATAGGTGCCTTAATAAATAAAAATCAGCTTATCACATCATCCTAATTTTTAATATTAAACTCTAGATATGGTCAATGATTTGAAATAGAAGTCCATTTATACTTATCTATAAAGCTCTTTAGTATTATATATTTTTCTATAAAAATATTTATGAAAATGACACCCTTATCTATATCCATATTTATTTGTTTTCTTCCTAAAACCTTCTTTATTATGATTACTCATGTCCTTGTTTTCAAGCCACGTTGCATATATTTTTCTATTAAAATATCTACAATGAATATTTTTCCTTGCTTTTGAGTTGAATTATTCAAGAAGTAATGGTAGGTTGGAAAGGATGATTATTTCTTTTGGTTGGAAGGTTTGTTATTTGTTTTTTCATGTAAAGGGGGTATAGGTTAGTGTAAAAAAAAAAAAAAAGAAGTGAACTTTTTATTAAGAAAATGATTGAGGGGTTGTGAATGATTTCTTTTAATTGAATACATGTGAAAGAATGTATGTTGAAAATTGTTTTATTAATATAATATTTTCATATATTATAACATATCTATAGAAAGATTTCTGAAGGAGGCTAGAGACCCTATTAAAGGGAAAAAAAATGCTTTTGGATATTTGCAATTGACCGTAAAGAATAAAATCATTAACTATAAATCATGTTATAAAATTTATAGTCTTTAGTCAAGTGTTATAATGTGTGTATATATATATATACACATACAAATGCATACACACACACACACACACATATATATATATACATATACATATATACATATACATATACATATATCTATATGTATATACATATATATATATATATTTATATATATATATATACTATATGTACATATATATGTACATTTTTATTTATTTATTTATATATATATGTATATGTATATATGTATATATATGTGTGTGTATATACATATACACTCATACATATATGTATATAGTATGGATGTATACACACACACACACATATATGTAGTAATGGCATACACATGTGTATAAATTTATATATATACATACATACATATACATCCATACATACATAAATGTTCACATATTATAAAGAAGAGTCATTGTTGTATTTCAAACAAATAGGTTACAACACACACATCACATGAGAGATAGTTGGGCATATTAGTGGTAATGCAAAATAATGTCAACATCTGAATCAAAATTTGAATATGAAACCAAGGAGCAGAAAAAGACACATAACCTAATCTACCATGGTGATACGAATAAGATGATCATTATCACTTTGTCCATAAGCTGGTTGTAGGTGGTAGAGTCACAATATAGAAGAATGATGCTTTGGTTAATATTGTGGATCTTTTTATTAAGCCAATGATCAAATGTATTTTTTGTTGGTGTAGATCTAGGCTATGCATCTTTCATCTTGTAGAACTTGATTCAACATTTTTAATTTTTCTTTGTAATGTGAATGTTAAGTGGGAGAATCTTAGGATTAGGTGTATGATTCATCTTGTAAGTTTTATCTCTTGATTACTCATATTTAAGCATGTAGATGACAAAAAATTTATGATCTTTAAACATCGTGAGATGTGGACATTATCTATTCTTTGAAATACTTGGAGTAGTTATAGAACAACCTTCCAATTAAATACTCCCATGGAGTGCATAGACTTGAGAAACTATTCATTTTGATTGATATGACACAATCTGCGATATGTAAAGATGTGTAAGAGGAGTTACTTTCTAATCTAGGATATTGGTCATGACCATTTCTATATATATGTATGTGTATGTATATATATTCATACATATATACATACATACATACATACATACATATACATATACATATACATATGTATATAGTATGGATGTATAGATAAATATATATACTGATATATACATAATACATACATACATACATACACACACACACACAAACACACACACACACACACACACACACAGAGAGATATATATATAGTATGGCTGTATAGATATATATAGCAATGGAATACAGATATATATAAACACATATATATATATATATATATATATATATATATATACATATATACATATGCACATATACATACATACATACATACATACATACATATATATATATATATAGTGCATTTATAGATAGTAGATATATACATCTATATATATATAATCAATAATATAGATGCATATAGATGTATATATAGATAATATATAGATACATACATAATTACATTCTTATTTTCATAATTCAATTTTATTTTTTAAAATTAATAATTTTAGTTGAGAATCCAAAGTTATGTGCTTAAAGACAAGCTTTTGAGCATTAATGTTCATCAAAAATTTATTATAAAAAATAATTGTCTAAATACTAGTAGGAGTCAATTTAAAGAATATTGGAATGCATTATAAAAAACATTATCCAAACATTTGCATCAATGTTAACTTATGTTTCTTGAATCTTGTCACATCAATAAATAAAGCTTGAAGACGATCAAGGAAGTCGAGCATATTTCCTTTTGTTTGTATTAGGCCCCAAATGGTGTTTCCCAAAAATTTTCCTTTGATATATGTATTATAAATCCAACAAATGTTGATTAGTTATGTCCACTTCTCCACCATTAAATTAATCTTTATGGTTTAATTACATGTTTAATTATAGTGGTAGATTAGTATTAGACAAAATGATAAGCATATTATATTGATGTAGTTTTCTACTTTGATTGATACAAGCTTGGGTCTTTTTGGTGGTGTTTTTTGTTGCAAGGTTTTTTGCACACATACTTGTTGTTCATCTGTTGTGAATAATTTTTTATGGTTTAATTACATGTTTGATTAGATTTAAAAACTTGATTGTTAATATTTTATTTTTGTCATTGACCGTATATTCAATAAGCATGTAAGGTAGAGTGTGAAGATTGACAAGACACATGAATAGTGAGACAAAGAGAGAAATATGATCGTCAGGACATATATGAAAAGTGTTTAAGATAAGATATGAGATAAATGAGTAATGGGTGTAAGATAATGTGACATTGTAATGCAATAAGATGAAATCTAAAAAACATCTTATGAATAGCCATATTAAAAAATATTTGAACATATATGTGATGAGATAAATTTTGTTCGATAAGTTTTATCAAAACTAGGATAAATATCCTTGATTGAGTTTTCCAAATAAAAAATGTGATATTCGATAGATTAAAATTGTATACACCTAAAATCGGTCAGGATAATTAATTAAATACAAGCTATTTAATTAATAAATCTTTTATTTCATCTACTTATAATAAATTCTAAATTTATTTATATAGCTCAAACTTTCTAATTCTTCCATATTAATTCATGTTCCTCTAATTTTAATTAAATAAACAAATTCATATCTCCTCACTAAATATGAATAATTTCAAAATTCAAATTTAGTCATATGTCTCCAACTTTTCCACAAGACACATCATCAAGTGTCTCATGAATTTAAATATGCTTAATATTTAAATTAGAATTATCCTCAACCAATACTAAAACTAACATTGGACACTTGGCTCTCTCCATCAATTTATTCTCTTACACTTGGCAAGGTTCTCTTTTAAAGGGAACATCCTCCATAATTCCCTCCAACTTCTTCCTTCTCCGTTGTTCATCACTCCAATTGAAATATTGACCACCAATTGTTGCCACATCACAATATGCCTTGGAATTCCTATAAATGCAACATCATTCTCCAACATTTGGCATCCCATCTTGAGAAAACTTACTCTACAGAAATTACCTTTGAGGATTTAGAGAATTTGAGCATTTAACATTTAGCAAATTAAGAGGCATTTTAGTTTAGAATCATGTCTTAGTTCATAGCTGCATTTTCATTATCATAGCTAGCTTCATACAACATTTCAACCATAGCATTTAGCATCATTATCATAGTATTATCTTCATTTGTATACAATAGCATCAATATCACTATCATGGCATCAATCATATAGTTTACCATCATGTAGGAATTAGATTCTTTCATTTTACAACATCCATTCTCTAAATTGTCATTCTAGAAGTCATAGTGCAAGCAAAATCTGAGAGCCATTATGATTCAAGGAATCCTTAAAGATAGGAAACAATAGAATAGTTTTAGTGATTGATTCTATTTTGAATTCGATTAATTATTTTGTGATTTCAATTCTCTAATATAATACATTTAATTGCATGTGTGATCTTGTTATTTCATTCGCACATTTTACTTCACACATAAATTGGCACCCACCGTGGGGCCTAGCCCCTGTCTTATTAATGTTTTATGGAAAGTCATTTTGCAGATCTAGACATGAACTCTTATGTCACACATCCGTTATTTCTTTCGGTGCATACAAAGCACCTTTTGGCACATCCGGTTCCTACTACGACTCATCCATAGCAACTTTTGGCGCATCCAGTTCACCTATCAGCACATCCAAAGCATCTTTTGGCACATTTGGTCAATATTTTAGTGCATTAATTAGTTTTAATAGTGCATTTGGTAGTTCTTTTAGTGCATAGGAGTGATATTTTAGTGCATATGATGTCTATTTTAGCGCATCTAGTTTATTTTATAGAAATTCAAATTTCATGTCACTAATTTATGTTTTTTGTATTGCAAGTGCTTAAATACGCTAGTCAAAGAAAATTTTATCAAACTATTGATGATGTTTGCAGGGGTTGGAGCTTTTATTGTCTTATCTTCTTTTAATTAAATTAGGAACCTAGTTTAATTAGAAGGATTAAAGAACCCCTTGTCGATTGTGCTTGAAGTGATAGGCCTATGCTCTCCCCTTAACTAGGTGACCATAATTCTAGAATCACTGTTTTATGCTTTGTTAACACCTTTAGAAGGCCTATTGTATTGGGAAAAAGTACTCACCCTACGGGAATGATCTAAGTGGGTACAACGAAAGCCAAGTTTTTTGAACCACTATAATCAAAAGAGAATTTGTGAAAAGTCTGAAATTCAATGGTAGTGTGTAAGATAACCATCCCCAAAACCTTTATTCTAAAGGTCGAGAGGTCTCCTGAGGGAGTTTATCTATTTGTCACACCAAACAGAAACCATTATTACAAACTTTAGTGTAGAAGCTAGCCAAGTTAGTCTTCAAACACTTCTAATATTACAGTGCAAGGGGAGAGAAGAATCTTCCTCCAAGATACTCACCATATAACCATAAGGAATTACTGGCCAAAGGTGGAGGATTCAACCTTGGTTAAGACTTGAGAAAGGAAAAAACATGAGCGCCCTTTAGGGGGTGACATGGCTGTGTGAGTTGACATGGTTCTAAGATGTGGGCTGTGGTATTTTAGGTGACCCTTGAGATTAGAAAAGTGCTTGAACTATAAATTCTCTTGTGTTATACCTATGGAAATAAAAAGAATCAGACCATATTCTTGAATACACACTCAATATTTAGTTCCTAGGTTTCACACAATTGTTCGATAACTTGTTGTGTTTGAAGTCATAATTCAAGAAATCATCCATTTAAAGCACCTAATTCATATAATTCACAAATTGGAAATCAAGCAAAATTCATTGTCCAACAAATTATACCCTAGAAACATTTAGATTCACAAATTAGAAAAGAAAAATAACTAGACATAATTGCAAAAAAATTGAACATTTCTATATTAGCACATACATCCTATTTTTTAGTTCATTCACTACATTTTCTAGCACATATAGGGAATTTTATGGTGCATCCATAAAATCTTTTAGTGCATCCAGACCATTTTATAGCACATCTTAGGTATATTCTAGTGCATCTAAGTCATTTTCCAGTGCATATTGTTCATTTGCTAGCACATATAGGTCATTTTCTAACGCATCCATTCCATCTTTCAGCACATTCACAAATCCTTTTAGTGCATTCCCCTACAAAATACCCAATCAAAATCATACCTAAGAGGGGAAGTATAGCACATCACTGGCATTTTTTGGCACATTTAACCCATTTTTAGGTGCATCTAGGTCATTTTCCAATTAATTGAGTCCCTCTTTTAGCACATTCAGTACATTCTCTAGTGCATTTGGTCTATTTTCCAACGCATTGAGTCCTTTTTCTAGCACATCTTGGGTATACTCTAGTGCATTTAG
Source organism: Sequoia sempervirens (assembly GCA_007258455.2). Classification (NCBI taxonomy): domain Eukaryota; kingdom Viridiplantae; phylum Streptophyta; class Pinopsida; order Cupressales; family Cupressaceae; genus Sequoia; species Sequoia sempervirens. The sequence goes on along the minus strand of VDFB02193867.1, from coordinate 384,808,954 downwards.
TCTATTTTCTAGCACATCCATGCAATCTTTTAGTGCATCCATACCTTGTTTTAGAGCATCTAATAAATTCAAAACTAGAGAGCTAAATTCATCCCCTATTTGTTAGTTTGAACCAGAATTAAGGATCCTTGTTAGCGCAAAATCATTCCTTAGTCACATCAGTGCTTTAAACTTGTTGAAATTGACCTTTACAAGTGAAATTATTTAAAATAAACTAAGATTTAACACCTTAAAGTGCCTACACATCCATCATACCTATGATTGTTAAGCTAAGTTTCCTTATTAGGATCTGCCATGCTTAATCATGAAACAAAGTTGTATAATTAGACTCCACTTAGTCTCATCAATAGAATGTCATTCTATTTGACTTAGTTTTTATCCTTGGCACTCATTCAAGACAAAGATCAAAAGTTTAGTCAAAATATAACACTTGTATGCTTGTTCAAACAAGATCCCAAAAGCAGAATCTCAAAGAAAATGAACTTGAAACTCATAACACCATGGCTAAAGCTAAAGAAAATCCTTTCCATAAAATCCACCAATCTAAAGGTGAGGAAATAATTGAGGAAGACATCCAATATTCTCAATAAGATCCAAATTTCCACAAGTTCCTAGAAAATATTTTTGGAAGAGATGGGGAAAAATACTTCTTAATGCTAGCTAATCAAGGTATCAAGCTTCCACATGACTTTGATGTTAATCAATTGAAAGAACCTCCTAAAAAGACTAAAAATGATCCATAAAACATAGATCCAATGGCTGCGATAACTCATCAAATGAAAAATTTCCAATAGCATATTCAAGACATGCAAAGGCGAACCTCAAAATGATACTTGATTAAAGACATCTACCCATATCCTTTTGATCAAAATATCAACATGATTCCTTTTCCCAAACATTGTGAATTCCCAAAGTATGATAAATACAATGGTAAAACAAGTCCAATAGATCATGTAAGGGAATTTCAAACCATGAGTCTTGAATTTGCACACAAAGAGACTTAATTGATGAGATTGTTTCCACAAAACTTAGGTGGAAAATGGATGGAATGGTTCTCCAAACATGCACCACCAATTAATACTTTTGATGAGTTGGTTAATAAATTCATCACCCAATATTCCTACAACATTCAACATGAGATAACCATGAAGGACCTTTGCAATACAAAAAAGAAAAAGGGTGAATCATTCCTCATATTCTTATAAAGATGGAGAAGATTGTTTGGAAGATATTCTCATCTTGTACCTGAAAAGGAAAAGATGGAAATCTTCATTAACAATCTAAATGATGAGATGAGTTGGGTATGTGAAGGATCATCATGGAAAAAATAGGCCCTTAAGTAGCAAAAATATCAAAAAAATCAAAGTTAGGAAAATTGACGTAAAAATTTGAATAAGTTATCTATATTATTTCAAAAATATGTAAGAATAGAGTTTGTATCAAATTGAATGTAGTTTCTAAACTACTAGGTTTTTTTTTGGTTTTTTAAATCTATTTGGTGAAAATTTGAAATTTCAATGTAGTGGTACTTAAACTTCAGGGAAAAAATAAGAAGTAGGTTTGTCTAACCACCTTAACCACAATAAAATGATAATATTTTTTTATAATATTTTATATATAAGTAGAGGACTCATGCTCCGATGTGATGCATATTTTTTTGTAATTATTTTCCAAGTAAATAATTAATTATGAATTTTTAATTACAACCTTTTAAAAAATATAAAAGCTTGTATGTCTGACCACCTTAACTTGGTCAAAACTTCATGAAATTCAATTTTTCTTTTTTTAATCCTATAGTATGTGGAGCATAGAATGTGACACATGTTTTGGATTGAAAAAATGTGATATCGTTTAAAAGCTATAGATGTTTTTCAATCAGCCTATCAATCAGGACTTTAGTTGTAATTTCAATAGAAAATGAATAATAATTACTTATTAAATTCAAAGTAAAGTATAATTTATATCGGTGGAAATTTGAGAATCTCCTTTAAAAACCCTTTTCATTTCATCAATTTTGGGTTAAAAAATAGTCGTCAGCCACACACCCATCATATTGCCACTTTTTGGCCCATCATGATCCTGCACATACCCAATTATAGAATTGAATTACAATGCCCAACTATCTTCGAGAAATTGATTGAAAATGGAATCAAAATTGAGGAAGCCTTGGTCAAGAGAGGAGTCATAAAAATTTACAATAAAAACAACTCAACAAGCTCCTCTAATAATTAAAACAATCATAAACCAAATTTTTGGCAAAGAAACAAGAATGTTGGTAACAATGATGGTTTAGCTGAAACAAAAAATGAAAAACCAGGATTTAACTTGATAGTAGCTACCACCAAAACCAATCAAAAAAAAGATCCAAACAATGTTGAATCTAGACCACTACCATATCGAACATCCTCAAATCAAAAAAGATTCACACCTTTGGGACAGTCATTGGAATCAACATTAAAGGAACTTCTTGCAGCTAAGGTTATAACATTACCAAAAGAAAGAGACTTGGAAGGTCCAAGAGTTAAACCTTCATGGTGGAATGATGCACATTATTGTGAATTCCATAGAAACAAAGGACATAAGAAAAATGATTGCATGCAACTAAAATATTTGATACAAGATTTGATTGATAACAAGACAATATTTGTGGAAGGACCCTAAACAAATGTCAATCATGGAGCATTCAAGAATCCTTCACCAAATTATGAAAAGGGGGAGTCATCTTCATCAAACACCGAAGGGAAAAATGTAAACTATGTTTATGATTCTACCATTGATTATGAACATTGAGGTAGTTGAGATCAAACTAAGGACATCGAAAGTAAGGGACAAAGAAACACTATTACAATTGGAAATCATCACCATGACATCAACACCAAATCACATCAAATCAATGACATCATACCAATCAGAGAATTTCAAACTAAGGATATCAAAATCAAGGGCTAAAAAGACATTATTGCAGCTGATAATTCAATTAATGACACCACAGTTGAGCATGAAGCATTGCTACAGCTGAAACTCATCTTCATGACAACACTGAATCCCATCAAATCAATGACATCATACCAATGAATTTGATCATGCATATTATTGCAAATGATAATCAAATTAATGTCATTAAAATAAGAGATAAACAAGATCACCAACAAGTCAATGCAACCACAAGAGGGAAAGCCAAAGTAATATTGAAAGGAGCTACATCTAAGACACCTGCTGCCCCTGCAACTCCATACAACATAGTTGATCAATTGCAAAAAATCCCATCTCAAATATCCTTATTGGAAGTCCTCAAAATTTTACCAACTCACAAAGAAATTCTAGAACAAGCTCTTGTAGCCACCACAGTATCAAATAATCTAGAATTTTTTCAATTCCAAGCTATGGTGGGACACGTGACTGCATCTCATTGCCTATCATTTTTTTTAAATGATGATGTGTCACCCAACCACCCACACAATGTTTCTCTCCACATTGAGGTTTTAATTCACAAACACCAGGTCAAACATGTTCTAATATATGGTGGAGTTAGCCTGAATATTTGTACTATGAAACTTATTCATGCACTTGGATATTCTAATAATGCCATTGATGGTAGAAGGAAAATCACTATCAAAGCTTATGATGATGAAGAGAGATCTTCTTGAGGATTAATTATGTTACCAATTCAAGTGGGACTAGTTGTAAAAGACATAGTTTTCCATGTGTTGGATAAGGAGTTGGCATACAATATACTCTTGGGATATCCTTGGATCCATGAGATGAAAGTAGTGCAATCAACGTATCAGCAGTGTTTGAAATTTCCTTTCAATGGGCAAGAAATCACCATTTCAACTGATTCTAGCAATCCACAATATTGTAACACACTCAAAAAAACACAAGATACTTGTGTTCCACATATAAAGGAAGCTACAACTCCTAATTCATCCAACAATGAAAGACAACTACACTCCTTGTCAAAGTGGGTTGAGAAAAAGGACTAATCAAAGGATAAGGATATCAATGATTCTACTCCATCAAACAATGAAAGTCAATCAAATTCTTTTTCAAACTAGCTTGAGGAAAAGGATTAGTCAAAAGAAAAAGGTATCAATGATTCTACTCCATCAAATCATGAGAGACAACTAAATTCCTTATCAAAATAGGTTGAAAAGATCTAGTTGAAAGACAAAGGAATGGGGGAATATTCATTTGAGAAATCATTATATCTTTCACAACTACTACCTTCTCCTAAGTCATATGGACAACCATTCACATAAAAACAACAATCCTCACAACCAACCATGAGCTCTTTGACGATAAGTTTAAAAAAGTAGGCACTTTAGTGGATGAAACAAAAGACAAAGAAGATGTTTTAAACTAGTTGTACAAAGATGAAGAAGCATCACAAGCATCAACTTCCAATGTTTTAATAGAACAATATGGTGAAGGTTTCACAATCCTAGAGAAGATGGGATATGATGGAAAAGTTTCTATCAACAAAAGAAAAGAGGGTATCATTGAACCAATTCAACCCATCATAATGAATTCAAAGGAAAAAATGGGACAAGGATATAGAGAAGAATCAAAACAAGAAACCACGTAGTAGATTGTTGAGAGAATCCTCCAATTACAAGATAGTTCTAAAATGGATTCCAATGAGTATGAATGGGATTCCCTCTCAAAATAATCTTGTCATGAAAAAGAAATTGATGTGATACAAGGTATGCACCAACACATATGGAGGGAAAAAGCTTGAGTTGTAGACCTCTTGAATTTGGATCACAACATATCGATGACTCTAGCGAAGATGATCATACTTTGAGCAAGATAGAACCTTCAAAAGAGAGTAATGTCATAGACCTCGATATTGTCATTGAACACTTTGATGACGTTGTCATCATGACAGTCACCCATCTTGACCTTAGCCAATCTGATGATTCCTTGCCATTGATACACCCCGAACTAATTGACTGGGACCAAAACGAGTTGCTTGACATCCCCATGTTTCCTAACAATGATGCCATTGTGAACTTCCTTTGCTCTGATAATCCTGAAACATGTTCCACCAATGAATCTCATAATGAAGCTTTAGACAAGGGGAGTGCCAAATCTTCTACCTACAAAAAAATGAATATAAAAAATAGATCGAATGGTGAAAACCATTTAATGGCAGTATTAGATCAAGAAAAAGTAGAAATAAAGAGCACATCTCACAGTGAAAACCTCTTTGAGGCACCGACAGATGGAAGATTTGACATTCTTCTTAAGCACTATCATGAGAGATCTTCAGTACTGGTTGAGCCAACACAATCCATAAAAATTGGCAAAATTGAAACAATCAAGACCCTACTTATAGCAACATACATGACAGAGGAAGAAAAACAAATCTTCACTAAATTATTTGAAGAGAGACAACTTAGGTTGGTCCTATGTTGATATGTTAGGCATAGATCCAGATCTTATCATGCATCACTTATCACTACCACTTGGAGTGAAGCCAGTAAAACAAAATTTGAGAAAAATGCATCCACATATCACCCTATCAATTGGTGAAAGATGAATTAAAGAAACTACTATATGCAAGATTTATCCATCCAATTGATTATGCTGAATGGATCTCCAGCATTGTAATAGTTTCAAAACCCGACCACAGCATCAAGATATGTACAAATTTCAAAGATCTTAACAAGGATTTCCTGAAAGATGATTTTCCTTTCCCTAACATTGACATCATCATGGACTTGACACATGACATGCCATGTTATCACTAATTGATGGATTTTTCAGGTTACAACAAGATGAAAATAACACTAGAAGATCAAGATAAAACCACTTTCACATGACCATTGGGTACTTCTTGTTGGAACGTCATGCCTTTTGGGTTGAAAAAGGTTGGGGGTTTTTATCAATGTGCAATGACCACTATCTTCCATGACATAATGCACACCTTTATGGAGGATTATGTAGATGAATTGTTGGTAAAATCATACACTAGAGAAGGACATCTGGAAATCCTAGACAAAATCTTCACTAGGTTGGAGAAATTCAATGTGAGATTAAATCCCAAGAAATGTTTATTTGGCATGACATCAACTAAACTTTTGGGATATATAGTATCAACTAAAGGCATTGAAGTGGATCTTATGAAAGTAAAAGCCATTATGGAAATACCTCCTCCCAAGAATATCATTCAACTCTAATCTTTATAGGGATGATTCCAATCTATTAAGAGGTTCATTGCACAACTGACAGATAAAACTCATCCTTTCAATCACTTACTACACAAGAACATTTCTTTCAAATGGGATGAAAAATGTGAAGAAAATTTTAACCAACTAAAGTACTATCTGATGTCACCACCCATACTGGTACTACCAATTGAAGGAAAACCATTATTACTCTACATAGCAACAACAAAGGTATCTTTGGGCGCTCTATTGGCATATGAAGATTCTACGGGAAAAGAAAGGGCTATTTATTACATCAACAGAACCTTGAATGGCTATGAAATCAACTACACATTTATTGGAAAAGTTGGTTTAGCGGTAGTATTTGCTAATCAATAACTAAAACACTATATGTTAACCCAAACCATCAAACTCAAAAAAAAAATGATCCATTGAAGTACCTACTCAGCAAAGCTGCCTTGACAGGAAGACTAGACAAATGGGTAATGATATTGAGTGAGTTTGATATCCAATATGTGGACAAGAAAGCAATCAAGGGCCAAGACATAGCCAATAAACTAGCTAAAGCACCACTACAAGATGATCATCCCATGAATGTTGAGTTTCCAGATGTTGATATCCTTACAGTGTCAACACAACAGTGGATGCTATATTTTGATGGATCTTACATGCAATATGGATTAGGTGCAAGTATCCTATTTGTCTCGCCACAAGGACACACCATTCAAAATTCCTACAAGTTAATCTTTCCTTGTACTAACAACATAGTTGAGTATGAAGCATTGATCGTTAGTATCAAGACATTCCTAGAGTGGAAAATCACAGAGTTGCATGTCTAGGGAGATTCTCAATTGATCATAAATCAAGTGAATGATGACTACCAAACAAAATATGATAAATTCATGCCATATAAAATAATGGTAGATGATTTCAAGAAGTAATTTGTGGAGATAAAATTTGAGTAGATTCCAAGAGGGGATAACAAAGATGTTGATGCTATGGCAACCATTACCTCTCTCCTACAGATACTTGAAAAGCAATCTCGTTATGAGTTCATGGCAGAACAACTATTTAACCCTACCTATGATAACCCCAAATCGTAATTAATATACAATCTAGTTGAGGCCAAACTTTCTATCTATGAGAAGATCTAAACCTATCTAAAAGACAACACCCTACCACTAGATCTATCCTGAAACCAAAAATGTAACTTTATTCAACAAGCAGCTTCACATGCCTTGATAGCTGATGTACTTTACCGACAAGGTCTTGATGGTACTCTCCTTTAGTGTCTTGAACGTAAAAAAGTTGAAACTACTTTTTTCGAGGTTCATGAAGGTATCTATGGAACTCATTCAAGTGGACTAACTCTTGCTAAAAAACTCCTATGCTTGGGGTATTACTGGCTAAATATGGAAAAGGAGTCTTTTTAATTCATCAAGATGTGCCAAAAATGTCAAATCCATGGAAACTAGATACATGTACCAACACAAGAGCTGCAACCATTTGCATCCACATGGCCTTTCTGTCAATGGGCATTGGATATTGTAGATAAAATTCATCCACTTTCATCAAATGGACACAAATTCATCATCACAACCACAAAGTATTTTACAAAGTGGATTGAAGCTATTCCCCTAACCACAATCATAGGAAATCAAATTGCATCCTTCATCCTAAATTACATCATCTGTCGATATGGAATTCTTCAGTCCATTACCACTAACAATGGTAGAACTTTCAAAAATCAAGATGTCCAAGAACTTTGTGAAAGGTTTCATATCCAACATCAGTTTTCTACACTGTACTATCCTTAAGGAAATGGCCAAGTAGAGGCCTCAAACACAAACATTTTAAAAATCTTTAAAAAAACTGTCAACAATGCTTGATGTGATTGGTATGTTCAACTAAACCTTGCTCTATGGGCATACCGAACCAGTATCAACACCCCGATAGGAGCTACACCCTATGCTTTATTCTATGGATTAGAGGCCATTTTACCTATTGAGGTAGAGCTACCATCACTCTATGTGTCACTAGAGTGGATCATTTCAGATGAAGAATATCGCGTGTTTAGGCTACAAGAGTTGGAATTGTTGGATGAACACCATCAACAAGCTATGGATCATCTGAAAGTCTATCAGTAGAGGATGTCATGAAGTTAAAAATCACTCAGAAAAACCAATAAAATTTTAGGTTGGTGACTTGGTCTTGAAATAAAATCCCCATAATCAATAGGATAAAGAGAAGAAAGGGAAGTTTGAACAAAACATAGCTAGGTCCCTTTCTCGTTGTATCAATCTTCAGATCTAGAGCATATCAGTTGTCTACACTTGAAGGAGTTTTGTTCAAAGAACCCATCAACAACTTGCATCTCAAGAAGTTTTACACCTAGCTTATCCAATGCATCATTAAAAGTCCTGAAAAAATACGAAAAAAAAAGAAGAAAATTCCCTAAAAAAATGGTTACCCTCATGAAAACCTAAAAAACATGCATCTTGGTAAAAAGAAAAAAAGATAAAAGATAAAAAAAATCAAAAAATTAAAAAAGGAAAAAAAAAAAAGATTAAAAAAAGAGAAATACAAAAAAAGTGTGTAGACGCCTTAATTTGGACACTTAATTTGTCAAAATTTACCCCTTTTTTTCTAAATATCTCCTTATCCGCATTAATTAAGTAATATCACTATTACTTAATTAATACCTTTAAAGTTCCTCTAATCCTTAAGGTATCTAGTTAAATAATTAAATACCTTACCTCTTTAATTCCCCTTTCATCAAATTAATTAAATAAATATGACATTTATTTAATTCCTCACATGTCACATCCTTTTCCTTAACCGTAATCAACCTCCTAATCTCTTCATTAGGGATGTACACATGCCTAATCCTTGATTAGGATGTGTCACAACCTCCAACTTTTGCAAGTTGGCCTCTAATCTTCCTTAACCACAAATTATCTTCAAATCACTAATTAGTTAATCCAATTAGCATCTTGGTCAACTCTCCCCATCCCCTAAGGAATTTTTAATTCCTTTTTATTCATCCAAGGCTCCTCTCTTCCCCATGTGAATTTGTAATTCACTTTTATTCCTCCAAGGAATCTTCTCTTCCCCATGCAAGTTCAAGAACCTTTTACTTGTCACATCACATGTGCCAAAGTCTTTGATCTGTCACATTAAGTCACATATGGGTAAGTACGTACCTTTTTAAGCACCTTGTTTTATCCAAGGTACTTCTCACTTCTCTTTGGGAACATTGTCTTATCCATAAGATCTCCCAATCATTGTGAATTTTAAATTCACTTTTATTCCTCCAAGGAATATTCTCTTCCCAATGTGATCATTGAGTGGTCACATGAACGTACTTGCAAGTACCTCCATCACATGTTCTTCTTCCACCTCACCTACACCTCATCACATTCTTTACTAGTTCACATTCCACATGTCAAGATGTGAGGGCTTGTGAGTACTCAACTCACCATAGCCCTTCATCTTGACCATGCTAGCTCAATCTTGACCATTGAATTCTCTAGAGAATTCAATTTCCTCTATAAATACCCCCTCTTCTAATGGATTTTACAACACTTAGCCATTTGCACCCTTATGCTACCAAAATGATCACTCAACTTGCAAGCATTTTCACTCATCTAGCCAAGGCACTTAGCCATAAGCATTAACATTCTATCACATAGTTCATCTTCCATCTAGTCATCTTTATAGTCATCCAAGGAGCACATAAGCATTCAAACATCAAGGGCCAACCAAGGAATTGCAACACAAAGAAGGTATAATGAATTTTGTCTTCACTTTATTTTCATCTTCTTTCTTGGTGTTATCATTTCTTAGGCTAATCTTTGAAATGTTTCTTGTCTTTTTCTTTATTGCATAATAGTAAAGTTTTCACACTTAGAATAGGTTAAAACACTAGGCTACATTTTTGGCATGCCCGGTGGGACCCACAAATGGGTTCCATCATTTCACGTTTGTTGTTGTTTAGTTTGTTTGTAGGTTCAGGTCACGGATTGGTGAACTTTCCTTACAAAGGAGTGAACCTACCCTCCAATTTTTTGCAGAGGGGCGAACCTACCCTGAAGCTTTCTATAGAGGGTTAAACCTACCCTCTAGTTTATTATAGAGGGGCGAACCTGCCCTAATTTCTAACATTTTGTTGTAGAGGAGTGAACCTACTCTGATTTCTGACATTTTGCTACAGAGGAGCGAACTTGCCTTGATTTCTGACATTTTGCTGTAGAGGGGTGAACGTGCCTTGATTTCTGACATTTTGATGCAGAGGGGTGAACCTGCCCTATTTTCTAATATTTTGCTACAAAGAGGTGAACCTACCATGATTTATGACATTTTGTTGCAGAGGGGCGAACTTGCCCTGATTTATGACATTTTGTTATAGAGGGGCGAACTTGCCCTGATTTCTAACATTTTGCTGCAAAGAGGCGAACCTTCCCTAATTTTTGACATTTTGCTACAAATGGGTAAACCTGCCCTACTTTTTGACATGTTTCTGGAGAGGGGCAAAGCTGCCTTGATTTCTAACATTTTGTTGTAGAGGGTCAAACCTGCCCTATTTTCTGACATTTTACTACAGAGGAGCGAACCTGCCCTAATTTATGCCATTTTGTTGCAGAGGGGTGAACCTACCCTAATTTCTAACATTTCAGTATAGAGGGGCGAACCTGCCTTGATTTCTGACATTTTGTTGTAGAGGGGCAAACTTGCCCTAATTTCTAACCTTTTGCTATAGAGGGGCAAACCTGCCTTGATTTCTTACATTTTGCTATAGAGGGGAAAACCTGCCTTTTTTTCTGACATTTTGTTGTAGAGGGGCAAACCTGCCCTTAATTATGACAATTTGCTACAAAGGGGCAAACCTACCTTGATTTCTAACATTTTGTTGCAGAGGGGCGAACCGACCCTGATTTCTGACAGTTTACTACAAAGGGGAGAACCTGCCCTAAATAGAACATTCTAGAAGTTGTATTTCTTAATAACTTTTTGTAGCATATTTTCATAATTGACAAAGAATGAAGGTTAAAAAATCTAACACTTGCTTGTAGGGCCATTTATTTGTTCAAATTGCAAAAGTTTTCTTGTTGTTTTCATTAACTAATCTAGGCACATAGTTTAACTAGGGGGAAGTAAAATCCATTGCTTGTTGTGTCTTTTGGTCTATTTTTGTGTCACCTAATGGGGCATTAGTTTGTTTTCACTTTCCTCTTGCACTTTGTGTGAGTCTAGGGAGTAGCTGGAAATGATTAGTGCCTTCTTTTTAGTTGGACCTTCTTGGGGATTTCATCACCCCAAGGGACGATCCCAACCACACATACTAGTGGGGTATAGAAAGGGGGAGAGTGAAAGTTGTACCTCAATCTAGTCACATCGTGTCTAGTGGAGCATCGAAGCTAGGGTGATACCTAGACAGACATGAAGAGTTGGTCTAAGTCTTTCAGTATCTCGTTGGGGTTCCTAACTCACACTTGTGACAGGCTAGTGTTCATGATTTGGGCCTCACCTACTAAAATTATATCAAGGACTCCTTAGAAGCCTTATGCATCCTAGATTAAGAAATTTGTTGGCCATACCCTTAACACTTATCACAGGATTATGCTTATTTGAAGTGTATTCTTGTGAGAAATCAGTAAACTTTTTGATAAGTTTGCCTCATTGTTTTCATTTTAAGTCATTACCATAGTCATTTCCATCAAAGCCAAGTCCTAGTTTCCCACAGAAGTGTGAACATGCCCTGAAGTTTTTTGTAGAAGTGTGAACCTACCCTGAAGTTTTCTGTAGAAGTGTGAACCTACCCTAAAGTTTACTATAGAAGGTTGAATCTGCCCTAAAGTCTTCTGCAGAAGTGCAAACCTGCCCCTACAGAGGAGTGAACCTACCCTAAAAACAACCTTTTTTACCTTCCAAATAGCCTTTGTCATTATTTGTTAAACCATTTCAAGCACCCGGGGTCTGTTCATTTTCACGTTCTAAGTAATCACCCCCCTATTTTGAACATCCTTTCATCATATTGAGTGATCATCCCCTTAGTCAAGGAAATCACCCCCTCATTTCGAGCACCTATTTACTTAATTTGAGCATCTGTTTCTTCCTATTTTTCACCAAAAGGTGAGCTTGCATACATTTCATTTGTCCATTTCGAGCCATCGTTTCCCCGTTATGAGTAAACTATCATACATTCCAAGAGTGAATCTCTTCATCCAAGAATTTTTCCATCCATTTTGATCAATTGTTTACTCCCTCTAAGCTTTTGTTTCCATGTTCTAAGAGTCGTTCATCCATTTCGAGTAGTCGTTACCCATTTCGAGTAGTCTTTCATCCCTCTTGATCCTCCATTTACTCATTTTGAGTAATCTTTCATCCATCCCAAGCACCCATCTCCTCGTTTCGAGAGTTGTTCATCCTTTTTGATCAATCATTTACTCATTTCCAACTTTTGCCTCTATGACCTAAGAGTCATTCATCCATTCCAAGCAATCGTTTACCAATTTTGGGTGCTTGTTCATCCACTCCTATCATCTGTTTCCCAATTTGATCATCTATTTCCTCAATCTGATTATCCAATACCCCATTCCAATCACCTATCTCTCCATTTGATAACTCGTTTACCCATTTGAAAAAGTTTGAAAGTAGAAAGGTGAACTTGCCCTGTAGTGGAGCGAACCTACCCTATAATGGGGTGAACCTACCCTATAGAGGGGCAAGTTTGCCCCTCTATGAGGGTAGGTCCACCCTGGAAGGGAAATTTTTCCCCTCTGTAGCAAAAAGTAAGCAAACAGACAATAAATAGATTCATCTTCCATCTCGAGGTAGATTCGGTGTCATAATAATCCTTTGAGAATCAAACCCAAGTAGCTGAACCAATCCCATCATATCCTTCAATCCCATCCTAATATGAGCTTAACTAAAATCCTAATCTCATCTTTAATCTGTTTGAGATCTTTGGATATCGAAACAAGTCTTAAAATCCCTTCATCCATATTCTTCCAATTCATCCTACTTATCCTTTCATCATTTGTCCCCATCTTTTCTAATCTGTATTGATCTAATCCAACATCATGAATCCTTACCCTTCATCAATTCTACCAAAAATAGTAGTAAAGGGAAACCCTAATTACATTGATGATGATAACGAGAGTCCTGTTGATCAAGAGGTATATGAAATTGATCCCCTTGATGCTATCATCGCTAGTAAGCTTTCCCCAATAGCTTTTTGAAATCCAATCCCCCCTCTGAGCTATCTCATTACATCTTCATCTACACCTAATAATGCTCCTTATGTTACAGGTTTGATAGGGGATATCCATCGTATCCTCTCTCTACATCATCTTCTTATCCAACATCCATGTCTTATTATCCCAATCTAGTATTCCAACAACCCTATTATAATTCCCCATCCACATCTTCCTACCTCAATCCTTCATCCACATCTACTCGCTATCTTAATCCTGCATACCAATCTACCTAACCCAATCCTCTTAATTAATTTTCTCATCCTAATCTTGCATCCACACCTTTATATCTTAATCCTGCACCCCCATCAACCTATCCTAATCCAACATCCACATCCTCTTACCCTAATACACCACCCACATCCTTTGGTCCTAATGTACCACCCATATCCTTTTGTCCTAATCCACCATCCATATCCTCTTCTCCTAATTCATCATTCCAATATCCCTAGCTTAACCCTCCTAATCCTCCATCTACTCCTTGTCTTCCATCAAATCTCATTCCTTAATCTAATCCTAATCTACCACTCCATAGTCCTAATCTCCCACCAATCCATAATCCTTCATCTCCTACCTCACCATCTAAACCTAGATTATGCAAATTTCTCACTCCAGAAGTTCTTCAAGGACTTATAAAAAAGAAGACATCCATAACCCCACATGATGAAGTCGTGGAACTATGCCATCCTAATCCATCATCCATGCTCACTAGAGATGAGACCCCCCTCCATCCCACACCTATCATTGATGCTACCACCCCTAGCACCACTCAAACCGTCAAAACCATCACACCCACCGAGTTCGTAGAACCCCTGTCTCCTACTCTGAGAGCCACCAAACCTATTAAAGATAGTCAATTCCAATCCACACCTTCTACTCCTAGACCCACCCAGCCCATCACAAACCTGCAAATCCAATCCACTCCTATTATCATTGAAATCCCCCCTCATGAATTTCATGAATCCTCCACCCTTCTAACTCACCTGCTTGAAGAGCCCATCCAAATACCTCCATTATTATGCCTCCTGCACATGATGAGTCATGCTAAGAGCTTGGTCCAAAGCATACCATATCCCCTCCTCTGCATCAAGATCCTGCCATTCCAACCATTCCACCTAAAGATCATAATCCCTCATCCACTATAGTCCATGATCCCCTTGTCACTCAAGATTCCATTGCTCCATCTCATGAGCCCTTATATCCATCTCCATTGCATGAGCCCTTATACCTACTGCCATAAATCTAAATCCCATCATACCTCCTAATACCTCTCCTGATACTTTACCACTCAATCCTCTTGATTAGGAAGAAGCTACTAGCCCCTCATCTCCATTTGATGATCCTTTGCCATCGCCTAACTATAATATTCCCACACCACTTTTATATCCCCTTGGTACTCTCAAATTATTCCATGGTGGTCTTCTTGTAGAAGAAGAACAAAGCATATATACCACCCATCATTCTTCCTAAATAACAAAAATCTTGTCATGGATCAAATGCTTAAGAACATGAATTATCAAGAAAAAGGTTTAAGACTTCATGAGAAAGGTATTTTAGAGCCCATCCAAATCCAAGAGCATGACTAGACATGTGGTCTTGGTTACATCTCTAAAGACTCACAAGATAAAAATGTTGGTACAACCTCTATCCGTCCTCAACGAACCTCTTCAAAAAGAAATATAGCCTCTTCCCATCGCTCTGCCAAATCATTCGCTACCAACCCCCCTCCTCCATCATATCACCTCAAAACAACCATCCATAGTCCTCTTTCATCCACTCCATCCATTTTGGGTCCCTACATCCATCCATCCACCATCTCCCACCCTCCATCTACTCTGCCCCATGTCTCCTACAGGTTCTACGTCTATGTTAGGACCCTACATCCTAAAATCACCTCCTCCATATCATCTTATTCATCCTTTCATCCATCCAACACCTATCTATGTCTCTCATCATAAACATCTAACTCTCATGTCCCCTAATTAGCATCAACAAAGGCACATACCTACACATCCTCCATCTACACACAATCCCCATAATCCTACCTCCATCGCTCCACTTCATCCATCTCCTCGCACCCATCCCATTGCAACTAAAAGCACTTTGGATGCTAAAGAAAAAATGCATCCACATAAATCACAAGCTCCTCATGTCCCCTCTAAAAGACATGTTGACAAAAAGAAAAAGAAAATCCAAAATCTAAATCCAATCCAAAAGAAGAATCATATCCATTTTCCACAAAGGCCCACCAAAGAAAATATCAAAACCATGTGGATCCTAGAGAAAAAGGATGGCATCCCTTCAAATAAAAAATCTGTAAGAACATCCAAAATTGCTAATCCAAAAGATAATCATACACTCGCTTCATCTCCTCAATCTATTTTGGGTCCTTATGTCCCAAAATTCCCTATTCCATCTCCTCCATTATCCCTACATTCTCCATCCATTAATCCTCCTATCATTTCACATCCACCACCCTATGTGCCAATGTTGGTCCTAAAATCATTGCCCCATCACACACCTACCTCGTCATTTCATCCATAAACTTTCCAGCATCCCATCCATTCCCTTTAATCCATTCTCTTGCATAATTCATTTATCCTAATAAGGTTGTACCAACATCCAACAATTGCTTCACACATGGGCTCTTAATACCTTGTATGAAACCTGGATGCTTGAGTCCTTCCTCCATATCCTTATCGCATATCTTCTAAATCCCCTTATCCATATCCCTATCTTTATCCATCTCCATCTGCTTGCTATCCAAAAAGTCAAAAAAGTCAAAAAATTCCAAAAAGTCAAAAAATATAAAATTAAAATTAAAAAATAAAAAAAGTAAAGAGAAATAATTCATCCAATGGTGAAGACTTGGAAAACAAGATCCTGGGATAAGTACCATGATGAAAACCTGGCAAACAGGCGTCATGTGTAAATCCTCATCTGGCCTTTTCCACACACGAGGGAAACTTCCTGATAAGCATTCACTCCATCCGCTATACTTCCTACTATGCCTTTAGCTATGCACCCATCTTCCTACTATATGTCTTCTTCATTTTCTTATCCTACCATCATATCCCATTTATCCCCAATCTCTCCATCCTTCTTGTGATCTTGAGAGGGGAACCTATCTATGCATGCTTTGGACACCTCTTGTTATACATTCCCTTCATCCATGCTCTATCGTATTCCTTAGTCACCCATCCTATCCTCCTTTTGTCATCACCTTTATCTTCCCATCCACTCATATTGTGTCCCTCCTACCTCATGACACATGACATATTTATAGTGGGGGCACTTATCTCCCTTTGTGACAAAGTCCTTGGAGACATCATCCAATCTCTTCCATCTACCCATCATTATCTTCCTATCTATCCAAACAATCCCTTCCCAATCCTTATCTTCCTATCCATCTAAACAATCCCTTCCATCCCCTATCCTTATCTCTCTATCCATTCTTTCATCTTTATCCTCATCCCATTTCACAATCCCTTGTCATGGGTATCTAGCTATAGGCTCCTCCATCATGCAACTCAATGCCTAGATCAAACCATTGTCATCAACATCATCAAGATGTATTCTTCCATATCCTTTGGTGTTGTTTCTGGATGTATCTTTCCCTCATCAACAACCCTTTAATCAAGATGTATCCTTCCCTATCCTCAATCATCTTTCCAATCCTTTATCACTTCTCATCATTCATCTTTGCATCATATCATCCTCCCAATTCATCCTTTTCCAATTTGGATAACTATCCCATCCTTGAGCTTCATATGATCACCATCATTCTATCTTCTCCAAGAGGTCTATCTTCTCTCACCGTTTCAGTCCCCTCATTTTACTTGGTCATCTCATCATCCTTTATCCATCCTTGGTCTTTGGTCTTTTGTCGAGCTACATTGCCCCTGTGGTTTCATGTAGGCAAGGTTGATCATTTGATCCACCCCCAGGGCTCCTTTTGTCTATCCTTTCTTGGTAATCCATTGAAGTATCGATTGTCCTCTTTCCACTTTTATCCATGGTCAATCATTAGCCTTTTATCAAACTATGAGGGCTCTACGCTTTCACATAGGTAAGGCTAATCTTTGATCGGCCCCTGAGCCCCTAAGTCTTTAGGGTGTGTCAGTCCCACGTGTTGTCTCTCTTGTGTCGTGTCATTCAGTTATGCCCTTATCTACCCGATTCTTCACAGATGAGATCCACTTGTATCGATAGATCCAATAAGCTTTGAATATCCTGTGTCATATCGATATTTTAATTAGTATCCATCATTGGTCTCAATAGGATGTATCCCTCCTAATAGACCTCATCAACCCCATCTATCCTCTTGATCCTATCAAACATGACGTTTGAAATTGATTATGATGTTTTGATGCTTCTAGATTTTGTATATCATTTGAGCTCCCTATAATCACTTTTCATGGTCGCCATGATCCATCATATCATGGTGTGCTTTAATAGATAAACATAGGGGAATATCTTGATCTTTTCTTTGTTATTTTCTTCTCAATTGTCCCGTGTAGTACCCACCAAGATCCTCGAGATCTTGTGCTACACTGGGGCATCCCTTTGTGCTTGTGGTTATCCCAATGCCTGGCTTGACCAAGGTCTTCGTGACTTTGGGGTGTTGGGATGGCCTTCTTGTTTTTTATGTTTGTTTTATGTGTTAGACATGAATCGGCCTTGGTTCTCCATACCTTGGCACCTTGTGTCTTATGCTATAACAAAAATAAGTGCTCCAAATATGGAAAATTGCATTAGGATTGCATTTCATTTTCCATTCCATCATGGTGCATGTATCCCCCATCCATTCATCCTTCATCACTCTCCCTCCCCTATCCATCCAATCTCTTATTGTCTTCTCTTCAAACTTCTTAGAATAATATCCATTGGTTATTTTACACATCTTCTCCTCCATCATCTTTATTCCTTTCATCTATCTCCCATCCCAACCTTATCCTCATCAACTCACTCTAGCATAAATCATCTAATCACATCCTCGATATTGTCCTGAGCCAGGTTACAAGCCTCGATCCAATCATCCTCATCATCATCATCATCCTTGGGATGTATCCTTCCCTATCCTTTGGTGCTGGTTCAGGATGTATCCTTCCCTATCCTTTGGTGTTGTTTTGGGATGTATCCTTCCCTCTTCAACATCTCTTTTTATCAGGATGTATCCTCCCCTAACCTTGTGTGGTTTTGGGATGTATCCTTCCCTCTTAAACAACACTTTCATCATCATCATCAGGATGTACCCTTCCCTATCCTTTTGTTTTGTCTTGAAATATCTCATTCCGTCAATGACAACACTCCATCCATCATCAACCCATTTTGGCTTGTAGCTTGACTGTTGCAACATTACCTTTGACTTTCAATCCATTTGTGCTTCTCATCATCTCCCATCACTTATCATCCTTTCTTATCCACCACTTTACATCATCATCCCTTTCATCATCTCATCCATTTTGAGAGCACACTCGTGTTCTCTTGAACCCGCATGTCCTCTCGAGGGGGCATCCTTAATCCCTAATCTTCATCATTTCTTCCTTCCTAGTCACTCCTTTGAATGACTGGGGCATCTTTTCCAATGTAACCATCTTCTTCTAGGTTCTACGTTTTAATATTCTTTGAAATGATGCTACTTCGTAACACCATCACAAAGAGGGGAAAAATGTAGACACCTAAATTTGGACACTTAATTTGTCCAAATTTACCACATTTTTGTCTAAATATCCCCTTATCCACATTAATTAAGTAATATCACTATTCTTTAATTAATACCTCTAAATTTCTTTTAATCCCTAAGGCATCTAACTAAATAATTAAATACCTTACCTCTTTAATTCCCCTTTCATCAAATTAATTAAATAAATATGACATTTATTTAATTCCTCACATGTCACATCCTTTTCCTTAACCGTAATCAACCTCCTAATCTCTTCATTAGGGATGTGCACATGCCTAATCCTTGATTAGGATGTGTCACATCCTCCAACTTTTGCAAGTTGGCCTTTAAGCTTCCTTAACCACAAATTATCTTCTAATCACTAATTATCTAATCCAATTAGCATCTTGATCAACTCTCCCCATCACCCCAGAAATTTTTAATTCATTTTTATTCATCCAAGGCTCCTTTCTTCCCCATGTGAATTTGTAATTCACTTTTATTCCTCCAAGGAATCTTCTCTTCCCCATGCAAGTTCTAGAACCTTTGACTTGTCACATCACATATGCCAAAGTCTTCTAGAATCTTTGATCTATCACATCAAGTCACATGTGGGTAAGTACTTACCTTTTTGAGCACCTTGTTTTATCCAAGGTACTTCTCACTTCTCTTTGGGAACACTGTCTTATCCATAAGATCTCCCAATCATTGTGAATTTTAAACTCACTTTTATTCATCCAACGGATATTCTCTTCCCCATGTGATCATTGAGTGGTCACATCAATGTACTTGCAAGTACCTCCATCACATGTCCTTCTTCCACCTCACCTACACCTCATCACATTCTTGACCAGTTCACATTCAACATGTCAAGATGTGAGGGCTTGTAAGTCTTCAACTCACCATAGCCCTTTAGCTTGGCCTTGGTGGCTCAATATTGACCATTGAATTTTCTAGATAATTCAATTTCCTCTATAAATACCCCCTCTTCTAATGCATTTTACAACACTTAGCCATTTGCACCCTTATGCTACCAAATTGATCACTGAACTTGCAAGAATTTTCACCCATCTAGCCAAGGCACTTAGCCATAAGCATTAACATTCTATCACATAGTTCATCTTGCGTCTAGCCATCTTCATAGTCATCCAAGGACCACATAAGCATTCAAACATCAAGGGCCAACCAAGGAATTACAACACAAAGAAGGTATAATCAATTTTGTCTTCATTTTATTTTCATCTTCTTTCTTTGTGTTATCATTTCTTTGGATAATCTTTGAAGTGTTCCTTGTTTTTTTCTTTATTGCATAATAGTTAAGTTTGCACACTTAGAATAGGTTAAAAAACTAGGCTCAAAAAGTGAAAAATCAAAAAAATCATATAATATGAAAAAGTGCAATAAAAACAAGTAGTGAAAACCTTGCAACAAGCGCTATTTGTGATATATTTGATTTTCCATCTATTTGAGCATGTTGACCATTTTATTTTGCCATCATTCTACGTGTCATCAGAAAACTTCATGTACATATTCTTGCATTGTATTTGTGTCTCACCCTAGACTAGGGCTAAAATCCTAAACTCACTGGGGGAAAATAAACTTTGAGCTTAAACCAACAGACAAACAACAGTTAGACAATGTCACAAACACAAAGGTGACAACAAAACATTCAACATTGAACATACATCAATCATCGAACATATAAAAAACACACATCCATATCAAATAGCTAAAATCAATCAATCAAAACAAAAAAAATTTAAATGGATGATGTTCTTTTGAATCATGGTTTTATCACATTAGCATGAATGTTCAACTGTTGTACTTTGATTTTTGTCATCATATCTCTGGAGCAACTCAATGATGTCCTAGAATAGAGGAGCTAGGAAGGAGTGTTATTTTTCTTTGTCTGTTGTCTATGAGTTAATCATTAATACTGTACAAATTGTCGTGAGACATGCTCTACAAAGTATCATTGATGAAATTCTGAATTTTTGATAGGAACACAATTAACTATTGTTGGTTCACGTGAGAAATGCTTAGTTCATCTTGGTTTAATTATACCTAGATGCTTGTATTAAATTGCAATATCAAAAATCATGGAAGTAGTACTCAAGTCATCATTGTCTAATTATACCATCGATGCTTGTACTCAATTTCAACAATTTAAAGGTTCAATGATGATAAAAGCACAAGAAATTGACTATTTCAATGACAACATTGGCATATTATATTTGCATGGTAGATTAGATTGTTTCCATATTAGACTTGCATCTATATTTATGGGTTTTCCAAGGCTGGCACATTTTTTAAAATGATGTTATCTCTATCATTGAAAGATAGAGTATACTTGACATTAACAAAAAAATTTCTTTCTCATGTAGTTGCATAATCATTTGCATATCATATCATACATCAGAAAACCATCATATCATTACATCACATATATTTGCATCAAGAAAACACAAATAACAGAAAGTGCATTACCTATCATTTACATTCTAAAATTCATCGAATATAGCAATAAAATCATATATTTGCAATTGGAAAACAAAAAAAATAACATACATTGTATCTCATTTGCATAATCATATTCATCCCATATAGTGTAAAAGGATCATGCATAAGAACATATAGAAACATAAATCATGCATCATCATTTAATCATGACATCATTGCATCCATACATAATCATGTCATAATCATATAAGCATCATATAAGCATTATATAAGGATCATAACATAGAAATTAAATGTATCCATCATAGGCATCCATCATAAAATCATATAGACAAAATATAGATGAATAATCATCATTGCATCTCATATCATATAATCTCAAAATCATAATGTCAAAGTATACAATGATATCTAAATGTGGAAAAAGGTACATTAAATCAAAATGGTAGTGACTAATTAATGTTCCAACTGAATCAAAGTATACAAAGGTCTCAAATACATCTCAAATGATCATCATGGAGCTATGTGGTGCTCCCCCCTGACGATGCTAGCCCTATACCTTCATTCGTACCTGATGGTGCTACCCCTAGATCCCTATGAGGTGGCCATGTAACACCCATGTTGGTAGTCCTAGAATGTGTGTGAGCACTGATGGATTGTACATAACTCTCCTAACACTCTGGAGGAACTTCCTCATGATACCTTAGTCTATAATACTTGGCCTCCCTGGCCAAGCACTGTACCTCTCTCAGATAATCAGTTGTACCCGTGCCCTTAGTTACCCTCTGTAATCCCTTGACCACACCCTCTACCTGCTCAACCCGTTGCCTTAGGGTGTCTCTCTCTACCATAAGAGTGGAAATTTGTGCATGTACCTACATCTGTGCCTGTTCCTTACCTGAAGCTGACCCTGTATTTGAGCAAGTTGTCCTTGTAGTGCCTAAACCTATGATTGCAAAGTAGCTATCTGAGCCTACTACTATGTGAAGGAAACCTAATCTACACATGTTATGCTATAGCTACCAGTGATCACCCCTTCTGAGGCACTCTAAAGCCTCAAACATCTAGCACTGGACCTAAACCACCCTCATCTTTGCCACCACCATCACCTCCATCTCCATTACCCCCATCACTATCTCCACTACCTCCTTCATCTCCATCATCATTGTTCTCTCCCTCATCCTCCTCTCATCTCCTCCATCTCTCCTCTTCCTGTGTGCATGTGGTGTTGTCTCATCATCTAACAATGGTACCAACTCATCTAGACTCAATATTCATAGAAAGGGATGTGTAAAGAAGTGCTATGCATACTCCTTGGATATAGGAGCCTCTATAACCTCTAGATGATAGTCCCAAATAATGGCCTACAAACCCTGATACTCCTCAACCATTGCATCATAATATATCACATGCCTCCACTTTGGTATATCCTATAATCGCCATGCATAAAGATCCATCCCCTAGGGCATGCCCTATACCCTATCATACTATCACAACACTCTCCTGAGAAGGAGTCTCTCAATCAAGAACCGAGTCTTCCTAATCAGGTATCTAGATGAGCACACATAGGGAATCTCAGTGTTGTCCTCTAGCTGCTGCTCACAGTCGAGGTACGACCTCCATGTGACTATCTTCAGGTCATCCAATACTCTCCTCTAGTACTCTAGTTTTCCTAGCTTATGCTAGACAACTAGACTTGTGTATGCATGAACATATGGTCTCCCTACTAGACATTGTCTATATTCCACTGGATGAGTGATAGCTATATGCTATCACGCCCATATCTACAAGAATGTGACTCCAGCTGACAAACTAGCTCCTCTTAGATACACAACCTGGTGAAGATCATGGTATAAGTGAGCAAGAATCCATGATCACAAATCATATTTTGTCCCCTAGGTGATCATCCTCTCCAAAATCCTACCCCATCTGACTGAAATTCCCTTTGACCTATGGTTAGGACATAGAAATCCTCCAATAAATCTCACAAGCACACATGGCAATGTCACATATGCATCGACAATCTCTCACCATGGAATCTCATAGCTGCAAATTTTCTCATCCTCGAACACTCTTTGAAGTGCATCGATGCCTCCATGCTCAGTGGAATCATACACAACTAGCTCTCCAATGACTGAAATACTTAAAGATCTAATACAGGTCTGGTGTCACTGTCATCTCACCAATAGGCAAATGAAAGGTGTTATGATCACTATGCCACCTCTCTGCCAAAGTAGTCAGAAGTCCCCTATTAATTCTATGCTTGGGAATGTCAAACAAAGAGGTCAAATTGCATCATCCAATCACATTTAGATATGGTTGATTTAAATGTGGGATCAAATCCCAAGTCCTTAGGAAGCACTCCTGAATCTGGAGGATTGATAAAGGATCCTATCATCATAATGTATCACAAATTAGCAAATCAATCAATAAATCAATTTCAATCAACCTATCAATCTAATCAGCTTTGATGATACCTTGATCAAATCTCATGAGTGTTTATAATTGCAACTTGCCTATCATGAGGTCAATCATCACCAATTTATCATTGAACCTCACCTATCATGAGGTCAATCATCATTAATCTATCATTTATCCTCACCTATCATGAGGTCAATCATCATCAATATATCATTGAATCTCACCTATCATGAGATAAATCATAATCTAGTCTTTCAACATCATCAAACATCATCAAATCAAAAGGCCAATGCGATAAAAAATCATCGAAATCAAGGAGTCTAATCTAATTTTCATCAATTTGGCCTATATGCACTAAAACAATGTCTCAAAGTGCTGAAAACATGGAGGTGCTAGAGAATTCTATTGATGCCCTGTAACAGGGTCTCTATGCACTAAATTACCATATGTGTTGTTAAATTTCATCAATGCACTAAATCTTGGTAACAATGTGCTAAATTATTGGTTGTGCTACGTCATTCATCTGATGCACTAAAACTTATCATTGATGTGCCAAACTTATCATTTCACTAAAGGAATCTATCTATGTGCTACATCAAGTCATGCATGTGCTAATTCCTTCTATGTGCTAAAACCTAGCATCAATGCACTAAAATCCTAACCCTATGTGCTAGAATAGGAGCCCTATGCGCTACATCGGTGAACAAATGCACTAAAACACAAAAAGACCGAATTTAAACGTGGAAAAAAATATGGGAAAATGAAATTCAAATCACAAGAAAGTTTTTCAGGGTACATACTAGAGGTCCATATGCGATCATGTAGTTGTTCATCACTTCGTAGATTCAACATCATTTTTCGGGAGATAAATCATTTCTACAACATAAAATTTGAAACTCATCATCAAATCATTGAAAAATCATAAAAAATTTAATAAATTCAGAAAAATCCTAAAAATTCAAAAATTCATCGATTTATCTCCTAAGGGGGCATATATCCATTAATCACTCAAAAATCAGTGTCTGGGGCATCAAAAAAAAATTTATCGGCATCACCAACAAGTATTTCTTTGAAGCAATGTGTAAACAATCACTTCAAAGAGGGCCAAAATTTATACACCTAAAATTGGCTAGGATAATTAATTAAATACAAGTTATTAAATTAATAAATCTTTTATTTCATCTACTTATAAATAAATTCTAAATTTATTTATATAGTTCATACTTTCTAATTCTTCCATCTTAATTCATATTCCTCTAATTTTAATTAAATAAACAAATTTCAATAGTTTGTTTTATTTAATTAATATCTCCTCACTAAATATGAATAATTCCAAATTTTAAATTTAGTCACATGTCTCCAACTTTTCCTCTTGCCACATCATCAAGTGTCTCATGAATTTAAATGTGCTTAATATTTAAATTAGAATTATCCTAAACCGATTCTGAAATTAACTTTGGATGCTTGGCTCTTTCCATCATTTTATTCTCTTACAATTGGCATGTTGCTCTTTTAAAGGGAGCATCCTTCATGATTCCCTCTAACTTCTTCCTTCTTCATCATTCATCTCTCCAGTTGAAATCTTGACCATTAGTTCCTTCCACATCACAATATGCCTTGGAATTCCTATAAATACATCATCATTCTCCAACATTTGGTATCCCATCTTGAGAAAACTTACTCTGCAAAAATTACCTTTGAGCATTTAGAACATGGGAGCATTTAGCATTTAGCAAATTTAGAGGCATTTTAGTTTGGAATCATGTCTTAGTTCATAGCTGCATTTTCATTATCATAGTTAGCTTCATACAACATTTCCACCATAACATTTAGCATCATTATCATAGTATTATCTTCATATGCATACAACAACATCAATATCATTATCATGGAATCAATCATATAGTTTACCATCAGGGTATGTGCAAGATCATGATGGGCCAAAAAGTGGCAATATGATGGGTATGTGTAGGGTATGTGGCTGACGACTTTTTTTTAACCCAAAATTGATGAAATGAAAAATGGTTTTTAAAAGAGATTCTCATCTTTCCACCAATATAAATTATGTTTTACTTTGAATTTAATAAATAATTATTATTCATTTTCTATTTGAATTATGACCAAAGTCTTGATTGATAGGATGATTGAAAAAAATCTATAGCTTTCAAATGGTATCACTTTTTTTGAATCCGAAACATGCATCACATTCTATGCTTTGCATACTATAGGATTAATAAAAAATCATGAAGTTTTGACCAAGTTAAGGTGGTGAGACATATGAGTTTTTATATTTTTTAAAAGTTGTAATTAAAAAATCATAGTTAATTATTTACTTGGAAAAAAATTATAAAAAAATATGCAACAAATTGAGGCATGAGTCCTCTACTTATATCTAAAAACTTATAAAAAAATATTATCATTTTATTGCGGTTAAGGTGGTTAGACAGACACCTACTTCTTATTTTTCCCTGAAATTTAAGTACTACTGCATTGAAATTTCAAATTTTCACCAATTTTTTTTTTTAAATAAACCTAGTAGTTTAGAAACTATATTCAATTTACTACAGATTCTATTCTTACATATTTTTGAAATAATATAAATAACTTATTCAAATTTTTATGTCAAGTTGCCTAACTCATATTTTTTTGAATTTTTCACCACTTAAGGAGTTTTTTTTCCATGATGATCTTGCACATACCCATCATGTAGGAATTACATTCTTGCATTTTATAACATTCATTCTCTAAGTTGTCATTCTAGAAGTCATAGTGCAAGCAAAATATGAGAGCCATTATGATTCAAGGAATCCTTAGAGATACAAAACAAATTTTGAATAGTTTTAGTGAATGATTGTGTTTTGAATTCGATTAGTTTGTGATTTCAATTCTCTAATATAATATGTTTCATTGCATGTACGATCTTGTTATTTCATTTGCACATTTTACTTCACACAAAAATGATTTACGAAATATGTAATTTATAGAATTTCAAATAGTTTTATGTACATTGAATTAGTTAATTTGATGCATGTGGAAATGATAATTTCATTGTGATCATAGCAACACAGATATCAATGAGTTCCAACTGACTTGTCATTTCAAATTTCATTGTTTTAGGTAGCTGCATTGAGAAATTGAATGTAGTAACTAGTTGATGGAAAAAATAGTTAAAAGAAGAAAGCATGAAAATATTAGAAAGAGATATTGTTTAATATGAAAGAGAGGCAAGATACAAAAAAATATTAAAAATGTTCTTTCAAGTGCTTTTGACAAGGTATCAAGGGAAGGAACTTGTGTGCTTACACCAAAGAGATCAATACTTGAAGAAAAAGAACATTCTAAATTAAAGTTGTTTAATTTTAAAGGTAATCAGTGAAACGAAGAGAAAAGATAGAAAATTATGAATCTAATATGATTGAAGAACTAGATGTCCCAAAAAAAAAACATTGCATATTGATGAAATATTACATCTTTTACATTGATTGATTTTTCACTTATCTAGACCTAATTTTCATTTAACATATTGAAGAGTGGTCAGACTGCATTTGTGGGAGACAATATTAGTTGCATTGTTAATGATAGTGAACAAAGAACTCAACATTTATGAATTATGGTGTTAATTCCTTAACTGAACAACAGGAATCAATCTATAAAAGTAGACAATAGATATAAACAATGCTAGAAAGATAATGTAAAAGATATAGGAAATAACAACTGCTTCTCTTTTTGAAAGATTTTATCATCAAGTAATCCGTGCAAATGAATAAACAACACAAATAATATTTTGCTTGACAATCTTAAAACTTGACACCATAATACATTAATGACGACTGCGGTTCAATCCATTGGAAATAACTAAAAATGTCACAAAATGTTTCCAACAATAACAAAACACTACCAATTGATGAAATGATTTTGATAGATTGAAGTGCACTTGGCATGGATGCGTGGAGAGAAAATATTAGATCCATGCTTAGTTGTGGCTAGCAAGAAAGTCAAAATTAATGAATTATCCAGTGTTAAGTCTGTAACTCAACGACGGACACTGACCCATAAAGGAACTTAAAGGAAGGGAAGAATAGACATCAACACATAAAATGCAGAGAACAAAAAATGATAGACATTAACCCATAAAACACAGAGAACAACAAACAATAGATATTAACCGACAAAATGCAAAGATGTAGAAAACTATAAAATGATACTGTAAAAGATATAAGAACTTACAAATGCCTTGTTTCTTGTTTCCAATATGATAGACATAAACCCTACTAGCAGACACAGATTTCATCCTCATCAACCTTTCTAAAAAATTTCATAAAAAAATGCAAAAAATGAGTGTGTAAAAGATATGCGAGCTTACAAATGCCTCCTTTTTGGCTTCCAATATGATAGATATAAACCCTCTACTGAAGGATGTGGGCTTACACCTGTGCTCCTGCCAATCTCACTTGTTAGATCCTCTGTAGGTGGCCCTTGGTAGACAACTATGTCCCTCTCATCCATTGTTGGGGCATCTACCTACTTCTCCTATTGTCCCCACACCTCTTCCTAGACCCCCTCATCCTTCGTTTCCTCCTATTGTGTTGTCTCCTCCTCACCCCTTAGTCTACCTCCTCTCCTCCTCCTTGAATCACACAACTAGAAGAATAGGATCCACTATCGTGATCCTCATAAGTCTACTCTCCTACCACCATGTGGTGTATCACATTATCATGCTCGCATCATTGGGGCCCTCTCTCCATGTCCATGTTGTAATTGGTAGCTACTCCCACATCTATCATGCATACTCTATGGGAATCTATTGTCTCCATATCGCTCTCAACTCTTAGTTGATCAGCCAAAACATCTGAGGCCCTGTAGGGATGTCCTACTAGATACCATACTAGTGTGCTACCTGATCTAGCCTATGTAGGTATACAATGAAGGGATCCCTCCCTATCAGATAGCATCTAGAAAAAAATATTCCATGTATAGTTTGTCCTCCACTCTCCAGGACTAAAACTATTGATCAACATAAGGTTTCCATACAATGTCCTCCTCTCAGATCATCCAACAAACGATGCTAGTACTCCAAGTTCCCTACTTGACTATAGTGGAGAATCCATCCATGCTCTCGAGCATACCAATAGGATATTGGGAGGGAGTCATATCTCTCTCCTAATATGAAGATATCTAGTTGCATGACTCTGATGTGCTCCCACACCTACACCTATAGTAGTGTGACATGGGTCACACTCAATGCTCATTTGTAGCACACAACGTGCATGTCTCTATATAGTTGCACCAACACGAAAGGTCCCCAAGAAAAAACTCCATCCCTCCTCTCCATAATGTGCCTCACAATCTCAAGCATCTTGAGACTGTAAAACCTCCCACTCTTGTTGGGGAGGAGGATCTCCCTAATCAATCCACATAAGTACATTGGTAGTGGTACTACAACTCCCACACAGGCATCTATGTCTAGCTCCATCCCTCAGTAGGGAACCTCTGTAGTACCAAATATTGCTTGTAGGCTCTTCTCAAGTGGTTAGCTTGACATGGAACTCAACAGGTGCCCTCTAATTGGAAGTATCAATATGGACCACACATTCTCTAATGTCACAATCATCTCCACTATGGGGAGGTGGAAGGTGGAGGTCTTGGAGCTCCATTGGTCCATCAATGTTGTCAATAGTGGTCTATGTGCTTGGATGTTGGGATATCCTAGTATAAGAAGTAGGCTTGCCTGCTCTAAAGCTGCATGGTCCTTGGACATCATTGCCCCTAGTGTCACCTCCAAAATGGATGAATGTCTCTCCTAGGTCCATAAGGACTCTATACTCTACATTCATATCAACCATTTTGTCAGTCCTTTCTTGCCATTTCCCTTTTCCGCTTGCCTTTTTAGCCTTGGCTGAATTTCGCAAATTCGCCTCTATGCAAAGAAAATTCTCCTCCTCCCCCTTTCTTGTGTATTCACCTATATGGTTTGCACATTCACCCCTATGTTTCCCTATTGAGGGGTTCACCTATTCAACAGTCATGTTCACCTCTTTCTTTCTCGAGCATGCATTTCCCCTTTTTATCCCAGAGGTGAACTTGCATTTGCCCCATTTCTTGATGGGTGGACTCCTATTTTCCTATTTGTCCAACAAGCAAAAACAATTTTTCCTTTGTAGCCCTCTTTTCTCGAAGGGTGAACTCACATCCACCCTTCTATCCTATGGGAAATTTTGTAATCACCTCTTCCTCGTACATCTGCCCCTATGGAGTGGTGCATTTTCCCTTCCCCCTTTTATGTGATTTCACAATTTCCTATTCCTTTGCCCATTTTCCCCTGCATAAGTAGGTTTGCTCATCCTGGAGAAGGGTGATTTCACAATCACCCCTCTCAGAGCGCGTCCACCCCTACAAAAGTGAACCCACCTATTCCCTCACCCATTAGCTGAAATGATGAATGCATTTTGATAGAAGGGCGAATCTACCCTTCCGTGGTGATTCTTTTTTACCTAATCTACCTAGCCTGGAATTGAAAACATGTGCAAAAATTGAAATTAAATCACAAAGGAGGTTTCAAATCTTACATGTTGGGGTACTACTCAAAGGTGATAGAAGTCACACACCTAATCCACTCGGTGGATCATCTCTCTATCATCCTCTATGTCACTCACCTCATCGACTCTCGCTTTCTCTTATCAAATCTGTTGGTGACACATGTGCAAATTAAAACTAGGTGAATAGTAAATTTTCAAAATTACTATTTATAGTTTTTTCAATTTTTCCCCTAATTAGCCTTCTTACTTTTAGGTAATTCTTTACCCTTTATTTAACTTTTTAAAATCCTTCTACCCCCTTTCTTCCGCAAGCCACCATTTGCATGTTGTATGCCCATTTTCCTTCAATCAAAAGCCATTTTTGTATGGTTTTTCATCCTCTATCGTGTGGTAGCCTCCATTTCTCCATATTGAGAAGTCACTCAGGGTCCCTTTTCTTCCCCATCCACCCTCTCGAGGGGGCATACCCTTCCATATTTTTGCATTCTTTTTTCCTATACATTTCCTTGCAATACCAAGGCATCTCCTAAAGTCCTTTTCTTCTATCAAGTCATATACACTTTATTTTTCTTTCAAACATTGTTATTCTAAAAGTATTTCAAAGAGGGGAAAAATGTAGACACCTGAATTTGACCACCCCCATATGGTCAAATTTTCCCTTATATTCTTCTATTATGCATCCCTAGACCATATTAATTAAATAATTCACTTTTTGGTTAATATTTGTCTTATTCCTAATATCTCCTAAGGTGTTTGATTGATTAATTAAATACCTTACATTATTCTTCTCTAAATTAAAAATAAATAGTCAAATTTATTTAATTTAGTCACTTTTCCCAAATGAATTAAAATTAAATTTTAAATTCATTCTTTCTCTCTCCTTGTCCCATCCTACATAACCCTCTCCTAAACTAGATTAGTTTGATTAATCTGTGATTATGATGTGCATATTCCTAATCACAATTAGGGTCACATCCTCCATATCTTGCAACTTTCCCTTAATCCCCCATTAACCTACCTAATCCTTCATTTGTACAACCTAAATCAGTAATTAGACCTAACCTAATTGTCAAGCCATTTATTGCATATCCTAGTCAACCTTCATTAAAGCCTTCTACATTTGGAGAAGTTACCTCCACCTCCCAAGGAATTTAAAATTCCTTTTCATTTCCCTTATGCATCCTAGGTGGAATTTTTAATTCCACTTTATTTCCCCAACACCCTTGGAGGAATAAAGGACCAATTTAAAATTACTTCCCCCAATCCCAGGGTCAAATCTCCAAAATCAAGGGAGATTTTAGATGAATTTAAAATTCTTCTATTGTCATATCATCCCATAATATGGGTAGATCAGACAAGACTCTCCTTTTCCACCTCATCTCCACATCACTCTCCCATGCCCACCTCACTTTCCACATGTCCTCATGTGATGGCTTGTGAGGTCTCAAATCACTCTAGCCATTGATCTTCTCCTTTTGGATGAATCCTAGACATCCATTCATTTAGAGGGTATTTCCCTAAATATGGTGATTTTTGCCTCATTTTCATCAATCACACTTTAGCTAACTTTGAGCACTTACACTGCCAAGCATCGAACCTTCATTGTTACAACATTTTGAGCACCCCTTTTGCATCCAATCTAGTATCCAACCACACCAATTACATTATTCATAACATCACCATCATTTTGAGCTAGGTTGCATGCTATTTTTCCAACAAAAGAGCACACAAAATCATCTTCAAAGGGCCAACCAAAGGATACAATTCAATCAAGGTAAAATTGATATATTCTTTTGTCTTTGTTTGAATTAAGCTAGGCTAATCTTGAGTGTTTTTTTTGTGTTTCTTTCCTTGCATTTCATTTAGTTGTTTTGAATTTTTAGGACTAGATAACTTGCAAACGGTAT
Source organism: Sequoia sempervirens (assembly GCA_007258455.2). NCBI lineage: Eukaryota > Viridiplantae > Streptophyta > Pinopsida > Cupressales > Cupressaceae > Sequoia > Sequoia sempervirens. The sequence continues at coordinate 384,776,539 of VDFB02193867.1, read as the reverse complement.
ACATAATTACATATTTTTGTGAAAGATAAAGAACAAAAATAGAATTTTAGAATCATATTTCCCTATGTTCCTTCACCTTTTCATAGTTAAGATGACAATCACCATATATATAATAGTAAAAATCTAGTTTATATGTCATTGTCATGCACTCCACAAATAGTGTTGTCCCTTAGGGGAAAAACTCAAGTATGTATGCAGAATGTGCCCTTATAAATACTAAGGACACATCATTACTGAGTATTGTAGTATTTCATGTTATCAAAAAATTTAGTAGTTTTATTTTTAGTTATTCCTTTAAAAGTGTTGATATATTTTACATTAAAGTTTGTTTTGCAATTGTTTGAAGGGTTTACATCTTTTCTTAATATATAAAATATTTAAATATTCTCATGGTATATTTCTCACAAGATTTTAAAGGGGTCTTTTCTCACAAATAGACAAGGGACATAAGTCTAGCATATTTCCTATAATTGATTTTCCTTGATAAAATGACAATAATTAGTTCATAAAAAATAACTTGATAGTATTATACCAATTATACATTTTAACACATTGAATATACATTGAGATACATCAATTATATTATTTTTAAGCATCACAAATATGAACTATTCAAAGTAATCAATTCATAAATAAAATTAAATACTACAATTATTATGAAACATTTCAATGTGATACTAAACATTATTTTATTGTATACATAATACATGTACAATAGTATATACATGAGGGGTAGTCTTGGCCACAAGAGGATCTTTCTTTTGGAGTGCTAACCCAAAATATTCCTCCATAGTTAAGTTATTCTTCCCAAGTGGCAACTCCCAATGAAATACATGGATCAATGACCCTTAATTATACTCCATAGCAATCCCCATCCTAGTGCTAGCACAAATATGTATTCCTGCATCAAAGGGTATGAGTTGAAAGTCACTACCATGTGGATCAATTTTGGAACCCACAAACCTATCAAGATTAAATTCTTGGGGGTTGTCCCATATTTTTGGGTCTCTTGCAATTCCCCAAATATTGAACATGAGGCGTGTTTCCTTAGGTATGTAGTAGCCACCAACTTGGCAAGCCTCTGTAGAAACTCATGGAAGGCTATGAGGAGTGGAAGGATGTTTACGAAAGCCTTCCTCGTAAATGGCCACTAAGTAGGGAAGCTTTGTAATTTTTGATACTTGGAGATGCCTATCTTTACCATCTCATCCTTGGCATGTTCTAGAAGTTTGGGATTTTGGATAAGCTCAACAAGTGTACATTATGTCACACTACTTGATGTATCAGTACTAGTGAACATATCCTATAAAACACATAAAATAAAATCAATTATAATTTAATTTTTTCTCTTTAAATACTATGAAAAATAATACACAATATTCCAATCCCACTATCTACTAGTGCATTAGTATATCTTAAACATATATAAAAATATTATAAAAGAAAACAAGTATACATCTAGTATAGCTAAAGTTACCTTAATCTTTAAGATGAGGTCCTCTAATTATAACCTTTCAACTTAAATTTAAAAATCATAAGACCTTATAATTCCTGCCCATGATTTAAAATTTTTAGTTCTTTTTCACTCATTTGAATAGTTTAAATTTAATTGATATTTTTTTTAAATGATCAATTATTTTTTACAAGCATTAGAAATATAAATGATAGTATTAGTTACACAACTCTTTGAATATTTCATGTTATGCACATTAACTTATTTTGTTTTATCGTTCTATAAAAGATAGATATATTAAAATACTTATGTGCATTTCACACAAACTAGAAAGATAAATTATCTATACATCCAAATTGTTTATGCTATAGTTAATGCTTGACAAATCAAATGAACATAGAACATTGTTAGTGTTATTAAAAATAAACTTGAATGCTAGTTGATAACACTCTATTCTTCTTAGTAATTTTATATTTTCTACCATAACAAACAACTATCTTAGCATGAAACTCTATACTTCATTTTTCATCTTAATTTCAATAAAAAAACAAGTATAATATTTCTAATTATGCATCATATAAAAACTAGATAGTTTACCAGAAGAAGAATCTTGATATTATCATTAGACAACCAAACTTCCTCACCATCAAAATTATTTTGTTTAGACATAAGCACATCCAAAAAATCTAAATTTTCTCGTTTGTTGGTGGTGGCCTAGTGTTCTCCAATCATCTTATTTAACGTAACATCAAACCATTTTGCTAGCTTCTTCATACTCCCTTGTATCCTATGTAATTCCATCCATGTAATAAAGGGTATAAAATAACCTATATTAAAATACCCTACTTTAGTCATGAGCTCCACTACATTGTCCTTGAACTGGTTGGCCTCATCCCCTTGACCCTCGAAAAACTCACTTGCTTAAAGTCATTTGACAAAAAATGTTAGTTGTGTATATGTTGAGTAGGTTTTGCACATTTACTGTTTGGTTATTATAGCTTTGGACAAAGATGGATTTAAGCATGTGACTCGTCTCAACTTCTCTTACTGGCTGCCAATCATCTAACGCCTTACCACCCAACATGTGAATATTGCACAGCTAATAAAAAAAATTAAAGGTCAAATATAGCCAATTTCTTTTAAAAACAAATCTAACATATTAACTCACTATTAAATAATTTTAATTTATCAACTAACATAAATATGTCAAATATTCTATCTAAAAAATTATTCATCAATGGTTGTAGCAGGCTTACAAACATCTAACAAGCATTTTGCATTTTTGAATATTGTAGCATGCATAGCCTTGTTTCGTTGTAGCTCCTCCAAATATGTTTTTAAAGATTCTAGGATTGATAATTTTTCTTTGATTTGTATTTAAAATATTTGGATGACATATTAGGAAAGAGGATTGAAATTCTAGTGATCAAAGTTTGTAGAAGCTATTGAAGGTTTTCAAAAGATAAGTTAGGATTTGGTTTTTTTTTAATATGTTTATTGTCTAAATTCAATAGGAGAAAAAATATTATTCGGAGTATGATGAGAAGGGAAACATTTATGTTGTCTTCATAATGCATATTTATCATATTTATTATTTAATTGAAAATAAAAAAATTCAAATAGTTAATTAATAAATAAAGTTAAATGTAAATTTTAGGGACTGGATAGACAATAGTTAACAAAAAGCAAAGCATGATGAACACTTCGAAATGTCTATTGAAGACGTGGCTTGTCTCTATTCAAAGAAAAGAGAACTTCAGATAGACTATTAGATAATTTCTTTGACTGAATGAAGTATTTTTTCAAATATTATCTTGTTTAATAATCAAATAGTTAATAATAATTTTACATTACATCTACATTAAAAAGTGATAAATATTTATCTGTTTTTTAATGGATGATTTTATATCATCCACAAATAGTTTTTAATTATTCAATACTGAGGAAGCATGAGCTTTTGATTGAAACCTTTTTGACCTCATTCCTTATGACTTCAAGGTCTTGCACTCACATCTACACAGCCAGTAAAATGCATGTTTGATTGTATTTATTAATTAATTGAAAATTAAAAAAATGCAAACATGCATTCTCCTAATTGCATAGACAGTACACTTGCACTTAGAAAGATTTGATTCCTGATGGATTCATTAAGAACCATTCAACTTCACTAGTAAATCAAAGATCCTTTACCCTTTTCTTATTAATTAAAATTATTTAATTGTTAAATTGAATGATAATAATAGAAATTATCTAAAACACCCATATCATCCTCTAAAGAAATTCATCAATTCATGGCCTCATAAGCCTCCATTTTATAGATAATAAAAAAGAAATTGAATTTTTCTCACTAGAATTTACCAAAAATAGGTGAGTATAACCTATTTTTTCTCATTTCATTTTTAAAAAAAAGGTTGTAGGGAAGTATCCCATGGAGATAAGAGTACTGGTTCTAAAGATTCTTGTGGTGATTTTGAAAGCCTTGTGACAATCTTTTGAAACCAAAGAACTATAATCATGGGACCCTATGGAGGACAACCTCAACATGGTTGTCTTCAAGAAAATGGATAAGGAAAAACCCCTTGGGTTTTACATGGCATCTATGTGGATCCATTGTGGGGTCTAGACCCTATCAACCTAGTTTTGAAGTATGCTTTTAGGGTAGACTCTAGCCACAAAATAACTAATTAAAGTTAAATTTTCTAGCAATTTCCAAGCATTATCATACTTGGGAATGAAAGAACAACATTTGGGAGTGTTTCAGGAGATATACCTCGTAGAACACCCTGGGAATAAATTTCTAAGGATGTTTGTGTAGGGATGCCATAGCGAATCATTTCCAAACCTATTAGAGTTATCATGCATTAGCTAATAATTAACTGATTTTTAATTGATTTTTAGTATAATTTATTCTCATGCCCTTAAGCTAAACTTAGTATTGCTTTATTCAATTCACTAAGTGTTTTGTTGTTAACTGAAGTATGCACCATTGAGGATTTTGCTCCTATATGGCACATAACTCTCATTATAATTATTGAATCAAGCTTTCACATCTTTTTTATTGTCTCTTGTATTCTATAGATTTTTCTTGTTGAGGAATATTGCACATATTATTTGTAGATCTCTTGTGTGGAAGGTGTATTTTTTCGTTGTATGATATTGTGGCTTGTGGTTTTGTGATTGTTTCATAATTCTAACATGGTATCAGAGTGTGGATTCAACGAACCCCTTCTCAATTTACGAGGTATTTTCTTCAACAAGGGTTATAGGCTTCAAATTTGAATCCCCTTTGTTTCTTTTGCAATTTTTTGAGGTGGGGAAATTTTCAGAACCGTTTTCATTTTTGCATCAGAATTCCAACTTCCACTCATTTGTATGAAAAATGATTTATGGGTTTTGTATCCAGGGTCAAAATATTATTGAGTATCTTTTATATTTTTCATGTCTTCAACAAATCTGAACAAAATTGTTGTCCAAAAAGTGTCGCACGCCATTTTTTTATAGGTTGAAGGTCAAAAAGAAATATTTTTTCATCTTCTATTTACTGGATCGAAAAAAATATTTATGGGTTTTATCCTTAGTATTAAAATATTTATAGGTTTTTGTTATTGTCTACAAACAGTGAGTATAATTTTCTAAAATCAAATCAGAAGTAAAACTTTTTTGATAGGAAAAATCATTTCCTACAAGCTAAATTCAACTTTTTAAAAATTCACAACTTTTGGCTTCGTTATTGGATTTTTGTGATTCAAGGGGCATTGGAAAGTTGAATTTATCCTCTACATAAATACAAGATCATTTCTAATCATGGAGGTAGATGTGAACACTCATCAATGCATGCACTTTTTCATTTTTTGCATTATTTTTGTAAAATAAATGCACTCTTCTTGGATTTTTTTCCATGCACTCTAAAATTGGCAGACCTTTATTTTGGAGATTTTTTGCTAAATTTGGCGAAGTTATTTTTTTCCCTACTTAGCCACTCCCCACTGTAATTTTTAGTTTTGCACCTCATATTTCAGAGGCCATATCTCAACCATACGGTGGTCCTTTCTAGTGCAATTTTTTTTTGAAACATGGTAGAATTTCATCCTCTTCGCAATGGTGTGGGTATTTTCCAATTTGGACTTCTGATTTTTTCTATAATTCTATTTTCTCATTGTTTTTGTTGTTTGTTTCTCATTTTAGAGACTTCGATGGGCCATATCTTCTACATTTGGACTTGCTTTTGGGTGCCATTTTATTTTACAGTGCATGTTTTTTTTTGTGTACTTCATCATGGTGCTACTAGTTTCTACATTTTATGTCAAAGAATTGTATTTTCAGCTGGTAGTCCCTTTTTAGACATTATGGGCTCCCATTGCATTTTTTTTTCATTCTGTAAATGCAATGAAATAAAGTGCCTCAACATTTTGATGTATCCTTTTCAGGATCTTGCACATCACTTTGTGTCTTATTGTACTCACACTATGCAATAAAGGGCCATGGGGGGTTTGATGTTTTTCCTTTGTTTGCAATCAATCATAACTTTGTCAAGTGAGTGTCCCTTCCATGAAATCCGCCTCATGTCTGTGTGCCTTTTGTTTGCACACCCTTTATATGTGTTCATACTTTTTATGTTTGCATGTTCAGATGTTCCTAATTCTTCTTCATACACTTCTTTTTGGAATTCAGATTCAATGCACGTATCACGCCTCTCCATTTTTCAGCATTATAGGGGTGTTGCTACTACTGGTGCTAATCCCTCATTGGATTCAGATTGGAGTGATATATTTATATAGTATTTGTTCTTGTGTACTTTCAGATGTAGTGGCTACATTTCAGTGAGATGGATCATTTACCACATGGAAACTCTTGCATTCCTATTTTTGGAGGTGACCTTTCATTTTTATTTGATTAGAGACTACTAGGTACCTATATTTTTGACTTGTAGTTTTCATGCATGTTGAGTAGTGTCATTTGCATCTTTGAGTTCCCGATGTTTTCTTTTTTTTGCCACTTGATTTGGGTAGTGCCATTGAGGCACTCATGCAATATAGTCTCCTTGATCTTGACATTTGTATCTTTGATTTCCAAATAATTTATCTTTGTTTTCCAACTAATTCAAATAGTTTCATTGGGGGCACACATATAGATTCTTGTCTTCTTGATCTTGATCATCATCTATTTCAACGAAGATTCTTGTTTTGGAATTACAACAATCATTCTTCGACAGTGTTTGCAACTTCTTCATGATTCAGTGGTGTTATTTTGTTCATCCTTTGTTCCTATCTTTTAGGAAAAAAATTTGTTGGAGGTTTCTTTGTACTTCACTCTTATTTGGAGGCTTCCTCAATCCTTCACTTGTATTTCTCTCTTTTGGAGAGGATATTTCTCCCACGATGTTTTTCTCCTTTTCTCTAGTTGTAAATAGATCTTTTGTTTGTACATGGGTAGCTCATCAAACCTTGTTTGTCAAGACTGATCATCCATTCTATCTTTTTAAGGTTTTTAGCTAATCCCTAAGTTCATCTTAAGGGGGGGTGTTAGAATTATCATGCATTATCTTAGAATAATTAATTAATCTTTAATTGATTATTAGGCTATTTTATTCTCATGTACTTAAGCTAAACTTAGGATCTCTTTATTAAGTTAACTGAAGTGAGCACCATTTAGGGTTTTTCTCTTATATAGCACTCAACTCTCATTGTAATTATTGACTTGGGCTTTCATATCTTTTTTATTGTCTCTTGCATTCTATAGATTTTTCTTGTTGAGAAGTATCACACATATTGTTTGCCAATCTCTTGCATGGAAGGTGTATTTTGTTTGTTGTTTGATCCTGTGGCTCATGGTTTTTTTCTTGTTTCACAATTCTAACAAAACCTTCATCTCTAGTAGTAGTTGATATGGAGGAATGAAAGGTTGAGGCCATATAAAAGGGTGTAAAATTTGCATAAGCTTAGCGATTGAAATTACACTACAATAGATGCAAGAAAGTGCAAGAAAAATATTGTGAAAATGTGAAATTTTACATACACAACACAAAGACAAGGCCCTAGTAGAACAGAAAAACTCTTCCCACAAAATATCCTTCTCTTTATTTATTTTCATCCATATTTTTTCATATGGTCACTAATATTTTGCAAATATTCTAATCATATGCACACATTCACATGAGACCCATACAAGCTCTTGAAAGAACAACTATGAGACTAATATCAACTCATTTTAAGAAATCCTACTAGAAACCACCTATTGGTGACCAAGAGTCACAACTTAGAATTGCATAGTAGATATCTCTTTCAGATTTGAACTTGTGTCTCCACAAAGAGAACTCAATGATATAATCAATTAAACTTAAATGCTTGGACTTTCCCAACCCTATAAAATTTGATATATCAAAAATATATTAAAAGTGTGATATATAGATATATATATATATATATATATATATATATATATATATATATATATATATATATATATATATGATACACTCTTTAAAGGGAGATATATAGATGACTATTTTTACCAAATATATGTACATATGTTATGATGTTGGCCATATATTATATACTATTACATGATACTAATAAGTACATATAATTACATTTTTTAAAAAAGATAAAGAACTAGAATGGGATTTAGATTTATGCTTCCTTATGACCCTTCACCTTTTCATAGTTAAGATGAAAATTGTGATATATAATAATAAAAACCTAGTTTACATGACACTATTTTTCGCTCCAAAATGTGTTGTCCTGTAGGGGAACAACTCAAGTTGTATAGGGAATGTTCTCTTATAAATACTAAGGACTCATCATTACTAGTTCATGTTTAACTAAATTTAGAATACTTTGTGGAGACAAGTTGTGCCTAAACCTAGCTAGGAAAGTGTATCTTGGGTGCAATGCAAGTCCTATACATGGGTTGCATATGGTGTGCACACAACGCATCCTATTGTCCTCATAATTGTAATGGTTTCATTTTCCCTATGTGTGTATTTTGGTGAAAGCAACCACAACCTTTCCAGAAAGGCTAGAGCCAGTCGAAGTAGCAGATGTGGTTTTGGAATAGTCCCCAATACTGTGTTGTATGGGTCTTTTGGGAGGCATAAAAATTATCTTTGTGTCACATGTCCTTAAACCACACTGTGATTTAGCACAACAAATGGATATGCTAGAACTAGGTAGCTAACTTGTCCTCCTCCTTAGTTGTTTAAGAGGAGTAGTATTGATTTTCTTTACACCCACACCTAAGAATGTATACATAACACATTAGAAAACACATCATAACATTATGATCATAAGAAGTTGATTGTTCATTGAAAATAGATAGATTTTTTTTTGTTAGACTGGAGGAATCAGTTGGGTATCCATCCCCCTATAAACTGCAGTGTGCCTAGTAAACTTTTTTCACATGACTAGTGGTGTTGGTGTGGAATGTAGTCTGGTACCACAGATTTGGGGAGAGATTAAACCTCATGACCTATTGAGCCTGCAACAGGATGCTTTAGCCAATCGAACTAGGCCCCCAAAATAAATAGATTAGATCATAAGGGGAAGCTTAATTTATGCTCAAGTGAAGGTCTGTTGATTGAAAGAATTTCCTCAAATGGTTGTAAATCAGATTTCACTAGGGACTTGTTCCTACTCTCACATGCTTCTACTCCCCTACTCCAATTATCCTAATAGACACCTCATAACCTCTACCATTTTCTGCCCTATCCTAAGGGACCACTTGCATTGTCAATCCAGTTGTAGCATCACTATCATGGTGATGAGATCGACCTCTCAAAAGTCCTTAAATACTCCAAAACAATAGATAACAATCCCTAAAATAGATTTACAACATAAAATGTCATCCCATATCTTCTCTTACCATTGTTCCTAAATCCTCCTTTAGTGTTTCCTCTAGTTATTTCCATAATTCAACCAAATGGATACAAATCTGAAAGCAATGGCTCAAACTTACAACTCTTAATAAATGACCAAAACTTTCACTGCACAATTGTTAGCCAGATCATATAATTTTGGCATTATCTAACAACCAATATTGAATTCTCAACCCCTTTTTCTAAACTAAGGTCTGCCAAAGGTCAAACAATAGAAATGGATAAAAGTAGTTCAAGTTTGTCACAAAGACATTTTCCCTTTGTGGTAGAGGGTTTCTAGGATAACATGGAACTTTTGTTCTTTGAGTGTGTAAATGGCTTTATAGAAGCTATTACAACTACTCAGTCCTCTTCTGATGTGCATCAAACTCAAAGAATGACCAATCACAATGGAGAAACTAGACAAGGAGATGGAGAAGAAGATGAAGGCAAGAGGAGAGACCATGTACATGATAAAATGCTAGAGCAATTATTTAACGTGATTAGCCAAAATGAGCCCCACATATAGGAGCCTCTCCCACAAATAGATTGCATAAGAAAGAACAAACCACAACATGCAACCCAAAGAAAATAGGAATTTTCCCTTGAATGAAAAAAGATCTCAAATGTTTGGTGGTGGGCCTACCTCGATTGGAAAAATAATCCTATTATAGGAAAGAGGTCATGAAGTCTAGTCTCCCCAACCTCCCTGTGTTATATGAAAGCATGTCACGCAACATCACTGGTCAAGTGAAAAAAGTTAGCGGGGACCGATTCCTACATTTTAAAACAAATATATCAAATGTTGCCAGTATAGGTTCATGCAGCTATGTGTAGTAGGAGGAGCTAAATTTTGAAAGAGAAATCTTATACTCTTCACAAAACAATTGTCATAATGTTAACAAATAGAGCATATACAATGTCAACTTACATAATAGCTATCCATCCAAACAATATGTGCTATATAAAATGAAGTAGTGGTTAAGTAAGCATTAAGACCTTCAAATCTTCCAAATTGTCCATTAAATACCATGCTCAAAACAAGAAACAGTGCACATTTCTCAACTATTTTGTAGCTTGATTGAAGGGTAGCAGGAAAAAATGATCCATTGGAATAACATCCAATCGAGGCAAACACATTGGATCTTGATATTGTGAAGGGTCCCTCCTTGGAAGTAAAAATAATTGGTGTGCAATATGTGAGATGTTATTATTGATTCCTTTTAGATGAGTAACATCGATTAGAAGAGAGTTGTATGAGAGACTTAAGATTTGGTATTCACCTATAGGTGTGGAAATGATTGGGATTAGAAACTTTTAGATAGGGTTGGCTGATGGCATAACACATACATTTTGTACTTTACACTAAGGGTAAGGTCTCATGGAGGGGGGCTTCCTTAAAAATCTCAATGTATGCTTCTTAGATTTTTTTAGAATATTTCAAAGTTCTTGGTCTCATGGATTTAATCTTGCAATTCTGCTTAAAATTTTAAGCTCCAAAATTTAAGGAATGTACTGTAATGCTTTCATAAAAAATAATAAATAAATGAAAATTCTCTCATTTTTATTTTCTAATAATAATTTTAAATTTTAAATGAGAGACACTAGCATAAAAAACTCCTAAGGTGTAGGGGAAATTTCTAGTCCCATCCCTAAATTTCACCAATTGAAATATGCATTCCTAAATGGTAGGGGCTCCTATTTTTTGAAAAGATTCCAATTAATCCCATAGCACAATTTTTTTTCCCATGAGACCTCCTACTCCATGAAAATAGAAGCCCAAGCCCCCCCATGGGACCATATAGTAAGCACCCATATTAGTTATCAACTAGATTTTATAGAAACCTTAATTAGAAAGAGGCAAAATAAAATTAATTTCATTAAGAACGTAACTTCCACTACAAACATAATAGAAAAACTCATATTCATGACTCAATTTATTCACTCTCATATGGCTCAAAGCATGTGACAATCCTCATGTGGCCACATGAGCCTATGACATGGTTGTCCTCTACTTAAGGGCTACTTGCCCTTGCTCAATTTTCCTTACACTACACATACTCTAGCCGACCCAATAAAAGATTACCTTATGTATATATTTAATTATTGCAGACCTATATTCTCAAAAATCACTTTTATATGGGATAAAAGTCCACTCTTCCATCCTTCATAATCAATTTTATTTTTTAACACTTAGAAACATGAGAATAATATAAGTGTTGTTGAGAAAATATGAATTTTATTGCTGACACTAGGAAACATGAGAATCTTAAGAGTGTTGAGAAATTATGAATTTTCATCATTAGCATTAAAAAATATGAGAATCTTAAGAGTGTTGTAGAGATCTATATACATATGTATTGACTAACACTGATAATTGGGTGGTCCCACAATAGTGGTTTACAATTTTGGCCAAACTAGATATTGAAATTATGTTTTTAACTAAATATTCACATTTGGGCACTATGGCTAAATCGTGAGGAATTTGAAGATTGATACAAACTAGAGTCTCATCACATTTTGTCTGTAGATTCTAAAAATATTTTTTCAAAATTTTGGAATTAGATTGCACTTCTTTTTCCATCTCCCATGAAAACTAGTTTTTTCAAAAAACAACATTTTTAAAAAGTGACGCACCCGTATAACACATAACTTTTTTCCATGAAGGATAAAATTCTAATTCTTTCAAATTTAAATTTGTAACTAGATATCTAGTGCTTCCACTTGGTTAGATAGTTTTTTATTGAATTTTTTTTCTTTGATCAAGTTTTGAAGTCAAACCAATTACAATTCAGACATAGCGCGACCATATAACACAAATTTTTTTGTACATATCAAAATTCAAATTTTTTTGTTGGATCCAGGACTTCAATATCTGGTGTACTCATATTTTTCAATTTTTTTTTGATAATCTGCTATTTTTCCACATGTGTAGAAAGATACCTTCATTTTTTATGAAAAGCCTATGTTTAATAAAACTAAAAAAAACAAATACATAATAAAACCAAAACATATTAAAATTATATTTGTTGGATAGCTCATTCTAAGGAATACTTGATTCTAGTTCGGTTTGTGAAGAATCCTCCATTTTCATCCTCAACCCGAAGCTTTGAAGCATAAAAATTTAGGTTTTTTATTATGTTTCAAGGGGAGAATGAGGAGTAAGGGGGGTTTGAGTGAATCACCCTCAATATACATTTCCTTTTGTTTTTTTGGGTGGGAAATGTGGGCCTAGTAATTAATGGGTTTGCTCGAACCCTAGTTCAGGTTAACCCCTTTTGGGTTTGGTCAAACTTGTAGGTTCTTTCAAACCCCTAAAACCATATATTTTTCCATGGGGTCATTTTTTCTCAATTTTCCTTTCTCCATAAAATTGTAAACCACTATTGTGGCTTCACGCAATTTTAAAAGTGTCATGGAGAAACTATGAATGTGTATCAATGGAATTTAGAAACATGAGAATTTTAAGAATGCTGTTGAGAAATTATAAATTTGTTTCACTTACACTCAAAAACTTGAGAGCTACTATATTGTAATATAGTATTTGAGAATAAGGGACTATAATAATTCTTAACTTGAAAAATTGACTATCCTTTAATTTTTATATAAGAATCAATGCAAAGTTAAAATTTTAAAGTTGTATGTTGATTGTAAGACGATGAGAACAATAATGAAGAAGATTGCGAAGAAACATATGAAGAAGTAGAAGAAATGGATGAAACAATAATTGTACCCATTGCATAATAGGTACATTTGTTTGATATCCATCCAAATTTCCAATCATAGAACTAATCTTAGTGTTACGAAACAAAAAAATAAACATAAACATGTAAAAGTTGGCTTTAGCACTATTAAAAAGAAGCACAACTATAGTTTATAAAAAATGTGAGAAATATAATATAATTTTATACTTTCAAATATTCAAAACAAAAACACATATAATCTCTCTTGCACTGAATATACAACATTGCAAAAACAATGAGTAAGATAGTCCATGAGTTATGTATGCTTTGCAAAAGTCAAACTTGTGCACAAGTTGGATTTACCACTATTGAAAAGAAGAAGTAAGAACATAGTTTATTAAACATGTGAGAAATAGAATATCATTTTCTATTTTCAAATATTCAAAACAAAAACACATAAAAACTCTTTTGCACTCCATGTACAACATTGTAAAAACAATGAGTAAGATAATCCATGAGTTATGCATGCTATGCAACACTCAAACTTGTGCATAGTAACAAAATATTAGACTCTTTAAAGTGAAGGATTAATGTAACTCTAACAAATGCACACACCTCAAAAATAGGAGTCTACTGTAGACAATTTTAAATCCCCTATTTTTTGAAATTATTATTTTCTGAGTAAAAAAGTATGGTACATATTTTATGCAAAATAGTATTCTAAACATTTTGACTCACACTAATAAAAAAATACAATCGGTGTAACCATTGCACCTCCTTTCGGTGCAAGTGCAAGTTACATATTTTTCTAAAAGATAAAGAACTAAAATGGAATTTTAGATTTATGCTTCCTTGTGACCCTTCACCTTTTCATAGTTTACATGAAATTTGTGATATACAATAATAAAAATCTAGTTTACATGTCACTATTTTTCACTCCACAAATGGTGTTGTCCTGTAGGGGAACAACTCAAGTTGTATAGGGAATGTTCTCTTATAAATACTAAGGACACATCATTACGAAGTATTGTAGTACTTCATGTTGCTAAAAAATTTAGTGATTTTACTTTTAGTTATTCCTCTAAAAGTGTTGATATATTTTTACATTAAAGTTTGTTTTGCAATTGTTTGAAAGGTTTATATATATTTTTTAATATATAAAATTATTTAAATATCATCATTGTACATTTCTCAAAGGATTTTAAATGGGACTTTTTTCACAAATATTGGAGGGACTCAAGTATAGCATATTGTCTATAATTGATTTGCCTACATGTGAGAAATAGAATATCATTTTATATTTTCAAATATTCAAAACAAAAAACACATAAACTCATTTGCACTCCACATACAACATTGCAAAAATAATGAGCAAGATAATCCATGAATTATGTATGCTATGCAACACTCAAAATTGTGCATAGTAACAAAAGATTAGACTCATTAAAGTGAAGGATTAGTGTAGCTCTAACAAATGTGCACACCTCAAAAATAATTGTCTATTGTGCATGATTTTTAATCCCCTTTTTTTGAAATTAATTCTTTTATGAGTAAAAAAGTTTGGAACATAGTTTATGAAAAATAGTATTCTAAACATTTTGACTCACACTAATATAAAATACACTCGGCATAAGCATTGCACCTCCTTTTGCTGCAAGTGCTAGTTACATAGTTTTGTAAAATATAAAGAACTAAATTAAAATTTTAGATTTATGCTTCCCTATGACCTTTCACCTTTTCATAGTTAAGATGAAAATTGTGATATATAATAATAATAATCTAGTTTACATGCCACTATTTTGCACTCCACAAATGGTGTTGTCCCATAGGGGAACAAATCAAGTTGTATGGGGAATGTTCTCTTCTTCTTTTTTTACAAAAGTGGGCACACCACAATATTATATTAATATATATAAAATATGTGCATAAACCTAGTTTAGAGGGAATACCGGCAGGAAAGAACCAGGAAGAAAACCTATGGTTATAGCCCAGTTGATACAAAAGATTGATTCAAGTATTACAGTCAATTACAGCATTATCCCACATGTAGGGGATGAAGAATAGGATTTTTAAAAAAGCTAACTTTAGTACCACCACCTTAACCCATCTAAGGACCTAATACTTGATTGGTACAAAATGAGGCATAATTTTCAAAACATATGCATGTAAGAGCCTCTTCCAAAAATGAAACAAAACATTTTAACTACCTAGCTTATGCTATTCCTCCAGTCGCCTTGCACAAGTTGAATTCTGATCCTTCACTGCATCTTCCTCATTCTGCTGCTTGGATTTGTTTGGAAGAGGCAACTCCTTTGCAAAAAAATCATAACCCATAAAAGGAGCTTCTTCATCTATTTGAACCATAATTTCTAGTCGACTGGCTGCCTTGGAACCCTGGTGCAAAGAAATGGTGCACTCCACATTTGATAAATCATGAAATTCTTTGCGCACAAGAGCTATAGACTCAATTTTCACTAGTTGTTTTTAAGTGGAAAAATGTCTTAAGGGAAATTTCTGTGCATAATCCTGAAAGAAAGAAATGGCAAAGAACTTTTCTTTAATTTTTGTTTCCAGAGATACACAAATTTTTTTGTCATGTTTATTTAAAGTAGATAACAGGACATAGTCATTGCGAAACTAAAGCCTCAATCTGATAGCCACAAATATTTCTTCAAACCAAGATTTTTCTTTTATATATTCATGAGGGAATAAGCCTCCAATGTATCCCTCCTTGGAGAACAAATTATATTTTTTCACAAGATAAAGCAACTCATTCTTATCACTGAATTGAGGGTTTACAAATTTTGCTACAATTAGCTCTAACTCCCTTAATGATTGAAGCAAATCCATAGCATTTGACAAGGAAATCGAGAGCACCTGAGAAGGGAATAGTAAACATCGAGCTCTCGGGTGAATGATTTCCACTCCCAGCACTAAGCGCATCACATTTTCCTCATGCATACAATCTGTTTTAAAGATGAGGCTCAAATCTTCCTGAGAGAGACTATCTTCAAGTGACCTTTCCCAAGATTGAACAGGGAAATTAATTTACAAATTCGAGGGGCAGAGCGCCATGTTTCCACTATATTTTAACTTGCTACTGAATTCAAAATTAGACACTCATGGAATCTTCTTGAAAGAAACTACTAAAATGAGTGCTAAAATACTATTTTTAAGTCCCAAAGGAGCCTTCACACAATTTTTAGTGGTAATAATGGCAACTGTTTCGTATGCATAAAGATTCATGAGGAAAATCCTTTCAAATATTACCAATCATGCGAAAAGGATTACCTCTCCTACAAATATTAATGTGAAGTACCACCACACATGAAAGGTACCATAAGGATACCATCATGCAACTCATAAAACATTTTCCAAACATTCGCCAAAGAAGTGGAAAAAATTACATGTAGCCAAAATTTAAACATACAACCACCAAAAATTGCCAAATGAGTGGCAGATTTAAATATGGCTAACAATTGTATGTACGACATGTCCCATCACTTCTTTGGATAGATTTCTCACTGAACATTGGAGCACATGATGATATCCTCAAGGTACCAATCCATTTGCATTTGATAGACAAAATCATTCTCATATGTGAAATAGTATAAAGGTGAGAACCAAGGTATAATCATGATAAATAATGCCAAATCTAACATGGAGACATTAAAAGCTAACTTTCCCTACCAAATTCAATGGTACTTCCATGTGCCAATATGGTTCTCATATCTGTTAGATATGAATGGAATCAGTCACTTAAGGTGACAAGCATCCTGCTCAATCAATTGGGATAAATGTGGAAAGTTGTCAAGCGAGGTTAAGTCAAATGAAGTACTTATTTCCTGCTTTGAACTACCCATGTTAGCTAGAAAATTTGCTAAGTTATTTCCCTCTTTGTAGGTATGATTTATTATATAGTTTTTAAACTTATGAAGAAGATCCCATACTTTTTGAAGGATGTATTTAATACACCAATTATGAATGCTCTTTTTTTTAGTTGCATTAATTATCAGTAAGGAGTCACCTTCAATATGAATATTTTCAATACCCATCTCTAGGGCCATTTCCAACCCTAACATTAAAGATTTAGCTTTAGCTAAATTATTAGTTCCTCTATGAAGATACTTGGAGCATGAAGCTAAAATTTTACCTTGAGGATCGGGTATACAGACCCTGCCCCAGACTCTCACGGATTGCCTTTTGATGCACCATCAAAATTCAACTTTATAAAATCATTTTGGGGAGCTTTCTATTTTACCTATTTTCTATCACACTTCACCAATTTTGATTACAATAAACTACCAAGAAAAGAAAGTTTTATCTGCTTCCAATTCTGTAAAATGGTATTATCCTAGTTGGTAAAAGAGGATCTTATATCTTTAGTTTCTCTAGTGTTGGTATTGACTACCTCAGAAATTATATTTTCAATTTTTGCATTGACAACATTTATGGAATGGGATACTTTCCTAGATATTTGAAAGTTCCTTTCCCACTAGAGATTCCATACTACAAGAGCTAGCACAATTCTCCATATGCAAGCAAAAAATGATGATTTGTAGAGCAATGGCCAACTTTGAAATAAGTCCCATAGGGAGTTTGGAAGGGGCATACAAAAATTGAGCTCACTAAGAATGAATTCCCAGCATTGTTGTGCAAATTTACAATTGACAAATAAATGATCAACATGTTTAAACTCCTTAGAACACAAAAGGCACATAAAAGGATATGCTATTCTTAGTTTGGCTAGTCGATCGCTAGTCAAAATTTGTTTCTTCAATGCTAACCATTTGAAATTTCCTACCTCAGGGAGAATTTAATTATTCCAATAGAATGAAAAGTCCCTTTGGGAAAGAAGATGGCCTAGTTCCTAATTTAATGCCTTATAACCTTGAGTTACCATGTAATTTCCATCTTTTGAGGGAGCCCATAACAATTTATCTGGTTTGGAAGAAAGATACACTGTTCTTGTTTCCAAAATATTCTACAGTATACTACATTGTTGGGCTGATAATGAGGGATGTGAAATTATCTTCCAAGTTACCTTACCTGAGCTGGGATCTACCAAATGAACATAATTTAACAAATTTTCTCCCCAAATATCAATATCTCTCAAAGTTTCCATTATTGGGAGAAGCTCTGGGATGTTTTGTAGAGGAAGATTACCATTCCAAGAGTCCTTCTAGAAGTTCACCCTTTGTCCATTATTTACCTCCCAAGAGATGTATGAACTTACTAACTTTCTACAAGAAATTAGGAAATTCCAAATGGCTGAACCTTTTGGAGGGTCAGTAACCATGAAAATCCTTGTAGGGTCATTGTTATCTAGATTCCTTCCCTCAATTATCTGGCACCACCTAGCTTGCAAATTCACATACATTTTCAAGGCTAATTTTGCTCCAAATGCTTTGGTATGCTTCGAAAGGTTCATAACACCCGTGCCACATTGTGCTTTCCCTCAAGACATGGCTTCAAGAGATATTAAATGAACCTTCATGTTTTTGTTCATGTTTCTTTTCCATATGAAGGTTCTGATGAATCTTTCAATTTTAGAAATTACTAATTTTAGAGCCTTTAAGACTACAAGATAATAGTTTGGTACTGAGGAGAGCACAACCTTAACTAAAAGGATTCTACTGGATAAAGAAATCCATCTAGCTTTCCATGATGCTATCCTATATTTAATCCTTTCAATTACCTTTTCCCAATAAGTAGCTTTATTTGGGTCTGCAAAAAAAAGGTATCCCTGGGTATGAGCATGGAAAGGTTGCTTTTTGAAACCCTAGTATATTGAGATTTTTTTTCTCATTTTCCTCACTTGTATTAAGAATGTGAATTTTATATTTTGAGGCAATAATCCATTGTCTTGATGTTGGAGAATATTTATTTAAAACATCCTTAATTTGATTAGCTTCCTCCAAAGTTGCAACCCTAAATAAATTTGTATCATCTACAAATAGGGAATGAGTAACTGCCATATCTATATTCTCTATTTGTATTCCTTTCCATAAGTTGAAAGAGTGCATTTTAATGATTGTATCTACTTAGAGCCTCTTCCATAATGATGAACAAGAATGGAGACATAGGGTCACCTTACCTTACACCTTGAGAAGCACTAAAAAATCTTGTTGGTGAACCATTGAGAATCATTAGAATTTGGCTCTTGATAGGTATGTAATAATCCATCGACACCATTTTGTTGAAAAAGAAAATTTAAACATTACTTTCCTCAAGAAACTCCAATTGAAATTATTGTATGCCTTCATCATATCTAGTTTGACAATGATAGAGGGGACTTTCTTAGCTATTATTGAATGCAGGGTCTCATGGGCCACAATTGCTCCTTGATATGTTTCTTTCCTTGGAACAAAACCCCCATGTTCTTATGAAATTATCCTCAGAATGGTAGGTTGTAGCCTCAAATATATTTCCTTTCAAAAAATATTATATATTGTGTTACACAAAGAAATAGGCTTATATTCTACGAATGAGGAAGGGTTGCTAACTTTAGGAATGATAACAATATTAGTTACATTAAACTATGTGATCAAAGTTCCAATTCTACGTGATTCTTCTAATCCCCATAAGAGATCATAGCACAAAATTTCCCAACATTTCTAGAAAAAAAGAGCACTAAAGCCATCAGGCACTGGTGTTACCTTTCTAAGCTCAATTGTAAATGGCTTCAATAATTCTTCATTTTCCTTTACAGATATGAGTGTCGAGATTGCTTGCACCAATTCTTCCTCATCCTATTCATTTTTTTGATTTCTATCATTCGGGGTAGTTAAAAGATCTGAGAAAAATCTGACACATTCTTTACTAATGTCTTCTTCTTTTGTGAGCCAACTGCCTATTGGAATCTGTTTGACCACTTGGACCACCTTAGTTGCTCTTTTAATCTGAGTAGAGGCATGTAAATACTTAGTGTTTCTCTCACCTTCTCTTAACTAGAATTCTCATGATTTCTGCCTCCAATAGGTTTCTTCTCTAGCACTTTGCTCTCCCCACTCCGCTTGTAATTTCTTTTGTTTCTCATACAGCAAGTCATCCAAACCTCAATGTTTAATAATTTTTGTGTGGATGTCTTCTAGTTCTTGATGAATCAGATCCTTCTATTGAAATATATTCTTGAATGTCTCCTTGTTCCATTTTTGGAGCTATTGTTTAACATTTAGCAATTTCTTCCATAAACAAAACATCATCATCTCGAGTTCAAAAGGAGCAAAGATCCACCATTGAAAAATATTCTCCACAAAGTTAGGGTGTCTAATCCACATGCTCTCAAACTTAAATGAAGATTTAAAAGGAGGAGATGAGATATTTGCAATGTAGAGAGATATTGGATAATGACCAGAATCAGGAAAAGGAAATATCTCAGAGGCAAGTTGATAGAATAGATTTAGCCAATTTGGAGATAGAAGAAATTGATCCAGTCTTACTGTAATTTGAAGAAATCATTTTCTTCGATTTGTCCAAGTGAACTTACCATTAAATGGAAAAATATCCCGCAATGTGTTGGTATTAATGAAAGATCTAAAATCAGTCATGACTTTAGTAGGCAGGCTTATACCTCCAATCTTATCTTGAAGAGATGGAATGGCATTAAAATCTTCAGCCAGGATAACTTTTGCATCTCCTAGCGTCATGATAACTTGAGATAATTGATCCTAGAGGCATTTCTTATCACCTATAGGCATGGGACTATAAATGTTGAATAGCCAAATTTTTGTATTGAATTGCATTACTTCTAACAGTTTCCAATTGTTTCCATTTTGATGGAGAACCATATAAAATTGTTTCAGATTCCACAATGTTTCTAAACCCCCTAAAGTCCCTTGTGTAGGAGAATGAATAGATTGCCACATATGCCACTTTTGAATTGTTGATTTGTATATATCGTCTACGATTTTGGTTTCTTAGAGAAGGACTATATCAACACCACATCCATCAATTTCACATTTGATGTGGGTGCATTTGTCAGGGGCATTAAGGCCCCTGACATTCCATGAAAGGATCTTCATTGTACCCGAGGAGAGCAGCATGCTAGCTCCTCATACGCTTATTTGGTGAAGATATCAAAGAGTCATGCAACATAGCTTGATTCCCTGCATCTATTTCCTCTTGCATTTTTATAGCTCCTTAGACTTACGATCTCTTTTACCTAGAGACTTCTTTGTAGGGGGCTGATAAGGAGTCTGGGAGATGGAAAGATTTTGTGTATAGTCAAATTCTAAAGAATTTTGAAAGTCTTCTTCAATTTCTCCCTCCTCATGTACTTGTGGCTCCTTAAGAATCTATGACTTTAACTGATTGCAGAGTACCTCAAAAGGTTCCTGAGTGTTGAGAGTATTCTGATTATCACCAATAATTTCCTCTTCGGAATTATTACTATCCCAATCCCAAAAGGATCCTTCTTGAAAAACCTCATCTGCTATTTCCTCAACAACTTTTGAACCCACTGTGACCAGAAACTTTTCTGCCAACAACTCTAGATTTTCATCATCAAGTTTGTTTTCCTTTGGATATTGTAGCAAACCCTATGTTACACCTTGCTCTTTAGCTGGGGAATTAGTTAAAAGAGGAGTATGGGGAATGTTCTCTCATAAATACTAATAAAACATCATAATTACTAAGTATTGTAGTACTTTATGTTGTCAAAATTTTTAGTGATTTGATTTTTAGTTATTTCACTAAAATTGTTGATGTATTTTTACATTAAAGTTTGTTTTGCAATTTTTTGAAAGGTTTACATATATTTTTTAATATATAAAATTATTTAAATAATATCATTTCCATTTCTCATAGGATTTTAAAGGGGACTTTTTTCACAAATATAAGAGGGACTCAATTCTAGCATATATTGTCTATAATTGATTTGCCTACATGTGAGAAATAGAATATCATTTTCTATTTTCAAATATTCAAAACAAAAACACTTATAAACTCTTTTGCACTCTATATACAACATTGCAAAAACAATGAGTAAGATAATCCATGAGTTATGTATGATATGCAACACTGAAACTTGTTCACAGTAACAAAAGGCTAAACTCATTAAAGTGAAGGATTAGTGTAACTCTAACAAATGCATACACCTCAAAAATAGGAGTCTACTATACATGATTTTTAATCCCCTATTTTTGAAATTAATTCTTTTCTAAGTAAAAAAGTTTGGAACCTACCTTATGAAAAATAGTATTCTAAACATTTTGACTCTCACTAATATAAAATACAATCGGCGTAACCATTGCACCTCACCTCCTTTCAGTGCAAGTGCTAGTTACATACTTTTGTAAAATATAAAGAACTAAAATGGAATTTTAGATTTATGTTTCCCTATTACCCTTCACCTTTTCATAGTTAAGATGAAAATTGTGATATATAATAATAAAAATCTAGTTTACATGCCACTATTTTGCACTCCACAAATGGTGTTGTCCCGTAGAGGAATGTAACTCAAGTTGTATAGGGAATGTTTTCTTATAAATACTAATAACACATCATTACTAAGTATTATAGTACTTCATGTTGCCAAAAAATTTAGTGATTTTATTTTTAGTTATTCCTTTAAAAGTGTTTATATATATATATATATATATTTGAAAAACACTACCTGAGAGGGTAGGACTCTTCTATTCATACCAAAGAATATTAAAAACTTAAGGAGCTTACTTTGCAAAAAGATGACATAAGGATTGAAGGCCAAACTACACACAAACCACCCTAACCAAAGCATCCAGACCATCTTAAAAAAACTACTCTTACAGAACATGTGTGTCCAACACTTACAAAGATATACCTGGACACCAATTCAGACCAATGACAAAGCATGCAAACCACCTTAAAATACCTACCTATATCTTTGTATTAAAAAATTGTTTAAATATCACCATTGTACATTTCTCATAGGATGTTAAAGGGGACCTTTTTCACAAATATAGTAGGTATTCAAGTATAGCATATTGTCTATAATTGATTTTCCTTGACAAAATGACAATACTTTGTTCATTACAAATAACTTCACAGTATTATATTTATTATAATTTTTAACAAATTGAATATAAATTAAGATACATCATTTATAATATTGCTAAGCATCACAAGTAGGCATTGATCAAAGTAATCCATACAAAAATAAGATCAAATACCATAATTGTTGTGAAACATTTCAATGATATTAAACATTGTTTTTATTACATAGATAATTAATAAATTCAACAATTTATTTTAAAATATCACTAAAGAAGGATCACATATATATTTAGCCAATAGGCTATATATTGTAGTCTGAGCTTTGTGCTAGAAACCTATCTCACACCAACAAACTACGAAAATTTCCCACAAAACATGTAATGGTTTCAGTGAAATGTGAAATTGAAGTCATCCAATGAGGTGAGATTTAAATTTTGTAGGTGACTTACAATCTCCATCAAATCTGCATTTAATCCATCCCTCCAATCAGATTTCTCCATCACCTACAATTGTATTTCTCCATCGCCTATGATCTGATTTGAACTTATCTCCGCCTTTCATCACCCACTATCTCCTCTATGCACTAACACTAGATATCTTAACCACCGAAGAGCAGATATTATGATAAATAATTGATTCTCTATGCATCACTCATGGCTTCACTCCAAGACTCTATATGATGTATTGCTTCACCATCATGGAGTAGATGCAATAGGAATCAATCAATATTTTTTTCATTCTTTAGGGATTCTCACCAAGACTGGCGCGTTTCTTAAACATGCAAGAGAAGATGTGATAGGAATCAATCAATCATTTGTGCATTATTCAGTGCTTCCCACCAAGATGGGATATGATGTATTTCTTAACCATAGAGGACCATATGTGAAGAAAGTATAGCCAGAATTATCTTTCATAATCTCTTGAAAACAAAGGATTCAAGGTGTTTTTCAACAAGAACTCAATCTAAGCTGGGGAAAACGTGCCTCAAGCAATAGAAGAAGCCATTCACTCAGCCTTTATTCATACTAGCATATTTTTGCCCAATTATGTACAGTCGGTTTGGTGCTTGAAGGAGCTCCACCTCATCCTCAAAATAGGGGCTCCCATCATTCCTGTGTTTTGTGGAATTCAACCTTATGAGGTTTGAATGAAGAATGAAGAAGGTGTGTATGCTCAAACATTTCAGAAACACACTAGAAGGTTTGAGACTCATGTATTGAGGAATGGAAGACGACCCTTTCTAATGTGTCATTCATCAAGGGAAATATTTTTGAGGGGTAAAAAACATCCTTTTGCTTGTTCTCTTGCTCTCTTTTCATGTATTTTCTCATTCTTGGTTACTTAACCGACATTAACTTTAAATGGAATTTGAATATATGAAATAATCTTAGAGAAGATTAATCCTATATTATTTGCCCCAATTTTAAACTTGGTAGAGGGAGACATCTTTACCTGAAATAGGCATACCCGCCGCTTGTTGAATTTCCTCTTTTGTAATCTACAAATGGCTTTCTCCAACTATCTATTGACTATAGACAATGAAATCGATGAGAGCAACATGGAGAGTAGTGTCGCTTCTGTAAGTGACAGCCTTCAAGAATGGAAGTATACCTGCATGTGCAAGAAGTGATTGGTATGAGGGGTTCAAATCATTGTGCCACATTGAATATAGGCTCTCTTAATTTTTATCTATGGCCCTTCACGTTGGACCGCCAGATCTTGCCCTCCTGCTTCTCGCCCATTTTTCTGCAATTCTTAACCACCATGCAATAGGTGTAGATGCATCATTTACGAGCTTCATTAATAGGTGATATAATACATGAATGTGGCTATGCAAGGCTCATGTGAGGTGATAGTTTTTTTTCTTCCACGTATCAACCATTCTAAAACAAATGGCCAGGAAGGGGTAACATTTGGAATAGTAGACATTTCCACCATTGATATGGTGGCACAAATTGAGGTACATGTTAGTTATTATAAAATATTGGTGACAATATTTTTTAATTTAATGTGTTTATTATCATTTATATTTAATATTTATTTAATTATTTTACTTTTTCAAAATATGTTAATTATTTAATCTTATTTCATAATTATTTCATTGTATTTTTAAATATTGGGATATGTTAGTTATTTTTAAGTTTTAATGTTTATAGTTATAATATGAGTTTTTTTGTTTTATTTTCAATGTTGAATTTCAAATAGAAATAAATGTAATTAAGAAAAATAAATGTGAAAGACAAGGTATATTTGAAATTTTATTTATACTACTAAGAATCATTCTTTCAAATTACTATATCAAAAATTATAATTCAGAAGCAAATTATATTTGTTTCAAACATTTATAAATAAAATATCTTCTATATGTATTTCAAACTTCTATTACAAACTTATATAAAAACTACAGAGAAATTATCATGTATGCATATGTATACTTCTCTATCAGTGTACCCCTTACACCCCTCTTAGTGCAAGTGCTAGTTAATATAGGTGGAGGGCTAGTCGAGGGGTAGCCCTAGCCATAAGAGGCTCTTTCATTGGGAGTGTTAACCCAAAAGATTCCTCCATGTTTAAGCTATTCTTACCTGGTGGCAACTCCTAATCAAAGGCATGGATCAATGACCTGAAATTGTATTGCATCATACCAATTCCCATCCTAGCGCTAGGACACATATGCCTTCCTGCACCAAAGTGTATGAGTTGGAAGTCACCACTAGATGGATCAATTTTGGAACCAACAAACCTATTAGGATCCAATTCTAAGGGATTGTCCCATATTTTTGGGTCCCTTCCAATACCCCAGATATTGAATGACAAGCATCTTCCCTTAGGTATGTAGTAGCCACCAACTTGACAAGCCTTTGTAGAAACTCGTGGAAGGCTAAGAGGAGTGGGAGGGTGTTTACGAAATGCTTCCTTGCAAATGGCCACTAAGTAGGGAAGGTTTGGAATGTCTGATACTTGGAGGTTCCTATCTTTACCAATAGCTTCATCCACTTCAGCCTGGACACATTTTAGAAGTTTGGGATTTAGGATAAGCTCAGAAAGTGCCCATTCTATCACACTACTTGATGTGTTAGTTCCTCCAAAAAAAATCCTGCAAAACACATAAAGGAAAATCAATTATAGTTTAATTTTTTCACTTCAAAATAATATGAAGAATAATCCACAATATTCCAATCCTACTATCTACTAGTACACATTAGTATATCTTAAATTGATATAAAATGATTATAGAAAGACACAATTTTATATAGTATAGTGGCAAGTTACCTTAATCTAAGATGAGGTCCCCCAATTATAATCTTTAGCTTTAATTTATAAAATCATAAAACTTTATAATTCTATGTCTATAGTTTAAACTTTTTATTTCTTGTTCACTCATTTGCATAGTTTAAAATTAACTAATAGACCTTTTTTAAATGTTCAATTATTTTTTCATAAGCATTAGAAATATAAATGATAATATTAGTTACTCTTCTATTTGAATATTTAATATTAGCCTACACATTAATTTATTTTGTATTATCATTTCCTAAAAGATTAATATATTAAAACAAACATTTCACACACTAGTAGAGCAAATTATCAATATATCCAAAATGTTCATGCTATAATTAATGTTTGACAAATCAAATGAACATAAAATATTGTTAGTCTTATTTGAAAGAAACTTGAATGATAGTTGATCACACTAATATTCTTAATAATTCAATATTTTCTACATAAACAAATAATTGTCTAGGCTTGAAACTCTATACTTCATTTTTCATCTTTATTTAAATAAATAAAAAGATATAATATTTTACCAGAAGAAGACCCTTGATATTATCATCAGACAACCTGTCTTCCTCACCATAAAAAATATTTTGTTTAGACGTAAGCACATCCAAGAAATCTGGAGTTGCTCATTTGTTAGCGGTGGCCTGGTGTTCTGCAATCATCTTATTTAACATATCATCGAACCGTTTTACTATCTTCTTCAAACTCCTTGTATCCTATACAAATCCATCCATGCAATAGGAGGTATAAAATCACCTATATTAAATTTCCCTGTTGTAGCCGCGAGTTCCACTACATCATCCTTGAACTGATTGGCCTCATCCCCTTGACCCTCAAAAACTCGCTTGCTTAAAATCATTTGACCAAAAACATTGGCTGCATAGATGCTGAGTAGGTCTAGCACATTTATTGTTTGGTTATTGCAACTCTGAACAAAAATGGATTTAAGCATGCGACCTCTCTCAACTTCTCTTACTGGCTTCCAGTCATCTAATGCCTTACCACCCAACATGTGAATGTTGCATAGCTGATTAAAAAAGAGTTTAAAGGTCAATTTCTTTAAAAAAAAAATCTAACTTTATAAATAGAAAGTTATACCAACTCATTACTAAAAATTAATGGATAAACGCTTTCCACAAGAGCTATGAATTGGTGAGATCACAAATGGGAACCTCATCCTCAATTTAAACATTCAACAATTGCATCCCAATGAAGTTTGAACCTTGGTGGCAAGAACAACACCACAACAACTTATCCATCATACTATGCCACTATTGGCCACTGCTAAATAATTTTAACCATTTCATAATTCATCTCATTTTTTTAGAACAATGTTGTTTTTTCATACTAGGCATTGAAAGCCACACTATATAGTCTACATAACCAGGAATGAAAGAGCATGTAGAGGGTGTAATGCTAGCAGCAGGCTTAGAAACAACTAACGAGCATTTTGGGATGTGTTTTGAATTTTTTGGATTTTTTGAGAGCAAGATTGAGTCACAGTCTCAGATGCAAGGATTATGGTGGTGATTTATGAAACTCCCTGACAATCTTTTGAAACCAAAGAACCACAAGTCTAATTAGTATTATAGATTTCATCAAAGTGGAAGGGTGAATAATCATCTATCTAAATATTATAATTGACTTTATTAAAACAAATTTAAAATAGTTCAAACTATAATTAAAAACTAATAACAATTTCCTTGGTGAGGAGTAGAGCCTAAATTTGATGGCTCCAAAACTGTCTTACATGAAAGGAAGATTTTTCTCATACCATCAAAATTTTATATATATATATATACTTGAAAGGACAAATTTTTCTAATACCATCAAATTTTTTGAACAATTATAATTGTATATATATTTAATTTTATAGGTTTTTCTTTCAAATAAGATATGATATAACATTTAGATACAACCACAAATAGATAACCATCACAAAATATTTGGTTGCAGGTAGGGTTGGCCATCAATTGTAAGCCTAGGGAGGAGACATATACCTAACTAATGATATGTCTTAGTCTAAATCTAAAACAAAAGCTTAATGGATAATAGATTGACACAGTTCATCTCTAAAAAGCTTCCTTAAAAACATATATGAAAGATGGGTTGTAGCACAGACAAGAAAACAAAAAGATATTTTAGAAGGCTATGATGAAATACCTTTCTGAACATCTTCCAATGGTCTCCATAGGGAGCCCACGCCATGTCCTGCATGTTGTAAGAGAAAAAAGTAGCAGATACATTGCTTGTCCTATTGGAGAAATTTATATCCAAAGTCTTCAAAAAGGCCTTTGCAGTAGCAGGGGTGTTGGCAACCACCATTTTAGAGGTACCCATTTTAATATAGACTATTGGACCATATTTCCTTGACAGCTCTGTCAAAGTGACATGAGGCATTGAGCCCAACAATGGCAAGCAGCCTAAAACAGGCCATCCTATTGGCCCAGGTGGAAGCTTCCTATTCTTGCTAAAAAGATAGCTAAATCCAATGTACAGACAAACCCATCAAAATCCCCACAACAAAAACTCATGAATCAGACCCACTTCCATTGTATGATTCTCAAGGGATGGTGCAAATAACTAGAACTCCTACAATATGTCTTTATAGCATTTGTTAGAGTTGAAATTGCAATGTTATGGTCTAGGGCACCTAGAATAGATTAACCCGAGTATTCACTGAGAATTGATAGAGAGGGTAGGAAGTAGAGATGTCAAAACTGTGACATCAGTATTGGTTGTATGAATTGCCAATTCAGGGTGTAGAAAGTCCATGGCTTTTATTAAAATTGATAGAGAGAAGGCCAGGAAGCAGAGATGCCAAAAACTATGACATCAGTATTGGGTGGTATGAATTGCCACTCAAGGTGCATAAAGTCCATGGCTTTTATTAGAATTGATAAAGAGAAGGCTAGGAAGCAAAGATGCCAAAAATTGTGACATCAGTATTGGGTGGTATGAATTGCCACTCAGGGTGCATAAAGTCCATGGCTTTTATTAGAATTGATAGAGAGAAGGCCAGGAAGCATAGATGCCAAAAACTGTGACATCAGTATTGGGTGGTATAAATTTCCATTTAGGGTGCAGAAAGTCCATGGCTTTTATCTTCAAAGAAACTCTTCTCTCTTCTTGTACAACCTGAAAGTCAGCATAATATTTTATTACATTTAATTGATAAGAATTTCAATATTTTTAATATATATATAGATGGACAAGAAGAAAAGATGTCAATACTGTGATATTGGTATTGGGTGGTATGAATTGCAATTTAGGGTGTAGAAAGTCCATGGCTTTTATCTTCAAACAAACTGAGAATTGATAGAGAGTGTAACGCCCCGTCGTGCGAACCCAAAAGGACAACTAGAGCAACAAATACCACCCAATTTTTTTTTATATTTTTTTTTATTTTTTTAAAAGTAAAACTAACATGCATGATATGCACAAAAGTTATGACATGAAAATTCATTTAAACAAACCCAATATCATTTACGTCCCTTGGGGTACACGAGGATACATTACAAAACTGAATTCCATACATTAATGATAAAGAATGAAGACCAAATTTAATCCATTACAAAGCATACATATAAAACCATCAATAAGAACCATTCACTTAAATAAATACAACACTTTGAATAACATCTAACATGGAACCGTATCCACACAAGGTTTACCAATGACAAAATATTACATCATATCATTTTTATTACTTTACACTGTTCAAGTCTTACAATGATACAAACATGTTTCCCAACATGGGTGGAAACCACATGACAAGATAGAATGATACAACTCTAGAGTTGCCGCAACAGCACCAATCTGCACCTCTCGATCCTCGACTGGGGACCCAATGGGGTGCTTAGCACGTTCCACTCGACCACGTGGGTCCGAAGACCCACCCCCCATGCTAAGGAGCTGACAAGAAGATACCTCAACCAAGAACATCCAAACAGGGAACCACAAGACTCAACGTCATACAACGGTATCACAAAACAAGGATTACAATGACATAATCAACAACATTCATGAGTCAATAAAATCAAATAAAGCTATGAAACTCATCACATTTAACCCAGGCAATAACAATTAAGCAAGTCACCAAAGAACATTCATAAATCATTTTCACAAAAATCTGAAACAACATAAAGATTACAATATCCAGAGGCAACAAGAAACAAGAACAAGGGTGTCTAGTGGAGAGTGTCATCGCATAGCTCCCACGGGATTCTCCTGGCCCTTCCTCCAACCGAGGCGCCGACACCCATCTATGGATCTCCTAGCCCTTCCTCCTAACTGAGGCGCCGACACCATAGGGTAGCTAATGCGGAGCCGATAATCTCTCATGAAGACAAGACTATAACTTCGCCGACCACGGCCTTCTCAGTCTATCACTAGTCTATGGTAGCCCTAATGCATAGACGAGGAAATCCAGTTTTAATTATCTTGTGTGTTTTACTACCCATCCCCCTAAATTCTATTGTTTAGGTTATCACTTGTTTAATTACTCTTTCGTGGGTTAAATCCTGAGCCCTTCCTCATCCTGAGGCACTAGCGCCCACAAAGAGCCACTCTCCATAAGACCCCTAACATAAACCAAACTAGGCGAGGGTTGTACCATAACAAATAAAGAAAATAATCTCAAGACCAACCACGCGAGGCATTAATCCATCTCGCTATAAACACATAATCAAAGTCTCAGCAATTCTCGTACAACCCTTTCAAAATCATGATACCAAAACACTTGCCACATCAAGGGCATGTAAAGAGAGAACATTAACTGACAATTTAATCTCAAGCCTCTAGAAGCCAAAAGAACGACAATCCACAAACAAGGGTAAAGAAGCAAATATGGTTTCAACACGAAAACTTAACATTTGAAAATCTCTTCAACCAAAATGACTCAAACGTGAGACAAAATAATAAGGAGCCATCATAATCATCCTTTAACTCAACACGAACACGATGAACCAAAACACCACCAAACAAAACAACTCAACCAACAATGGAACATAAGACTTTAAGATGGGCTAACGGAATAACCATTTCATGTTTTCAATAAATCAACAATTTCAAGGTAACATACATCACTATGTGCTAACCTCCATTCAATTCACTATAATTGTATTAATATTTCCACAATGGAATATTTCTTGATTTACACAAATTCATAAATACAATACAAAGAGGGTAGAAATCCCTTACTGATTACTACAATTACATTCATGTAATTCCCCATAAACATATTTATATATATATACAAAATAACAATTCATTTATAATTAACTATTATTTATTTACTTTCTTACTTATTTAAATTACATATAATATATATATAAAACTATCTTTCATTTAGAATTCTTAAAAAAAAACTAACATTCTTACTTATCTCTAATTTGAAGAAGATTTCCTAACAAAAGTAATCAGACAAAAATCTATCTTAAGGTTGAAATGTTATTAGCTAATCCACTTTTCTTTAATTTTAAACCCTTCCTTATTTAAAGTCCCATCTTAAAAGAATCAAGGGAATGTGACTTATTTCCAAATCTTAGATTTATACATATATCACCCTAATCACAAAATCAATTATTTCCTAAATATAACACTTCCGATGTGGAATGCCACCTAATAATATCTTAAGTAAAAAGTTAATATTACAAGCAGAGTTTAAAATTGTTAACACTAATTTCAAATAGGATTCCTTAAAAGCTAGCACTATATGCCATAAACACATACTATTCATCAACCAACAAAAAAGGAAAGGCATCCGATCTGTCTGATAGGGGACCATAACAAAATGTCATCGCAGGGAATGAGATGTAGTGTTACCAGAGTGTGCACAAAGGGGGATTTTGCAAGGAAGCTCCCAAAATCTATGAAATGGTGAAATGCCCTACAACACATCCTACCATCGAAAGCTTTGCTTGTGTTCTAGGTGCGCGCAACATACAGGTGTAGCGGATGAGGACTGCACAACCTCACCCATCAGTAAACCTTATTGCATAACATTTATAGTTGATCATTTGGTGTGCATGGTTGACCTTCATTCTCGTACTGGCTATCACGGAAACTCCCCAACCTTAAACCTATGGCGCTTATGGATCCAAGATATTTATGGACTAAGTACTCCAGCCACACTGCTTTCTTTCTTTTTGCTGGGTCCTAAACATGCTACAACTTATATTCAAGTGCCGCAGTTTAGACAGGCTGAGAATGCAATCAAAGAGATTATTTAAAACCTTTAAACTTCCTATTAAGCTCAAGTGCGCGATTGTGACAGGCGGACAATGAAATCAGAGAGATTAAATTAAATCCATCCAAGTCTAAAATTTGTAGCTGTGACGGGTTGCCAATGGTTTCAGGGAGCCTACTTAATTCTGTACAATGCCTCCACTCTAAACACTGTGATAGTGACAGGTTGCCAAGTATATTAGAAAGTGATGATTGAAATTTGGAAATATCGCCATCTTCTTGTTTTTTTATAATTATTTTCAAGTGCAGCAACTGCGATAGATTATCAGCAGAATCAAGCAAGTTATTTAAACCTTTGAACTTTCCTATTATGTTCAAGCGCGCGGCAGAGACAGGTTGACAATGTATTCAAGATAAGTATCCCTTTTCTTTAAAAATATAAAGGATAATGCCTAATCGCCAAATAATACTAACCGGGTCGATACTAATCCTCCTGTCACTCCATTCGAAATCCCATACAAAGTTTATCAATTCTGCAATAAATAACATTACAATGGTTGTACCATTTAAGGGTTCGTGGTGCAGATTAACAAGTAATGACATAACATTATCAAAGACTATTGCGACTCTCGGGTCAGGATTCAGTCAGATGGAGAAGGAAGGAAAGCTTCACACAAAAGCGTATTATGAGATAAGGGAATGTAAAATCCTTTTTAGATCACATAACATTTATTTCTTCTACGACAACCGATTTCTAATCTTGGTGAAAATTGACGCCTTAATTGTTTACTATTTTTCTTGAACAAAGGTTAAAATGCAAGCAACGTCAAATACAAACCAAAACTGCAGCCGCAGGAAGGTATACGCCATATGCAGGGAAGGCTCAACATGCAGAGAGGACGACGACAACAACTTGTTAAGGCAACTTCTTTAAGATCCAATGACTCAAAGAACATCAAAACAAGGGGTGCTTATGATTAACTCCCACCGCTGATCTGTAGTAATGAGAGAGTCTGCAAAGACAAGAAGGCTACGCTGGTGGCTTAGGAGAACTTCAGCTTTCAAAAAAAAAGAATCCAATACCTAAGGAAACGAAAAGCCCAATTATGCCAAGATTTTAAGAGCAGACAAGGGTAGAAGAAAATGAAAGAAATGACAATCCCAGGTGACTCAAAAGGAGTAGACAAGAGACAATGAAGATGTCTGGAAAGAGAGTATGGGTATAAGAAAACAAATTTGAAACTTTGAAACAAAAAGGAGCAGCTACCATTATTATTTCATTGAATAAAACTAGAAGGCAACATCGATGGCAATTTACAAGCAGAGAACAATGACGAACACAATAATATCAAATATAATCGTAAACATCAAGTGATGCAAGAAAACGCTACCGGATCCTCACCCTATTAGAAAATAATATCTTGATTCCTTAAACGAAATTCAATCAATCATTTTTGACAAGAAAAGGAGGGATTTATTTACATGAGTGGAGAAAATAAAATTGAAAACAAACTCACACCGACCTGAGTTTCTGCGCTTGAAAATAGAGAGAACGATCTGAAAGCTGCTTCTTTAGCAGCCACAATTGTCCCCTCGAACTGGATCACTACCAGATTGTCTCATTTCCCAAAACAATATTCCCCAAATCAAAACCACCAAAATGCAAAGATTCCAATATTCTTTTCTGAATCCCCCCCCATTCTCCCAAAAAAATCCTCATACTTAAAGCCTAAGACAGGATAAGTTTTTGAAAACACAAAGATCAATCATATTAGCAAGTTACCCGTTCAAATCTAGTTTCCAGTTGTGCATGTGCTTGCATGCAATTCTTCCCGTCTTTTTTCCGCTTTAACATCTATCCAATACTTCTTTTTTTTTTTCTTGTTAAAAGTCACTTGATTTTTCCCATCTTTTAGGCTTTACTAAAACAAAACTCCACCTTTTCTATCTTTATTTTGCTTTAACAACACTTTCAAATCTTATCTTTAAGATTTATTTGACATCACCTCATTTACCATATTAAATAATTATCTTCTCTAGAAAATTAAATTACATTTATATTTAGGTACAATATTTTCACATTAAGAATTAATTTATTTATAAAAACATATATTTAGTTTATATTTCATAAACTTTATTTATTTATTTATTATTTTAAATTTTAATTTTATTTTCGTTAACTCATAAGGAATTCTATTTTAATTTTCTAATTTTATTATAAACAA
>VDFB02193867.1:384560075-384741780 GCA_007258455.2 Sequoia sempervirens | reverse complement strand
ATCTTGTTATTTCATTTGCACATTTTACTTCACACAAAAATGATTTACGAAATATGTAATTTATAGAATTTCAAATAGTTTTATGTACATTGAATTAGTTAATTTGATGCATGTGGAAATGATAATTTCATTGTGATCATAGCAACACAGATATCAATGAGTTCCAACTGACTTGTCATTTCAAATTTCATTGTTTTAGGTAGCTGCATTGAGAAATTGAATGTAGTAACTAGTTGATGGAAAAAATAGTTAAAAGAAGAAAGCATGAAAATATTAGAAAGAGATATTGTTTAATATGAAAGAGAGGCAAGATACAAAAAAATATTAAAAATGTTCTTTCAAGTGCTTTTGACAAGGTATCAAGGGAAGGAACTTGTGTGCTTACACCAAAGAGATCAATACTTGAAGAAAAAGAACATTCTAAATTAAAGTTGTTTAATTTTAAAGGTAATCAGTGAAACGAAGAGAAAAGATAGAAAATTATGAATCTAATATGATTGAAGAACTAGATGTCCCAAAAAAAAAACATTGCATATTGATGAAATATTACATCTTTTACATTGATTGATTTTTCACTTATCTAGACCTAATTTTCATTTAACATATTGAAGAGTGGTCAGACTGCATTTGTGGGAGACAATATTAGTTGCATTGTTAATGATAGTGAACAAAGAACTCAACATTTATGAATTATGGTGTTAATTCCTTAACTGAACAACAGGAATCAATCTATAAAAGTAGACAATAGATATAAACAATGCTAGAAAGATAATGTAAAAGATATAGGAAATAACAACTGCTTCTCTTTTTGAAAGATTTTATCATCAAGTAATCCGTGCAAATGAATAAACAACACAAATAATATTTTGCTTGACAATCTTAAAACTTGACACCATAATACATTAATGACGACTGCGGTTCAATCCATTGGAAATAACTAAAAATGTCACAAAATGTTTCCAACAATAACAAAACACTACCAATTGATGAAATGATTTTGATAGATTGAAGTGCACTTGGCATGGATGCGTGGAGAGAAAATATTAGATCCATGCTTAGTTGTGGCTAGCAAGAAAGTCAAAATTAATGAATTATCCAGTGTTAAGTCTGTAACTCAACGACGGACACTGACCCATAAAGGAACTTAAAGGAAGGGAAGAATAGACATCAACACATAAAATGCAGAGAACAAAAAATGATAGACATTAACCCATAAAACACAGAGAACAACAAACAATAGATATTAACCGACAAAATGCAAAGATGTAGAAAACTATAAAATGATACTGTAAAAGATATAAGAACTTACAAATGCCTTGTTTCTTGTTTCCAATATGATAGACATAAACCCTACTAGCAGACACAGATTTCATCCTCATCAACCTTTCTAAAAAATTTCATAAAAAAATGCAAAAAATGAGTGTGTAAAAGATATGCGAGCTTACAAATGCCTCCTTTTTGGCTTCCAATATGATAGATATAAACCCTCTACTGAAGGATGTGGGCTTACACCTGTGCTCCTGCCAATCTCACTTGTTAGATCCTCTGTAGGTGGCCCTTGGTAGACAACTATGTCCCTCTCATCCATTGTTGGGGCATCTACCTACTTCTCCTATTGTCCCCACACCTCTTCCTAGACCCCCTCATCCTTCGTTTCCTCCTATTGTGTTGTCTCCTCCTCACCCCTTAGTCTACCTCCTCTCCTCCTCCTTGAATCACACAACTAGAAGAATAGGATCCACTATCGTGATCCTCATAAGTCTACTCTCCTACCACCATGTGGTGTATCACATTATCATGCTCGCATCATTGGGGCCCTCTCTCCATGTCCATGTTGTAATTGGTAGCTACTCCCACATCTATCATGCATACTCTATGGGAATCTATTGTCTCCATATCGCTCTCAACTCTTAGTTGATCAGCCAAAACATCTGAGGCCCTGTAGGGATGTCCTACTAGATACCATACTAGTGTGCTACCTGATCTAGCCTATGTAGGTATACAATGAAGGGATCCCTCCCTATCAGATAGCATCTAGAAAAAAATATTCCATGTATAGTTTGTCCTCCACTCTCCAGGACTAAAACTATTGATCAACATAAGGTTTCCATACAATGTCCTCCTCTCAGATCATCCAACAAACGATGCTAGTACTCCAAGTTCCCTACTTGACTATAGTGGAGAATCCATCCATGCTCTCGAGCATACCAATAGGATATTGGGAGGGAGTCATATCTCTCTCCTAATATGAAGATATCTAGTTGCATGACTCTGATGTGCTCCCACACCTACACCTATAGTAGTGTGACATGGGTCACACTCAATGCTCATTTGTAGCACACAACGTGCATGTCTCTATATAGTTGCACCAACACGAAAGGTCCCCAAGAAAAAACTCCATCCCTCCTCTCCATAATGTGCCTCACAATCTCAAGCATCTTGAGACTGTAAAACCTCCCACTCTTGTTGGGGAGGAGGATCTCCCTAATCAATCCACATAAGTACATTGGTAGTGGTACTACAACTCCCACACAGGCATCTATGTCTAGCTCCATCCCTCAGTAGGGAACCTCTGTAGTACCAAATATTGCTTGTAGGCTCTTCTCAAGTGGTTAGCTTGACATGGAACTCAACAGGTGCCCTCTAATTGGAAGTATCAATATGGACCACACATTCTCTAATGTCACAATCATCTCCACTATGGGGAGGTGGAAGGTGGAGGTCTTGGAGCTCCA
The DNA here is from genome assembly GCA_007258455.2 of Sequoia sempervirens. Lineage (NCBI taxonomy): Eukaryota > Viridiplantae > Streptophyta > Pinopsida > Cupressales > Cupressaceae > Sequoia > Sequoia sempervirens. The sequence continues at coordinate 384,739,045 of VDFB02193867.1, read as the reverse complement.
TTGGTCCATCAATGTTGTCAATAGTGGTCTATGTGCTTGGATGTTGGGATATCCTAGTATAAGAAGTAGGCTTGCCTGCTCTAAAGCTGCATGGTCCTTGGACATCATTGCCCCTAGTGTCACCTCCAAAATGGATGAATGTCTCTCCTAGGTCCATAAGGACTCTATACTCTACATTCATATCAACCATTTTGTCAGTCCTTTCTTGCCATTTCCCTTTTCCGCTTGCCTTTTTAGCCTTGGCTGAATTTCGCAAATTCGCCTCTATGCAAAGAAAATTCTCCTCCTCCCCCTTTCTTGTGTATTCACCTATATGGTTTGCACATTCACCCCTATGTTTCCCTATTGAGGGGTTCACCTATTCAACAGTCATGTTCACCTCTTTCTTTCTCGAGCATGCATTTCCCCTTTTTATCCCAGAGGTGAACTTGCATTTGCCCCATTTCTTGATGGGTGGACTCCTATTTTCCTATTTGTCCAACAAGCAAAAACAATTTTTCCTTTGTAGCCCTCTTTTCTCGAAGGGTGAACTCACATCCACCCTTCTATCCTATGGGAAATTTTGTAATCACCTCTTCCTCGTACATCTGCCCCTATGGAGTGGTGCATTTTCCCTTCCCCCTTTTATGTGATTTCACAATTTCCTATTCCTTTGCCCATTTTCCCCTGCATAAGTAGGTTTGCTCATCCTGGAGAAGGGTGATTTCACAATCACCCCTCTCAGAGCGCGTCCACCCCTACAAAAGTGAACCCACCTATTCCCTCACCCATTAGCTGAAATGATGAATGCATTTTGATAGAAGGGCGAATCTACCCTTCCGTGGTGATTCTTTTTTACCTAATCTACCTAGCCTGGAATTGAAAACATGTGCAAAAATTGAAATTAAATCACAAAGGAGGTTTCAAATCTTACATGTTGGGGTACTACTCAAAGGTGATAGAAGTCACACACCTAATCCACTCGGTGGATCATCTCTCTATCATCCTCTATGTCACTCACCTCATCGACTCTCGCTTTCTCTTATCAAATCTGTTGGTGACACATGTGCAAATTAAAACTAGGTGAATAGTAAATTTTCAAAATTACTATTTATAGTTTTTTCAATTTTTCCCCTAATTAGCCTTCTTACTTTTAGGTAATTCTTTACCCTTTATTTAACTTTTTAAAATCCTTCTACCCCCTTTCTTCCGCAAGCCACCATTTGCATGTTGTATGCCCATTTTCCTTCAATCAAAAGCCATTTTTGTATGGTTTTTCATCCTCTATCGTGTGGTAGCCTCCATTTCTCCATATTGAGAAGTCACTCAGGGTCCCTTTTCTTCCCCATCCACCCTCTCGAGGGGGCATACCCTTCCATATTTTTGCATTCTTTTTTCCTATACATTTCCTTGCAATACCAAGGCATCTCCTAAAGTCCTTTTCTTCTATCAAGTCATATACACTTTATTTTTCTTTCAAACATTGTTATTCTAAAAGTATTTCAAAGAGGGGAAAAATGTAGACACCTGAATTTGACCACCCCCATATGGTCAAATTTTCCCTTATATTCTTCTATTATGCATCCCTAGACCATATTAATTAAATAATTCACTTTTTGGTTAATATTTGTCTTATTCCTAATATCTCCTAAGGTGTTTGATTGATTAATTAAATACCTTACATTATTCTTCTCTAAATTAAAAATAAATAGTCAAATTTATTTAATTTAGTCACTTTTCCCAAATGAATTAAAATTAAATTTTAAATTCATTCTTTCTCTCTCCTTGTCCCATCCTACATAACCCTCTCCTAAACTAGATTAGTTTGATTAATCTGTGATTATGATGTGCATATTCCTAATCACAATTAGGGTCACATCCTCCATATCTTGCAACTTTCCCTTAATCCCCCATTAACCTACCTAATCCTTCATTTGTACAACCTAAATCAGTAATTAGACCTAACCTAATTGTCAAGCCATTTATTGCATATCCTAGTCAACCTTCATTAAAGCCTTCTACATTTGGAGAAGTTACCTCCACCTCCCAAGGAATTTAAAATTCCTTTTCATTTCCCTTATGCATCCTAGGTGGAATTTTTAATTCCACTTTATTTCCCCAACACCCTTGGAGGAATAAAGGACCAATTTAAAATTACTTCCCCCAATCCCAGGGTCAAATCTCCAAAATCAAGGGAGATTTTAGATGAATTTAAAATTCTTCTATTGTCATATCATCCCATAATATGGGTAGATCAGACAAGACTCTCCTTTTCCACCTCATCTCCACATCACTCTCCCATGCCCACCTCACTTTCCACATGTCCTCATGTGATGGCTTGTGAGGTCTCAAATCACTCTAGCCATTGATCTTCTCCTTTTGGATGAATCCTAGACATCCATTCATTTAGAGGGTATTTCCCTAAATATGGTGATTTTTGCCTCATTTTCATCAATCACACTTTAGCTAACTTTGAGCACTTACACTGCCAAGCATCGAACCTTCATTGTTACAACATTTTGAGCACCCCTTTTGCATCCAATCTAGTATCCAACCACACCAATTACATTATTCATAACATCACCATCATTTTGAGCTAGGTTGCATGCTATTTTTCCAACAAAAGAGCACACAAAATCATCTTCAAAGGGCCAACCAAAGGATACAATTCAATCAAGGTAAAATTGATATATTCTTTTGTCTTTGTTTGAATTAAGCTAGGCTAATCTTGAGTGTTTTTTTTGTGTTTCTTTCCTTGCATTTCATTTAGTTGTTTTGAATTTTTAGGACTAGATAACTTGCAAACGGTATACATAATTACATATTTTTGTGAAAGATAAAGAACAAAAATAGAATTTTAGAATCATATTTCCCTATGTTCCTTCACCTTTTCATAGTTAAGATGACAATCACCATATATATAATAGTAAAAATCTAGTTTATATGTCATTGTCATGCACTCCACAAATAGTGTTGTCCCTTAGGGGAAAAACTCAAGTATGTATGCAGAATGTGCCCTTATAAATACTAAGGACACATCATTACTGAGTATTGTAGTATTTCATGTTATCAAAAAATTTAGTAGTTTTATTTTTAGTTATTCCTTTAAAAGTGTTGATATATTTTACATTAAAGTTTGTTTTGCAATTGTTTGAAGGGTTTACATCTTTTCTTAATATATAAAATATTTAAATATTCTCATGGTATATTTCTCACAAGATTTTAAAGGGGTCTTTTCTCACAAATAGACAAGGGACATAAGTCTAGCATATTTCCTATAATTGATTTTCCTTGATAAAATGACAATAATTAGTTCATAAAAAATAACTTGATAGTATTATACCAATTATACATTTTAACACATTGAATATACATTGAGATACATCAATTATATTATTTTTAAGCATCACAAATATGAACTATTCAAAGTAATCAATTCATAAATAAAATTAAATACTACAATTATTATGAAACATTTCAATGTGATACTAAACATTATTTTATTGTATACATAATACATGTACAATAGTATATACATGAGGGGTAGTCTTGGCCACAAGAGGATCTTTCTTTTGGAGTGCTAACCCAAAATATTCCTCCATAGTTAAGTTATTCTTCCCAAGTGGCAACTCCCAATGAAATACATGGATCAATGACCCTTAATTATACTCCATAGCAATCCCCATCCTAGTGCTAGCACAAATATGTATTCCTGCATCAAAGGGTATGAGTTGAAAGTCACTACCATGTGGATCAATTTTGGAACCCACAAACCTATCAAGATTAAATTCTTGGGGGTTGTCCCATATTTTTGGGTCTCTTGCAATTCCCCAAATATTGAACATGAGGCGTGTTTCCTTAGGTATGTAGTAGCCACCAACTTGGCAAGCCTCTGTAGAAACTCATGGAAGGCTATGAGGAGTGGAAGGATGTTTACGAAAGCCTTCCTCGTAAATGGCCACTAAGTAGGGAAGCTTTGTAATTTTTGATACTTGGAGATGCCTATCTTTACCATCTCATCCTTGGCATGTTCTAGAAGTTTGGGATTTTGGATAAGCTCAACAAGTGTACATTATGTCACACTACTTGATGTATCAGTACTAGTGAACATATCCTATAAAACACATAAAATAAAATCAATTATAATTTAATTTTTTCTCTTTAAATACTATGAAAAATAATACACAATATTCCAATCCCACTATCTACTAGTGCATTAGTATATCTTAAACATATATAAAAATATTATAAAAGAAAACAAGTATACATCTAGTATAGCTAAAGTTACCTTAATCTTTAAGATGAGGTCCTCTAATTATAACCTTTCAACTTAAATTTAAAAATCATAAGACCTTATAATTCCTGCCCATGATTTAAAATTTTTAGTTCTTTTTCACTCATTTGAATAGTTTAAATTTAATTGATATTTTTTTTAAATGATCAATTATTTTTTACAAGCATTAGAAATATAAATGATAGTATTAGTTACACAACTCTTTGAATATTTCATGTTATGCACATTAACTTATTTTGTTTTATCGTTCTATAAAAGATAGATATATTAAAATACTTATGTGCATTTCACACAAACTAGAAAGATAAATTATCTATACATCCAAATTGTTTATGCTATAGTTAATGCTTGACAAATCAAATGAACATAGAACATTGTTAGTGTTATTAAAAATAAACTTGAATGCTAGTTGATAACACTCTATTCTTCTTAGTAATTTTATATTTTCTACCATAACAAACAACTATCTTAGCATGAAACTCTATACTTCATTTTTCATCTTAATTTCAATAAAAAAACAAGTATAATATTTCTAATTATGCATCATATAAAAACTAGATAGTTTACCAGAAGAAGAATCTTGATATTATCATTAGACAACCAAACTTCCTCACCATCAAAATTATTTTGTTTAGACATAAGCACATCCAAAAAATCTAAATTTTCTCGTTTGTTGGTGGTGGCCTAGTGTTCTCCAATCATCTTATTTAACGTAACATCAAACCATTTTGCTAGCTTCTTCATACTCCCTTGTATCCTATGTAATTCCATCCATGTAATAAAGGGTATAAAATAACCTATATTAAAATACCCTACTTTAGTCATGAGCTCCACTACATTGTCCTTGAACTGGTTGGCCTCATCCCCTTGACCCTCGAAAAACTCACTTGCTTAAAGTCATTTGACAAAAAATGTTAGTTGTGTATATGTTGAGTAGGTTTTGCACATTTACTGTTTGGTTATTATAGCTTTGGACAAAGATGGATTTAAGCATGTGACTCGTCTCAACTTCTCTTACTGGCTGCCAATCATCTAACGCCTTACCACCCAACATGTGAATATTGCACAGCTAATAAAAAAAATTAAAGGTCAAATATAGCCAATTTCTTTTAAAAACAAATCTAACATATTAACTCACTATTAAATAATTTTAATTTATCAACTAACATAAATATGTCAAATATTCTATCTAAAAAATTATTCATCAATGGTTGTAGCAGGCTTACAAACATCTAACAAGCATTTTGCATTTTTGAATATTGTAGCATGCATAGCCTTGTTTCGTTGTAGCTCCTCCAAATATGTTTTTAAAGATTCTAGGATTGATAATTTTTCTTTGATTTGTATTTAAAATATTTGGATGACATATTAGGAAAGAGGATTGAAATTCTAGTGATCAAAGTTTGTAGAAGCTATTGAAGGTTTTCAAAAGATAAGTTAGGATTTGGTTTTTTTTTAATATGTTTATTGTCTAAATTCAATAGGAGAAAAAATATTATTCGGAGTATGATGAGAAGGGAAACATTTATGTTGTCTTCATAATGCATATTTATCATATTTATTATTTAATTGAAAATAAAAAAATTCAAATAGTTAATTAATAAATAAAGTTAAATGTAAATTTTAGGGACTGGATAGACAATAGTTAACAAAAAGCAAAGCATGATGAACACTTCGAAATGTCTATTGAAGACGTGGCTTGTCTCTATTCAAAGAAAAGAGAACTTCAGATAGACTATTAGATAATTTCTTTGACTGAATGAAGTATTTTTTCAAATATTATCTTGTTTAATAATCAAATAGTTAATAATAATTTTACATTACATCTACATTAAAAAGTGATAAATATTTATCTGTTTTTTAATGGATGATTTTATATCATCCACAAATAGTTTTTAATTATTCAATACTGAGGAAGCATGAGCTTTTGATTGAAACCTTTTTGACCTCATTCCTTATGACTTCAAGGTCTTGCACTCACATCTACACAGCCAGTAAAATGCATGTTTGATTGTATTTATTAATTAATTGAAAATTAAAAAAATGCAAACATGCATTCTCCTAATTGCATAGACAGTACACTTGCACTTAGAAAGATTTGATTCCTGATGGATTCATTAAGAACCATTCAACTTCACTAGTAAATCAAAGATCCTTTACCCTTTTCTTATTAATTAAAATTATTTAATTGTTAAATTGAATGATAATAATAGAAATTATCTAAAACACCCATATCATCCTCTAAAGAAATTCATCAATTCATGGCCTCATAAGCCTCCATTTTATAGATAATAAAAAAGAAATTGAATTTTTCTCACTAGAATTTACCAAAAATAGGTGAGTATAACCTATTTTTTCTCATTTCATTTTTAAAAAAAAGGTTGTAGGGAAGTATCCCATGGAGATAAGAGTACTGGTTCTAAAGATTCTTGTGGTGATTTTGAAAGCCTTGTGACAATCTTTTGAAACCAAAGAACTATAATCATGGGACCCTATGGAGGACAACCTCAACATGGTTGTCTTCAAGAAAATGGATAAGGAAAAACCCCTTGGGTTTTACATGGCATCTATGTGGATCCATTGTGGGGTCTAGACCCTATCAACCTAGTTTTGAAGTATGCTTTTAGGGTAGACTCTAGCCACAAAATAACTAATTAAAGTTAAATTTTCTAGCAATTTCCAAGCATTATCATACTTGGGAATGAAAGAACAACATTTGGGAGTGTTTCAGGAGATATACCTCGTAGAACACCCTGGGAATAAATTTCTAAGGATGTTTGTGTAGGGATGCCATAGCGAATCATTTCCAAACCTATTAGAGTTATCATGCATTAGCTAATAATTAACTGATTTTTAATTGATTTTTAGTATAATTTATTCTCATGCCCTTAAGCTAAACTTAGTATTGCTTTATTCAATTCACTAAGTGTTTTGTTGTTAACTGAAGTATGCACCATTGAGGATTTTGCTCCTATATGGCACATAACTCTCATTATAATTATTGAATCAAGCTTTCACATCTTTTTTATTGTCTCTTGTATTCTATAGATTTTTCTTGTTGAGGAATATTGCACATATTATTTGTAGATCTCTTGTGTGGAAGGTGTATTTTTTCGTTGTATGATATTGTGGCTTGTGGTTTTGTGATTGTTTCATAATTCTAACATGGTATCAGAGTGTGGATTCAACGAACCCCTTCTCAATTTACGAGGTATTTTCTTCAACAAGGGTTATAGGCTTCAAATTTGAATCCCCTTTGTTTCTTTTGCAATTTTTTGAGGTGGGGAAATTTTCAGAACCGTTTTCATTTTTGCATCAGAATTCCAACTTCCACTCATTTGTATGAAAAATGATTTATGGGTTTTGTATCCAGGGTCAAAATATTATTGAGTATCTTTTATATTTTTCATGTCTTCAACAAATCTGAACAAAATTGTTGTCCAAAAAGTGTCGCACGCCATTTTTTTATAGGTTGAAGGTCAAAAAGAAATATTTTTTCATCTTCTATTTACTGGATCGAAAAAAATATTTATGGGTTTTATCCTTAGTATTAAAATATTTATAGGTTTTTGTTATTGTCTACAAACAGTGAGTATAATTTTCTAAAATCAAATCAGAAGTAAAACTTTTTTGATAGGAAAAATCATTTCCTACAAGCTAAATTCAACTTTTTAAAAATTCACAACTTTTGGCTTCGTTATTGGATTTTTGTGATTCAAGGGGCATTGGAAAGTTGAATTTATCCTCTACATAAATACAAGATCATTTCTAATCATGGAGGTAGATGTGAACACTCATCAATGCATGCACTTTTTCATTTTTTGCATTATTTTTGTAAAATAAATGCACTCTTCTTGGATTTTTTTCCATGCACTCTAAAATTGGCAGACCTTTATTTTGGAGATTTTTTGCTAAATTTGGCGAAGTTATTTTTTTCCCTACTTAGCCACTCCCCACTGTAATTTTTAGTTTTGCACCTCATATTTCAGAGGCCATATCTCAACCATACGGTGGTCCTTTCTAGTGCAATTTTTTTTTGAAACATGGTAGAATTTCATCCTCTTCGCAATGGTGTGGGTATTTTCCAATTTGGACTTCTGATTTTTTCTATAATTCTATTTTCTCATTGTTTTTGTTGTTTGTTTCTCATTTTAGAGACTTCGATGGGCCATATCTTCTACATTTGGACTTGCTTTTGGGTGCCATTTTATTTTACAGTGCATGTTTTTTTTTGTGTACTTCATCATGGTGCTACTAGTTTCTACATTTTATGTCAAAGAATTGTATTTTCAGCTGGTAGTCCCTTTTTAGACATTATGGGCTCCCATTGCATTTTTTTTTCATTCTGTAAATGCAATGAAATAAAGTGCCTCAACATTTTGATGTATCCTTTTCAGGATCTTGCACATCACTTTGTGTCTTATTGTACTCACACTATGCAATAAAGGGCCATGGGGGGTTTGATGTTTTTCCTTTGTTTGCAATCAATCATAACTTTGTCAAGTGAGTGTCCCTTCCATGAAATCCGCCTCATGTCTGTGTGCCTTTTGTTTGCACACCCTTTATATGTGTTCATACTTTTTATGTTTGCATGTTCAGATGTTCCTAATTCTTCTTCATACACTTCTTTTTGGAATTCAGATTCAATGCACGTATCACGCCTCTCCATTTTTCAGCATTATAGGGGTGTTGCTACTACTGGTGCTAATCCCTCATTGGATTCAGATTGGAGTGATATATTTATATAGTATTTGTTCTTGTGTACTTTCAGATGTAGTGGCTACATTTCAGTGAGATGGATCATTTACCACATGGAAACTCTTGCATTCCTATTTTTGGAGGTGACCTTTCATTTTTATTTGATTAGAGACTACTAGGTACCTATATTTTTGACTTGTAGTTTTCATGCATGTTGAGTAGTGTCATTTGCATCTTTGAGTTCCCGATGTTTTCTTTTTTTTGCCACTTGATTTGGGTAGTGCCATTGAGGCACTCATGCAATATAGTCTCCTTGATCTTGACATTTGTATCTTTGATTTCCAAATAATTTATCTTTGTTTTCCAACTAATTCAAATAGTTTCATTGGGGGCACACATATAGATTCTTGTCTTCTTGATCTTGATCATCATCTATTTCAACGAAGATTCTTGTTTTGGAATTACAACAATCATTCTTCGACAGTGTTTGCAACTTCTTCATGATTCAGTGGTGTTATTTTGTTCATCCTTTGTTCCTATCTTTTAGGAAAAAAATTTGTTGGAGGTTTCTTTGTACTTCACTCTTATTTGGAGGCTTCCTCAATCCTTCACTTGTATTTCTCTCTTTTGGAGAGGATATTTCTCCCACGATGTTTTTCTCCTTTTCTCTAGTTGTAAATAGATCTTTTGTTTGTACATGGGTAGCTCATCAAACCTTGTTTGTCAAGACTGATCATCCATTCTATCTTTTTAAGGTTTTTAGCTAATCCCTAAGTTCATCTTAAGGGGGGGTGTTAGAATTATCATGCATTATCTTAGAATAATTAATTAATCTTTAATTGATTATTAGGCTATTTTATTCTCATGTACTTAAGCTAAACTTAGGATCTCTTTATTAAGTTAACTGAAGTGAGCACCATTTAGGGTTTTTCTCTTATATAGCACTCAACTCTCATTGTAATTATTGACTTGGGCTTTCATATCTTTTTTATTGTCTCTTGCATTCTATAGATTTTTCTTGTTGAGAAGTATCACACATATTGTTTGCCAATCTCTTGCATGGAAGGTGTATTTTGTTTGTTGTTTGATCCTGTGGCTCATGGTTTTTTTCTTGTTTCACAATTCTAACAAAACCTTCATCTCTAGTAGTAGTTGATATGGAGGAATGAAAGGTTGAGGCCATATAAAAGGGTGTAAAATTTGCATAAGCTTAGCGATTGAAATTACACTACAATAGATGCAAGAAAGTGCAAGAAAAATATTGTGAAAATGTGAAATTTTACATACACAACACAAAGACAAGGCCCTAGTAGAACAGAAAAACTCTTCCCACAAAATATCCTTCTCTTTATTTATTTTCATCCATATTTTTTCATATGGTCACTAATATTTTGCAAATATTCTAATCATATGCACACATTCACATGAGACCCATACAAGCTCTTGAAAGAACAACTATGAGACTAATATCAACTCATTTTAAGAAATCTACTAGAAACCACCTATGGTGACCAAGAGTCACAACTTAGAATTGAATAGTAGATATCTCTTTGAGATTTGAACTTGTGTCCACAAAGAGAACTCAATGATTTAATCAATTAAACTTAAATGCTTGGACTTTCCCAACCCTATAAAATTTGGTATATCAAAAATATATTAAAAGTGATATATATATATATATATATATATATATATATATATATATATATATATATATATATATATATATATGATACACTCTTTAAAGGGAGATATATAGATGACTATTTTTACCAAATATATGTACATATGTTATGATGTTGGATATATATTATATACTATTACATGATACTAATAAGTACATATAATTACATTTTAAAAAAAAGATCAAGAACTAGAATGGAATTTAAGATTTATGCTTCCTTATGACCCTTCACCTTTTAATAGTTAAGATGAAAATTGTGATATATAATAATAAAAATATAGTTTACATGACACTATTTTTCCCTTCGCAAAATGTGTTGTCCTGTAGGGGAACAACTCATGTTGTATAGGGAATGTTCTCTTATAAATACTAAGGACTCATCATTCGTAGTTCATGTTTAACTTAATTTAGAATACTTTGTGGAGACAAGTTGTGCCTAAACCTAGCTAGGAAAGTGTATCTTGGGTGCAATGTAAGTACTATACATGGGTTGCATATGGTGTGCCAGCGCGTCCTATTGTCCTCATAATTGTAATGGTTTCATATCCCCATGTGTGTATTTTGGTGAAAGTAATCACAACCTTTCTAGAAAGGCTAGAGCTAGTCAAAGTAGCAGATGTGGTTTTGGCATAGTCCCCAATAGTGTGTTGTATGGGTATTTTGGGAGGCATAAAAATTATCTTTGTGTCACATGTCCTTAAACCACACTGAGATTTAGCACAACAAATGGATATGCTAGAATTAGGTAGTTAACTTGTCCTCCTCCTTAGTTGTTGTAAGAGGAGCAATATTTATTTTCTTTAAACCCACACTTAAGAATGTATACATAACACATTAGAAAACACATCATAACATTATGATCATAAGAAGTTGATTGTTCATTAAACTAGATAGATTTTTTTTTGTTAGAGTGGAGGAATCGGCTAGGTATCCATCCCCTTATAAACTGCAGAGTGCCTAGTAAACTTTTTTCACATGACCAGTGGTGTTGGTGAGGCAAGTAGTCTGGTACCACAGATTTGGGGAGAGATTAAACCTCATGACCTTTTGAGCCTGCAACAGGATGCTTTAGCCAATCGAACTAGGCCCCCAAAAGAAACAGATTAGATCATAAGGGGAAGCTTAATTTACACTCAAGTGAAGGACTGTTGATTGAAAGAATTTCCTCAAATGGTTGTAAATCAGATTTCACTAGGGACTTGTTCCTACTCTCACATGCTTCTACTCCCCTACTCCAATTATCCTAATAGACACCTCAAAACCTCTACCATTTTCTGCCCTATCCTTAACAGAACCACTTGCGATTGTCAATCCAGTTGTAGCATCACTATTGTGGTGATGAGATCGACCTCTCAAAAGTCTTGAATACTCCAAAACAACAGATAACAGTGCCTGAAATAGATTTGCAACATAAAATGTCATCCCATATCTTCTCTTACCATTGTTCCTAAACCCTCCTTCAGTGTTTCCTCCAGTTATTTCCATAATTCAACCAAATGGATACAAATCTAAAAGTAGTGGCTCAAACTTACAACTCTTAATAAATGACCAAAACTTTCATGCACAATTGTTAGCCAGATCATATAATTTTGGCATTATCTAACAACCAATATTGAATTTTCAACCCCTTTTGCTAAACTAAGGTCTGCCAAAGGTCAAACAATAGAAATGGATAAAAGTGCTTCAAGTTTGTCGAAAAGAAATTTTCCCTTTGTGGTAGAGGGTTTCTAGGATAACATGGAACTTTTGTTCTTTGAGTGTGGAAATGGCTTTACAGAAGCTATTACAACTACTCAATCCTCTTCTGATGTGCATCAAACTCAAAGAATGACCAATCACAATGGAGAAACTAGAAAAGCAGATGGAGAAGAAGATGAAAGCTAGAGAAGAGACCATGTACATGAGAAAATGCTAGAGCAATTACTTAGCGTGATTAGCCAAAATGAGCCCTGCATATAGGAGCCTCTCCCACAAATGGCTTGCATAAGAAAGAACAAACCACAACATGCAACCTAAAGAAAATAGGAATTTTTCCTCAAGTGAATGAAAAAAGATATCAAATGTTGGGTGGTGGGCCTAGCTCGATTGGAAAAAGCATCCTCTTATAGGCAAGAGGTCATGAATTATAGTCTCCCCACCCTCCCTATGTTATCAGAGGGCATCTCACACAACATCACTGGTCAGGTGAAAAAAGTTAAAGGGGATCAATTCCTGTAGTTTAAAAAAAAAGATATCAAATGTTGCCAGCACAGGTTCATGCAGCTACGTGTATGAGATGGAGCTAAATTCGAAAAGAGAAGTCTTATACTCTTTGCAAAACAACTATTAGAATGTTAAAAAATAGAGCATATACAATTTCAGCGTACAAAACAGCTTTCCATCTAAACAATATGTGTTATCTAAAATGAAGTAGTGGTTAAGTAAGCATTAAGACCTTCAAATCTTCCAAATTTTCCATTAAATACCATGCTCAAAACAAGAAGTAGTGCACATTTCTCCAACTATTTTGTAGCTTGATTGAAGGGTAATAGGAAAAAATGATCCATTGGCATAACATCCAATCGAGGCAAACACATTGGATCTTGATATTGTGAAGGGTCCCACCCTTGGAAGTAAAAAGAATTGGTGTGTAGTCTATGAGACGTTATTATTGATGCCTTTTAGATGAGTAACATCAATTAGAAGAGAGTTGTATGAGAGACTTAAGATCTAGTATTCACCTGTAGGTGTGGAAATGATTGGGATTAGAAACTTTTAGATAGGGTTGGCTAATGGCATAACACACTACATTTCATATGTTACACTAAGGGTAAGGTCTCATGGAGGGGGGCTTCCTTAAAAATATCAACATATGCTTCTTAGATTTTTTAAGAATATTTCAAAGTTCTTGGTCTCATGGATTTAATCTTGCAATTCTGCTTAAAATTTTAAGCTCCAAAATTTAAGGAATGAACTATAACACTTTGATAAAAACTAATAAATAAATAATAATTCTCTCATTTTTATTTTCTAATAAGAATTTAAAATTTTAAATGAGAGACAACTGGCATAAAAATCTCCTAAGCTATAGGGGAAATTTCTAGTCCCATCCCAAATTTCACCAGCTGAAATATGCATTCCTAAATAGTAGGGGCTCCTATTTTTCTGGAAAAGGTTCCAATTAATCCCATAGCACAATTTTTTTCCCCATGAGACCTCCTACTCCATGAAATTAGAAGCCCAAGCGTCCCCATGGGACCATATAATAATCCCCTATATTAGTTATCAACTAGATTTTATAGAAACCTTAATTAGAAAGAGGCAAAGTATAATTAATTTCATTAAGAACGTAATTTTCACTACAAACATAATAGAAAAGCTCATATTCACGACTCAATTTATTCACTCTCATATGGATCAAAGCATGTGATAATCCTCATGTGGCCACATGAGTCTATGACATGGTTGTCCTCTACTTAAGGGCTACTTGCCCTTGCTCAATTTTCCTTACACTACAAATACTCTAACCGACCCAATAAAATATTACCTTATGTATATATTTAAGTATTACCAACCTATATTCTCAAAAAAACACTTTTATATGGTATAAAAATCCACTCTTCCATCATTCATAATCAATTTTATTTTTTCACACTCTTAGAAACATGAGAATAATATAAGTGTTGTTGAGAAAATATGAGAATCTTAATAGTTTTGTAGAGAGACTATATACATATGTATTGACTAACATTGATAATTGGGTGGTCCCACAATAGTGGTTTACAATTTTTGGCCAAACTAGACATTGAAATTATGTTTTTTAACTAAATATTCACATTCGGGCTCCTATAGTGGCTAAATCGTGAGGAATTTGAAGATGATACAAACTAGAGTCTCATCAAATTTTGTCTATAGATTCTAAAAATATTTTTTTCAATTTTTTTGGAATTAGATTGCACTTCTTTTTCCATCTCCCATGAAAACTGGTTTTTTTCAAGGAACAACATTTTTAAAAAGTGATGCACACCATATAACGCATAACTTTTTTTACATAAAGGATAAAATTATAATTCTTTTGAATTTAAATTTTTAACTTTGATAGCTAGTGCTTCCAGTTTGTTAGATAGTTTTTTATTGAATTTTTTTATTTAATCAAGTTTTCAAGTCAAACCAATTACAATTCAAACATAGCACAACCTTATAACACACAACTTTTTTTGTAAAATTCAAAAAATTTGTTGGATCAAGGACTTCTAAATATCTGGTATGTACATATTTTTCAAAAAAGTAAATCTACTATTTTCTACATGTGTGTAGAACAAAGACCTTCATTCGATGAAAAACCTATGTTAATAAAAAACTAAAAAACAAATACATAATAAAACCAAAACATAATTAATTTAGCATTTTTTGGATGAAACAATCCTAAGGAATATATATGATTCTAATTGGGTTTGTAAGAGTCCTCCATTTTCATCCTCCAGCCTAAGCTTCAAAGCATAAAAATTTAGGTTTTTTATTGTGTTTCAGGGGGAGAATGAGGAATAAGGGGGGTTCGAGCGAACCACCCTCAATATGCATTTCCTTTTATTTTTTTGGGCGGGAAATGTGGGCCCAGTAATTAATGGGTTCGCTCGAACCCTAGTTCAGGCGAACCCCTTTTTGGTTTGGTTGAACTTATAGGTTCATTCAAACCCCTAAAACCATTTTTTTTGCCATGGGGTCATTTTTTCTCAATTTTCCTTCCTCCATAAAATTGTAAACCACTATTGTGGCTTCACCCAATTTTAAGAGTGTTGTGGAGAAACTATGAATGTGTATAAATGGAATCTAGAAACATGAGAATTTTAAGAATGTTGTTGAGAAACAATAAATTTGTTTCACTTACACTCAAAAACTTGAGAGCTACTATATTGTAATATAGTATTTGAGAATAAGGGACTATAATAATTCTTAACTTGAAATATTGACTATCCTTTAATTTTTATATAAGAATCAATGCAAAGTTAAAATTTTAAAGTTGTATGTTGTTGTAAGATGATGAGAACAATAATGAAGAAGTAGAAGACATGGATGAAAAAATAAGTGTAGCCATTGCAAAATAGGTACATTTGTTTGATATCCATCCAAATTTCCAATCATAGAACTAATCTCAGTGATACGAAACAAAACAAATAAACATAAACATGTACAAGTTGGCTTTAGCACTACTAAAAAGAAGAAGCACAACTATAGTTTATAAAAAATGTGAGAAATAGAATATAATTTTCTACTTTCAAATATTCAAAACAAAAACATGTAATACCCCTCATACTATTCAGACTTATTATTTTCTGTGCTTGCTTGGATACTATGATGATACTGTTAATGTTTGATGTGGTTAGTCAGATACTATGATGATACTGTTATTGTTTGATATGGTTAGTTAGATGCTAGATGATGCTGTTATTTCATTTTGGACATGATTACCTTATATGACATTATGGTCGATTATATCAGTTGATTTTCTGAATTATGATATGATGCAGTGTTTTAATTTAATATGTTATGAGATGATTATTAGTTAGAAATGTAATTCATTGATTATGTTATTTTTGTTAGAATAGGTGTGACGAAGGACAATATAGCATCACTCGTTCGCGAGTGCCCTGTTATGTTGCAATTCCTTCTCACAATGCAATATCTTGATTTAATGCTTTGAAATATATGTATATTTGCACATGTACACAACTTCGTTTGTATGCAGGATTGCAGGTATAAGTCTCGATTCCACCTGCTTCGGCAGGACAGGGCGAGCACCAAATAACCCAACGGATAAATGTTGATACAGAGGTGACGATGAAGTCCTTCCGTCCCATGATGTCAGATCGTCTTATTTGTCTGGTTTTGTTTATTTTCTGTAATTGTCGTCATTGTGGTTGTGTTGTGTATGTCGTACTTTATTAATGTGAGTGTTTAATAGGTGGTGATTTAGTTAATTGAATGTGGATAATAATTGGTTATTTTAATGTTGATTTATTTGTATGAAAATATTTAAATGTTTTATTTAATTTTTATAAAGTCATGTGTTGTGATTAAATAATAATTAAATATTCAAGGTATTTTAATTATTTTAATTAATTATCAGGTGGGGATAATTATTAGAATAATTTATTTAATTAAATAGAAAATGTGTTGTGCAAGAAAGTGGTAAAATAGAAATTAAAGCAAGAAAACAAATAAAAGATTAAAAAAAGACTGTATGAGCCAATAGGAATTAAGAGTTGGGAAAAAGCTAGTTTTAAAGAATGGATTTTTCTTTTAATTGGGATTTTTGAGAGTTTTGGGAGAAGGGACAATATATTTTTATATTATTATGAATTTTTGGGGGTTTTTACACAGACAGAGAGATTTGGATTACAGAAGTTGTGCATGAGTTTGGTTGTGTATTCTGAAAGTTTAGAAAGGGTATTGAAATCTTCTATTGTATTTGGAGAAGAATTTTAGGGAGAGATTGTCAATCTATTTTTGGTGTATGTTCTGGAGAGTCTTCTGAACAACGAAATAGGATTCAAGTTCGAAGGTGAAGTTCTGTGGAGGAGATTCGGAGGCACGATCAAGGAACACCTCGAGGGCATCAAAATCAACCAGGGATCTTCAGACTTTCGAATAAGCGTTGGACACCAGGTTCCTCTTATATTTTCTTTCGAGTATTTGCTTTCATCTTTGTGCTTCAGAGAAAACAAAACAATATTTAGTAAATATAGTTATTGTTCTGTTCTCAAATTTGTCAAAAACAAAAGAAACCCTATCATCTGAATTTTCCAACTCAACAAAAAAATAGGATTTTTAAGAAAACAAAATCTTCGTTAGAAATAATAAATTTGGAGGTTTTGAAGATTGCCAGAAATACATTATGCTCAGCTGAATGGAGTTCATTATTCTGTGGGTCTTCCTATTATATTATTTTACATTTTACCCTCTACGTTATTTTTGTTAAGTATATATCTCACATTACATTTTTTAACATATCTACTGCATTATATATATATATATATATATATATATATATATATCTACGTTATTTTTAATATATATATGAATATATATATATATATATATCTACTGCTACATATAATTAATATTTTAAATTACCCACAGTATTTTTGTTTCTGCGTCGTAGGCGTCGCAGCCAGGCGGGGAATAATTACACATAAATTTTTAATATCACGTAAAAAAAAATGGAATTAGCGCAAAAAAACCGAATGTTTTATATCGAACTTTATATGTTTAATATAAAGAAAAAATAAAATAAAATTTTAAATTTGCAGGGGCGGTGAAGGGACGGCCGAAGCCGTACCCTCCACCTTCCTCCTGCCGTGTCTTTCGCGTAAGCACTCGCCAAGCCCATTACACAACGTACTTTTAGCGCCTTTGTCGCGGCTGGCGATGCGATTAGCAGACGGCGGCCCCTGATGGGGTTCTCCATTTTATTTCTTTTTGTCATTTAAATTCATTGCTTATTTTAAAATGTTGTATATTTTTATTCAAGCACTTTTAAATGTTAAGTTTGCATTGGTCAAGTGGCAAATTTTTGGCCTATTTGTTAAATGTGTATACTCATAATTTGAGTATGATTTTATTTATTTTGGTTATTTATAAAAGTTTGACTATTATTAGAAAGAAAAATATTAATAGAATTATTTATATATATATATGAATGTATATAGTGATATATTGTTATATATTGTATATATTTTTAAATATATATATATATAAATATATATATATGTATATATATATTTATATATTATATATATATTTTATAATATTTTATAATATAATTTTTGGAATTAAGATTGTTTATAGTTAAATGTTAATTTATTATATTATTTGGATGTAATCTTATCGTAGATTCTTAACATGTTTGATTTTGTTATAATTAACTAATTTCTAATTATTGTTAAATGGGCATTGTTTAATTTACCGTTCGATTTAACAAGTATGTAGACAAGATTTTAGTCTTTAATTGTGTTGGTAGACTTGGTTGAAACACTTGTATTTAATTACATAAACCGGATTGGAGTCAAACGTATTGGTGCAACCTTGTATATGTCATGTGAGTTGTCTATTCATGTTGTAGTTTTCTCGTCTAGTGTTGTTGATGAGGGAACCGTATTGGTCTGTGAAAATCTTGTTCCAGAGGCTTGTGATTAAAGTGTTATTTATCTTTGTTTTTTCTTTTGAGCGCTATTGGTTTTATGTTGGAAGGGTTGAACAGATGGGTAAGACTTTTGACTTTGAGTAATCGCGTGAGGGTTTATGCCTCGTGTGTTTAGATGGTTTTATGTGTTATTAATGTTAGTTCAACCCTTGCCTGTTTTGGAGATATGTTAAGCGTCATAGGGAGAGTGGCTCTTCATGGGCGCTGGCACCTCGGGTAAGAGGAAGTGCCAGGGGAACCCATGTAAGAGTAGTTAAACA
Organism: Sequoia sempervirens; assembly: GCA_007258455.2. NCBI lineage: Eukaryota > Viridiplantae > Streptophyta > Pinopsida > Cupressales > Cupressaceae > Sequoia > Sequoia sempervirens. The sequence continues at coordinate 384,719,948 of VDFB02193867.1, read as the reverse complement.
AGTGATAACTTAAAAATAGAATTTAGGGGGATGGGTAGTAAAACATACAAGATAAAGAAAAATGGATTCCTCGTCTATGCATTAGGGCTACCGTAGACTGGTGATAGACTGAGTAGGTCATGGTAGGAAAAGTCATAGTTTCGTCTTCATGAGAGACCATCGGCTCCGCATTAGCTACCCTATGGTGCCGGCACCTTGGTAGGAGGAAGGGCCAGGTGATCCATAGATGGGTGTCGGCGCCTCAGTTAGGAGGAAGTGCCAGGGGATCCCATGAGAGCTATGCGATGACACTCTCCACTAGACATCCTTGTTGTCCTTGTTTCTTGTTGCCTCTGGATATTGTTATTTTTATGTTGTTCTGATTTTAGGGTTAGGGAATCCATAGGTGGGTGCCGGCGCCTCAGTTGGAGGAAGAGCCAGGGGATCCCATGAGAGTTATGTGATGACCCTCCCTACTTGATACCCGTCTGACTTGTTCTTGTTTCTTATTGGAATGGTGTATTGAATGGTTGATTCAGAGTTATTATGGAATCGTTTTCTTTATATTGGTTATGATTTATTTGGAAATGTATTTTGGGTGTTGGTTCGGTTCTTCTGGATGTTATCTCTTTATGATGTTTCTTTGAATTCTTGTGATTTGATTCATGACTATTAAATGTTAGTACTTCATGTTATCGTAATGAGTTCTTGGCTTTATTTGTTATGTGATTTGAGTACGTTGATGGTTCTGCATTGCATACTTGGGTTGTACTTGTTTTGTATCATGTTGTTGAGTCAGTTGACATTCATGGTCGGATTCACTTCCTCGTCACCTCTGAGCATGGGGGGTGAGTTACTTGTAATTCACATGGTTGGGTGGAACGTGCGCTGCACCCGTTGGGTTCCCCATCAGCGTCTTGTCTTCGCAGCTTTTTTGCAGTGTAGATATTCCAATGATCAGTTGTACCTCATGTTCATTATTCTTGTATCAATCCCCATGTTGGGAAATTGTATCAAAGAAAATTGTAATGTAATATTATTTCAATGATGTAATAGTTAGGTTTAAACTGGATCTTGTTAAAATATTTATCATGGATGTACTTATGCGATTTTATCATACTCGCATCATGGCTATCAGTTGTATCATTGTATATGGTTTTTTATAAATTAAATGGTTATGTTGTTTTCGTTATCTTTACTTTGTTTTGTGGTTGCAATGTAACCTCGCGTGCCCCAGAGAATCATGTGGATTTAATGCTATGTGTTATGCTATGAGTTTATGATTTAATGTTGTTACATGTTACTTTTATTATTTAAAAAAAATTATTTGCGTTATGTGTGTGTTCTCTGGGGTTTGCACGACGGGCGCTACAACATGGTATCAGAGCATAGGTTCATACGCTGGGCACTATGTGTGCTCACTATGTAACCTTGTGTTTAGTCCCTTGAGTCTAGAGTTTGTTTTTTTTTGTTGTGTTTGTTGTGAACCTAAGTTTCTCCCGTTAGCTGGTCTCGGGGCAATGGTGCAGGAAACTGATGCGAAATGATAGGACCCTCAGTGTAGTGCGCAATGCACCGATATCCTTCCTATCAAGGATGCACTATGAACCCTTGTGTCATTGTGTGATGTGATTTCCAGTGATGTGAATCATGTGTGTGGTTTTGGCGTGATCTCTGCATGTTTGTTGTGTGCTTACTCTTATCTATTTAATGGCTTCCTGGAGTAAGCCATGTCCTAGGGGGGGAGGATGTAATACCCCTCATACTATTCAGACTTATTATTTTCTGTGCTTGCTTGGATACTATGATGATACTGTTAATGTTTGATGTGGTTAGTCAGATACTATGATGATACTGTTATTGTTTGATATGGTTAGTTAGATGCTAGATGATGCTGTTATTTCATTTTGGACATGATTACCTTATATGACATTATGGTCGATTATATCAGTTGATTTTCTGAATTATGATATGATGCAGTGTTTTAATTTAATATGTTATGAGATGATTATTAGTTAGAAATGTAATTCATTGATTATGTTATTTTTGTTAGAATAGGTGTGACGAAGGACAATATAGCATCACTCGTTCGCGAGTGCCCTGTTATGTTGCAATTCCTTCTCACAATGCAATATCTTGATTTAATGCTTTGAAATATATGTATATTTGCACATGTACACAACTTCGTTTGTATGCAGGATTGCAGGTATAAGTCTCGATTCCACCTGCTTCGGCAGGACAGGGCGAGCACCAAATAACCCAACGGATAAATGTTGATACAGAGGTGACGATGAAGTCCTTCCGTCCCATGATGTCAGATCGTCTCGTTTGTCTGGTATTGTTTATTTTCTGTAATTGTCGTCATTGTGGTTGTGTTGTGTATGTCGTACTTTATTAATGTGAGTGTTTAATAGGTGGTGATTTAGTTAATTGAATGTGGATAATAATTGGTTATTTTAATGTTGATTTATTTGTATGAAAATATTTAAATGTTTTATTTAATTTTTATAAAGTCATGTGTTTGATTAAATAATAATTAAATATTCAAGGTATTTTAATTATTTTAATTAATTATCAGGTGGGGATAATTATTAGAATAATTTATTTAATTAAATAGAAAATGTGTTGTGCAAGAAAGTGGTAAAATAGAAATTAAAGCAAGAAAACAAATAAAAGATTAAAAAAGACTGTATGAGCCAATAGGAATTAAGAGTTGGGAAAAAGCTAGTTTTAAAGAATGGATTTTTCTTTTAATTGGGATTTTTGAGAGTTTTGGGAGAAGGGACAATATATTTTTATATTATTATGAATTTTTGGGGGTTTTTACACAGACAGAGAGATTTGGATTACAGAAGTTGTGCATGAGTTTGGTTGTGTATTCTGAAAGTTTAGAAAGGGTATTGAAATCTTCTGTTGTATTTGGAGAAGAATTTTAGGGAGAGATTGTCAATCTATTTTTGGTGTATGTTCTGGAGAGTCTTCTGAACAACGAAATAGGATTCAAGTTCGAAGGTGAAGTTCTGTGGAGGAGATTCGGAGGCACGATCAAGGAACACCTCGAGGGCATCAAAATCAACCAGGCATCTTCATACTTTCGAATAAGCGTTGGACACCAGGTTCCTCTTATATTTTCTTTCGAGTATTTACTTTCATCTTTGTACTTCAGAGAAAACAAAACAATATTTAGTAAATATAGTTATTGTTCTGTTCTCAAATTTGTCAAAAACAAAAGAAACCCTATCATCTGAATTTTCCAACTCAACAAAAAAATAGGATTTTTAAGAAAACAATATCTTTGTTAGAAATAATAAATTTGGAGGTTTTGGGTAAATCTGTATATCGCTGAATCGATTCATTATTCTGTAGATTCTTCTATTATATTATTTACATTTACCCTCTGTTATTTTTGTTAAATATATATCTCTGTTATTTTAACATATCTCTGTTATATATATATATATATCTATGTTATTTTAATATATATATAGATATATATATCTATATATCTCTGCTACATATATTAATATTTTAAATTACCCCTGGTATTTTTGTTTCCTATGCGTCGGCCGTACGCCGACAGGGAATAATTTTTATAAATTTTTAATATCCTGTAAAAAAAAAATGGAATTACTGTGTTCATATAAAAAAAACTGAATGTTTTATATCGAACTTTATATTTTTAATATAAGAAAAAAATAAAATAAAATTTTAAATTTGCAGGGGGCAGTGAAGGGACGGCCGAAGCCATACCCTCCACCTTCCTCCTGCCGTGTGCTGCGTAGCCAACACTCATAAAGACTGTTGTGTACACAGCAGCCTTTAAGGTTGCGCACTGTACGCTGCGTACGGTGCTTGGGCCGACGGCCCTATGATGAGGTTAAATTAAAATTTATTTTATTTTATTTTATTTCTTTTTGTTGTCATTTAAAATTCGGCCCTTATTTTAAAATGTGTATATTTTATTGAAACACTTTTAAATGTTCGTTTGTATTTAAATTCATTAATAAATTTTTATTTTTATTTGTTAAATGTGTATACTCATAATTTGAGTATGATTTTATTTATTTTGGTTATTTATAAAAGTTTGACTATTATTAGAAAGAAAAATATTAATAGAATTATTTATATATATATATATGAATGTATATAGTGATATATTGTTATATATTGTATATATTTTTAAATATATATATATATAAATATATATGTATATATATATTTATATATTATATATATATTTTAAAATATTTTATAATATAATTTTTGGAATTAAGATTGTTTATAGTTAAATGTTAATTTATTATATTATTTGGATGTAATCTTATCGCAGATTCTTAACATGTTTGATTTTGTTATAATTAACTAATTTCTAATTATTGTTAAGTGGGCATTGTTTAATTTACCGTTCGATTTAACAAGTATGTAGACAAGATTTTAGTCTTTAATTGTGTTGGTAGACTTGGTTGAAACACTTGTATTTAATTACATAAACCGGATTGGAGTCAAACGTATTGGTGCAACCTTGTATATGTTATGTGAGTTGTCTATTCATGTTGTAGTTTTCTCGTCCAGTGTTGTTGATGTGGGAACTGTATTGGTCTGTGAAAATCTTGATCCAGAGGCTTGTGATTAAAGTGTTATTTATCTTTGTTTTTGCTTTTGAGCGCTATTGGTTTTATGTTGGAAGGGTTGAACGGATGGGTATGACTTTTGACTTTGAGTAATCGCGTGAGGGTTTATGCCTCGTGTGTTTAGATGGTTTTATGCGTTATTAATGTTAGTTCAACCCTTGCCTGTTTTGGAGATATGTTAAGGGTCATAGGGAGAGTGGCTCTTCGTGGGCGCCGGCGCCTCGGGTAAGAGGAAGTGCCAGGGGAACCCATGTAAGAGTAGTTAAACAAGTGATAACTTAAAAATAGAATTTAGGGGGATGGGTAGTAAAACATACAAGATAAAGAAAAATGGATTCCTCGTCTATGCATTAGGGCTACCGTAGACTGGTGATAGATTGAGTAGGTCGTGGTAGGCAAAGTCATAGTCTCGTCTTCATGAGAGACCATCGGCTCCGCATTAGCTACCCTATGGTACCGGCACCTCGGTAGGAGGAAGGGCCAGGTGATCCATAGATGGGTGTCGGCGCCTCGGTTAGGAGGAAGTGCCAGGGGATCCCATGAGAGCTATGCGATGACACTCTCCACTAGACATCCTTGTTTTCCTTGTTTCTTGTTGCCTCTGGATATTGTTATTTTTATGTTGTTCTGATTTTAGGGTTAGGGAATCCATAGGTGGGTGTCGGCGCCTCAGTTGGAGGAAGAGCCAGGGGATCCCATGAGAGTTATGTGATGACCCTCCCTACTTGATACCCGTCTGACTTGTTCTTGTTTCTTATTGGAATGGTGTATTGAATGGTTGATTCAGAGTTATTATGGAATCGTTTTCTTTATATTGGTTATGATTTATTTGGAAATGTATTTTGGGTGTTGGTTCAGTTCTTCTGGATGTTATCTCTTTATGATGTTTCTTTGAATTCTTGTGATTTGATTCATGACTATTAAGTGTTAGTACTTCATGTTATCGTAATGAGTTCTTGGCTTTATTTGTTATGTGATTTGAGTACGTTGATGGTTCTGCATTGCATACTTGGGTTGTCCTTGTTTTGTATCATGTTGTTGAGTTAGTTGACATTGATGGTCGAATTCACTTCCTCGTCACCTCTGAGCACGGGGGGTGAGTTACTTGTAATTCACATGGTTGGGTGGAACGTGCTCCGCACCCGTCGGGTTCCCCATCAGCGTCTTGTCTTCGCAGCTTTTCCGCAGTGTAGATATTCCAGTGATCAGTTGTACCTCATGTTCATTATTCTTGTATCAATGCCCATGTTGGGAAATTGTATCAAAGAAAATTGTAATGTAATATTATTTCAATGATGTAATAGTTAGGTTTAAACTGGATCTTGTTAAAAAATTTATCATGGATGTACTTATGCGATGTTATCATACTCGCATCATGGCTATCAGTTGTATCATTGTATATGGTTTTTTATAAATTAAATGGTTATGTTGTTTTCGTTATCTTTACTTTGTTTTGTGGTTGCAATGTAACCTCGCGTGCCCCAGAGAATCATGTGGATTTAATGCTATGTGTTATGCTATGTGTTTATGATTTAATGTTGTTACATGTTACTTTTATTATTTAAAAAAAATTATTCGCGTTATGTGTGTTTTCTCTGGGGTTTGCACGACGGGCGCTACAAAACACATATAATCTCTCTTGCACTGAATATACAACATTGCAAAAACAATGAGTAAGACAATCTATGAGCTATGTATTCTTTGCAACTGTCAAACTTGTGCACAAGTTGGCTTTACCACTATTGAAAAGAAGAAGGAAAAACATAGTTTATTAAACATGTGAGAAATAGAATATCATTTTCTATTTTCAAATATTCAAAACAAAAACACATAAAAACTCTTTTGCACTCCATATACAACATTGCAAAAACAATGAGTAAGATAATCTATGAATTATGCATGTTATTCAACACTCAAACTTGTGCACAGTAACAAAATATTAGACTCATTAAAGTGAAGGATTACTGTAACTCTAACAAATGCACACACCTCGAAAATAGGAGTCTACTGTACACAATTTTAAATCCAGTATTTTTGAAATTAATTATTTTCTGAGTAAAAAAGTATGGAACATATTTTATGCAAAATAGTATTCTAAACATTTTGACTCACACTAATATAAAATACAATCTGCGTAACCATTGCACCTCCTTTCGGTGCAAGTGCTAGTTACATATTTTTCTAAAAGATAAAGAACTAAAATGGAATTTTAGATTTATGCTTCCCTGTGACCCTTCACCTTTTCCTAGTTCAGATGAAAATTGTGATATACAATAATAAAAATCTAGTTTACATGACACTATTTTGCACTCCACAAATGGTGTTGTCCTATAGGGGAACAACTCAAGTTGTATAGGGAATGTTCTCTTATAAATACTAAGGACACATCATTACTAAGTATTGTAGTACTTCATGTTTCCAAAATATTTAGTGATTTGATTTTTAGTTATTCCTTTAAAAGTGTTGATATATTTTTACATTAAAGTTTGCTTTGCAATTGTTTGAAAGGTTTATATATATATTAATATATAAAATTATTTAAATATCATCATTGTACATTTCCCAGAGGATTTTAAAGGGGACTTTTTTCAGAAATAGAGGAGAGACCCAATTCTAGTGTATTGTCTATAATTTATTTTCCTACATGTGAGAAATAGAATATCATTTTATATTTTCAAATATTAAAAAAAAAACACTTATAAACTCTTTTGCACTCCACATACAACATTGCAAAAACAATGAGTAAGATAATCCATGAATTATGTATGCTATGCAACACTCAAACTTGTACATGGTAACAAAAGGTTAGACTCATTAAAGTGAAGGATTAGTGTAACTCTAACAAATGTGCACACCTCAAAAAAAAAAAATCATCTACTGTGCACGATTTTTAATCCCCTATTTTTGAAATTAATTATTTTTTGACTAAAAATGTTTGGTACATAGTTTACGAAAAATAGTATTCTAAACATTTTGACTCACACTAATATAAAATACACTCGACGTAACGAAATCTTGCACCTCCTTTTAGTGCAAGTGCTAGTTACATATTTTTGTAAAAGATAAAGAACTAAAATAAAATTTTAGATTTATGTTTCCCTATGAACCTTCACCTTTTCATAGTTAAGATGAAAATTATGATATATAATAATAAAAATCTAGTTTACATGCCATTATTTTGGACTCCACAAATGGTTTTGTCCCATAGGGGAACAACTCAAGTTGTATAGGGAATGTTCTCTTCTTCTTTTTTTGACAAAAGTGGGCACACCACAATATCATACTAATATATATAAAATATGTACATAAACCCGGTTTAGAGGGCATACCAGTTGAAAAGAACTAGGAAGAAAACCTACAGTTATAGCCCATTATATACAAAATATTGATTTGAGTATTACAGTCAATTACAAAATTATTCCACATGTAGGGGATGAAGAATAGGATTTTTCAAAAAACTAACTACAGTACCACTACCTTAACCCATCTAAGGACTAGATACTTGATTGGTACAAAATGAGGCATAATTTTCAAAGCGTATGCATGCAAAAGCCTTTGCCAAAAATGAAACAAAACATTTTAACTACCTAGCTTATGATATTCCTCCATTTTCTCTACACAAGTTGAATTATGATCATCCACCACATCTTCCTCATTCTATTGCTCGGATTTATTTGGAAGAGGCATCTCCTTTGCAAAAAAATCATAACCCACAAAAGGATCTTCTTCATCTATTTGAGCCATAATTTCCAGTCAACCGTCTACCTTGGAACCCTGGTGCAAAGAAATGGTGCACTCCGCATTTGATAAATCATGAAATTCTCTGCACACAAGAGCTATAGACTCAATTTGCACTAGTTATTTCTCAGCGAAAAAACAACTTAAGGGAAATTTTTGTGCATAATCCTGAAAGAAAGAAATGGAAAAGAACTTTTCTTTAATTTCAGTCTCCAGAGATACACAAATTTTCTTGTCATGTTTGTTTAAATTAGATAACAAGACATAGTCATTGCGAAACTGAAGCACCAATCTGATAGCCTCAAATATTTCTTCAAACCAAGATTTTTCTTTTATATATTCATGAGGGAATAAGCCTCCAATGTATCCCTCCTTGGAGAACAAATTATAGTTTTTCACAACATAAAGCAACTCATTCTTATCACTGAATTGAGGGTTTACAAATTTTGCTACAATTAGCTCTAACTCCCTCAATGATTGAAGCAAATCCATAGCATTTGACAAGAAAATAAAGAGCACCTGAGAAGGGAATAGTAAACATCAAGCTCTTGGCTGAATGATTTCCACTCCAAGCACTAAGCGTATCACAATTTCCTCATGCAAACAATCCATTTTAAAGATGAGGCTCAAATCTACCTGAGAGAGACTATCTTCAAACAACCTTTCCCAAGATTGAACTGAGCAATTAATTTGCAAATTCTAGGGGCAAAGAGCCATGTTTCCACTATATTTTCACTTGCGACTGAATTCAAAATTAGTCACTCACGAAAGCTTCTTGAAAGAAACTACTAAAATGAGTGATAAAATACTATTTTTTAAGTCCCAAAGGAGCCTTCACACAATTTTTGGTGATAATAATGGCAACTATTTCATATGCATAAAGTTTAATGAGGCAAATCATTTAAAATATTATGAATCATGTGAAAAGGATTACCTCTCCTACAAATATTAATGTGAACTACCATCACACATGAAAGGTACCATAGGGATACCATCATGCAACTCAAAAATCATTTTCCAAATATTCACCAAGAAGTGGAAAAATTACATGTAGCCAAAATTTAAACATATAGCCACCAATAGTTGCCAAAGGAGTGGTAGATTTAAATGTGGCTAACAATTGTATGTATGTCCTGTCCCATTACTTCTTTGGATAGATCACTCACTGAATATTGGAGCACATGATGATATCCTCAAGCTACCAATCCATTTTAATTTGATAGACAAAATTATTCCCATATTTGAAATAGTATAAAGGTGAGAACCAAGGTATAATCATGATAAATAATGCCAAATTTAACATGGAGACATTAAAAGCTAATAATCATGATAAATAATGCCAAATTTAACATGGAGACATTAAAAGCTAACTTTCCCTACCAAATCCAATGGTACTTCCATGTTCCGATATGGTTATCATATCTGTTAGATATGAATGGAATCACTCACTTAAGGTGACAAGCATCCTGCTCAATCAATTGGGCTAAATGTGGAAAGTTGTCAAGAAAGGTTAAGTCAGATGAAGTACTTATTTTTTGCTTTGAACTACCCATGTTAGCTACAAAATCTACTAAATTATTTCCCTCTCTATAGGTATGAGTTATTATATAATTTTTAAACTTGTGAAGAAGATCCCATACTTTTTGACTGATGTAATTAATACTCCAATTATGAATGCTCTTTTCTTTAGTTGCATTAATTATTAGTAAGGAGTCACCTTCAATATGAAGATTTTCAATACCCATCTCTAGGGACATTTCCAACCCTAACATTAAAGCTTTAGCTTTAGCTAAATTATTAGTTCCTCTATGAAGATACTTGGAGCATAAAGCTAAAATTTTACCTTGAGGATCGCGTATGCGGACCCCGCCCCAGACTCTCACGGATTTCATTTCGATGCACCATCAAAATTCAACTTTATAAAATCATTTTGGGGAGCTTTCCATTTTACCTACTTTCTATCACACTTCATTAGTTTTTATTGCAATAAACTACCAAGAAAAGGAAGTTTTATCTGCTTCCAATTCTATAAAATGGTATTATCCTAGTTGGTAAAAGACAAGCTTATATCTTTAGTTTCTCTAGTGTTGGTATTGGCTACCTCAAAAATTACATTTTCAATTTTTTCATTGACAACATTTATGGAATGGGATACTTTCCTTAATATTTGCAAGCTCATCTCCCACCAGAGATTCCATACTAAGAGAGCTAGCACAATTCTCCATATGCAAGCAAAAAATGATGATTTGCAGAGCAATGGCTAACTTTGAAATAAGTCCCATAGGGAGTTTGGAAGGGGCATACACAAATTCAACTTACTAAGAATGAATTCCCAGCATTGTTGTGCAAATTTACAATTGACAAATAAATGATCAACATGTTAAAAATCCTTAGAACACAAAGGGAACATAAAAGGATCCGCTATTTTTAGTTTGGCTAGCCGATCACTAGTTAAAATATGTCTTTTCAATGCTAAGCATGCAAAATTTCCTGCCTCAGGGAGAATTTAATTATTCCAATAGAATTGAAAGTCCCTTTGGGAAAGAAGATGGCCTAGTTCCTAATTTAATGCCTTACAACCTTGAATTACCATGTAATTTCCATCTTTTGAGGGAGCACATAATAATTTATCTAGTTTGGAACAAAGATACACTATCCTTGTTTCAAAAATATTCTATAGTATACTACATTGTTGGGCTGATAATGAGGGATGTAAAATTATCTTCTAGGTTACCTTACCTAAGCTAGGATCTACCAAATGAACATAATTTAACAAATTCTCTCCCTAAATATCAATATCTCTCAAATTTTCCATTATTGGGAGAAGCTTTGGGATGTTTTGTAGAGGAAGATTACTATTCCAAGAATCCCTCCAGAAGTTCACCCTTTGTCCATTATTTACCTCCCAAGAGATGTATGAACTTATGAATTTTCTACAAGGAATTAGGATATTCCAAATGGCCGAACCTTTTTGGAGGGTCAACAACCATGAAAATCCTTACAGGGTCATTGTTATCTAGATACTTTCCCTACATTATCTGACACCACTTAGCTTGCGGATTCACATACATTTTCTAGGCTAATATTGCTCCAAATGATTCGGTATGCTTTGAAAGATTCATAACACCCGCACCACATTGCACTTTCCCTCAAGACATGGCTTCAAGAGATATTAAATGAACCTTCTTGTTGTTGTCCATGTTTCCTTTCCATATGAAGGTTTTGATCAATCTTTCAATTTTAGAAATGACTAATTTTAGAGCCTTTAAGACTGCAAGATAATAGTTTGGTATTGAGGAGAGCACAACCTTAACTAAAAGGATTCTACTAGATAAAGAAATCCATCTAGCTTTCCATGATGCTATCCTACATTTAATCCTTTCAATTACCTTTTCCCAATAAGTAGCTTTATTTGGGTCTACAAGGAAAAGGTATCCCTAGGTATGAGCACGGAAAGGTTGCTTTTTGAAACCCTAGTATATTGAGATTTTTTTTCTCATTTGCCTCACTTGTATTAAGAATGTGAATTAGATTTTGAGGCAATAATCTGCTATCTTGATGCTGAAGAATATTTATTTAAAACATCCTTAATTTGATTAGCTTCCTCCGGAGTTGCAACCTCGAAGAAATTTGTATCATCTACAAATATGGAATGAGTAACTACCATATCTATATTCTCTATTTGGATTCCTTTCCATAAGCCAAAAGAGTGCATTTTAATGATATATCTACTTAGAGCCTCTACCATAATGATGAACAAGAATGGAGACATAGGGTCACCTTTCCTTACACCTTGAGAAGCACTAAAAAAACTTGTTGGTGAACCGTTGAGAATCATTGAGAATTTGGCTCTTGATAGGTATGTAATAATCCATCGACACCATTTTGTTGAAAAACCAAATTTAAACATTACTTTCCTCAAGAAACTCCAATTGACCTTATCATATGCCTTCATCATGTCTAGTTTGACAATGATAGAGGGGACTTTGTTAGCTATTACTGAATGCAAGGTCTCATTGGCCACAATTTCTCCTTGATATGTTTATTTCCCTAGAACAAAACCCCCCTATTCTTATGAAATTATCCTCAGAATGATAGGTTGTAGCCTCAAATATATTTCCTTTGAAAAAATATTATATATTGTGTTACACAAAGAAATAGGCCTATATTTTGTGAATGAGGAAGGGTTGCTAACTTTAGGAATGATAACAATATTAGTTACATTAAACTATGTGAGAAAAGTTCCAATTCTATGTGATTCTTCTAATGCCCATAAGAGATCATAGCACACAATTTCCCAACATTTATAGAAAAAAAGAACAATAAAGCCATCAGGCTCTAGTGCTTTGTCAGGAGGCAAAGGAAAAACTACCTTTTTAATCTCCTCAATTGTAAATGGCTTCAATAATTCTTCATTTTCCTTTACAGATATGAGTGTCAGGATTGCTTGCAGTAATTCTTCCTCATCCTATTCATTTTGCTGATTTCTATCATTTGGGGCAGTTAAAAGATCTGAGAAAAATTTGACACATTCTTTCCTGATGTCTTCTTCTTTTGTGAGCCAACTGCTCATTGGAATCTCTTTGACCACTTGGACCACCTTAGTTTCTCTTTTAATTTAGTAGAGGCGTGGAAATACTTAGTGTTTCTCTCACCTTCTCTTAACCATAATTCTCATGATTTCTACCTCCAATAGGTTTCTTCTCTAGCACTTTGCTCTCCCCACTCTACTTGTAATTTCTTTTGTTTCTCATACAACAAGTCATCCAAACCTCAATGTTGTATAATTTTTCTATGGATTTCTTCTAGTTCTTGATGAATTAGATCCTGCTGTTGAAAGATATTCTTGAATGTCTCCTTGTTCCATTTTTGGAGTTGTTGTTTAACATGTAGCATTTTTTTCCATAAACGGAACATCATCGTCTCAAGTTCAAAAGAAGCAAAGATCAACCAATGATAAATCATCTCCACAAAGTTAGGGTGTCTAATCCACATGCTCTCAAACTTAAATGAAGATTTAAAAGGATGAGATGAGATATTTGCAATGGAAAGAGTTATTGGATAATGATCGGAATCAGGAAAAGGAAATATCTTAGAGGCAATTTGATAGAATAGATATAGCCAGTTTGGAGATAGAAGAAATTGATCCAGTCTTACTGCAATTTGAAGAAATCATTTTCTTCGATTTGTCCAAGTGAACTTACCATTAATTGGAAAAATATCCTACAAAGTTTTGGTATTAATGAAATGATGAGGGTGCAACCTGAGACTTGGAAAATAACCCACAACAAGAGAATAATTTTATTATTCAGAAAATGGAGCTTCTTACATGCAGAGGATCTCAAATCCCCAAGTTCTACAGCACATGCAAGTTACAGAAAGCTACAGAATAACCCTTTCGCAATATGCGAGCTTGTCCCCCAAAAAGTTGCCCCAAAAAAAATTAGAAACCCGCCCATAAATAGAGATCCTCTTTAGTTTGGAGCCAAAACAACATTCAAATTTGAGTTTAGGTCGTTTGGCACTGAAAAGTTACAACTTGAAGTTCAAATTTCAAAAGAACATTTGCAATTGTATCTTCTAGAAAGTGTGCCAACTTCACGGGGCCATAACTTTTGATCCGGGACTCTGATTCGTGAACCGTTTGAACCGTTGGAAAGGTCTCAAAGTCAACAATGCACTTGAAATCCGCTATGCCGATTTCAACAAGTTTTGGGGCCAATCCAGGAACTCTAAGTGCCTCAAATCTAACCTGGAAGATTTTGAGGTGTAAATCTAGGAAACTAAAACTACAATATATTTCAACCCAGGAATAGAAAATAAAAATCGTAAATTGAGAATTTCATTATGAAAAAAAGGGTATCAAAAAATGTAAAAACATCTAAAAACTGAGAAACTTAAAATTTAACTATTTTTGGGTGATGCAAGATTGCCCTTACACCACTGGATGCTCTTACATCAGACACCTAGGGTAATTTGAGAAGTGACCCTGTCACAACTTAGATGGTGGAGGAAAACCCAAATGTTTGACCTCTACCTTAGGCAGCCAAGATGAATCTTCAACAGGCCTTCCTTTCCATTTCACCAGATATTTTTCATATTGCTTGTTCCTGGTACTCCTTCCCACACGACTATCCAATATTTCTTCAATCTCCTCCTTTTCTAAAGCAGGTGTTGGAATCCCACACTATTCCATCGTTGGTACTCCCTCTGTGCCACCTTCATGATACTCTGTCAAATCTGAAATGTTGAACACAGGGGAAATGTTGAATCCATCTGGCAACTCTACCTCATATGCATTCCCTGAATCATGCCTCTTCAAAATTTTACAGGGACCAAACTTCTTCATCTTCAATTTGTTATATGTTCCCACTAGAAACCTTTCTTTCCTCAAGTGGACCATCACTTCATCACCAATCTGAAACTCCTTATACCTTCTCTTCTGATCTTCCTTAGCCTTATACTGCATATTCATCTTGTTAATATGTTTTCTTACCTTCTAATGTATATCCTTGATGTGTTCTGCAAAATCTTCAGCTTCAACACTTATTTTATCCTCTTGGTCCATCTTCCTCAATTCTGGAGCTGTTTTGGGGCTACCTCCATACACAATCTGGAATGGTGATCTACCAGTGCTTTTGTTGACAGAATTTTGTAAGAAAATTCTGCCTGGGGTAAGATCAAGTCCCATCCCTTAGGTTTATCTCCTACCAAACATCTCAGTAGGGCTACCCAGACTCCTGTTAACAACCTCTATCTGCCCATCTGTTTGTGGATGGTGTGCAGAACTAAACTTCTACTCTGTCTTTAGCTTCTTCCACAAGGTCCTCCAAAAGTACCCCACAAATTTGGTGTCACAATCTGAAACAATACTCTTTGGCACATGTAGCCTCACCACCTCTTTGAAGAACAAGTCAGCAATGTGGACTGCATCATGGGTCTTCTGACATGGAATGAAATGTGCCATCTTCGAAAACCTATCAACTACCACAAAGACTGAATCATTCCCTCGTTACATCCTTGGCAAACCAAGAACAAATTCCATACTTATATCCTCCCATGGCCTCTCTGGTACAGGTAAGGGCTTATATAAGCTTGTATTCTGGCACACTCCTTTAGCCATCATACATACCCTGCAGCTTTGTACAAACTTCTTCACATCCTGTGACAACTAAGGCCAATAATAATGCTCACTGATAATGAAAATGGTCTTATCCCAACCAAAATGTCCTACCATTCCTCCACTATGCTTCTCCTTTATCAAGTTCTCTCTCATGTAACTCCTCGGGATACACAATTGACTTCCCTTAAATAACATGCCATCCTGGATTATGAAATCTAGCCACCTTGTCCTATCCACTGTAACAGGTTCCTTGCAAGATTTCCAAGCCTCTGCAAAATCAAGATCTTGTGCATACAATGTCTTGAGTTCATTAAATCCAACCACTTCAATCTGCATCTTTGTCATCAATGTATGCCTCCTATTTAAGGCATTTGCAACCTTATTTGACTTCCCACTCCTATGTTTCAAAACAAAGGTATAACTCTGCAAAAACTCTACCCGTTTCATATGCCTCTGATTTAATTTTCCTTGACTATTTAGGTACTACAAGGCCTGATGATCAATATATAGAACAAATTCCTTTGGCAATAAATAATGTCTCCATTTCTTTAATGCTTGAACTATTGCATAAAATTCCTTATCATATACAGAATACTTTCTCTTGGCATCATTTAACTTTTCACTAAAATAGGCAATGGGCTTACCTTCTTGGCTCAACACTGCTCCAATGGCACAACCACTGGCATCACAATCCACCTAAAACACCTTGATAAAACTGGGAGGGATAGAATAGGTTGCTCTGTTACCTGCTTCAACAGTTCAAAACTCTTTTCGCTCCAGGCTCCACTTGAATTTTTCTAGCCCCTCTCATTGTTTCACCAAGGGTCCACAAATACTACTAAAGTTTCTAATGAACTTTCTATAAAAACTAGCCAAACCATGGAAAGATCTCAGCTCAGTAGCAGTTCTTGGGGTAGGCCATTCCAGAATAGCCTTCACCTTCTCTAGGTCCATCTTGAGACCTTCTGCTGAGACAACAAACCCCAAGTACACTAACTCCCTCTTCACAAAACTGCACTTCTTTAGATTAATCAACAGTTTCTCTTCTCTTAACTTCTCAAAGGCTCTCCAAATATGCATCGATGCTTATCCAACATCTTACTGAAAATCAAAATATCATCTAAATACACAATAACAAAACTTTCCAAATTTTTAGTACCTGCTCATGAGCTACAATGCTCGATGCA
Source organism: Sequoia sempervirens (assembly GCA_007258455.2). Taxonomy (NCBI): domain Eukaryota; kingdom Viridiplantae; phylum Streptophyta; class Pinopsida; order Cupressales; family Cupressaceae; genus Sequoia; species Sequoia sempervirens. Next base: position 384,703,290 of record VDFB02193867.1, on the reverse strand, counting down.
TTGGTTAGCCCAAAAGGCATGACTAACCACCTCCGTACATGCCCTCTTTGGTCTTGAACGAAATCTCCATTCATCTCCCTCTCGAATCTGGATCTAGTGATATCCACTCTTCGATCAATCTTTGTGAAGTACTGAGCTCCACTCAAATAGTCCATCAGGTCATCCATCCTTGGCAGGGGAAATCTGTACTTGATTATTATCTTATTTATGGCCCGGAATCTATACACATCCTCCACTCCCCATCCTTCTTTGGTGCTAGTACTGCAGGTACTACACATAGACTCAAACTCTCTGTATCAAACCCTTTCTCAACAACTCTTGAACTTGTCTGTTCAACTCCTCATTTTCTACTGGATTCATTCTATGAGGTGCCTATTTGGCAAACTGGCTCCAGGAATCAAGTCAATCTAATGACTGATCTTTCTTATTGGTGGTAAACCCTCAAGTACATTATCAGAAACAATATCCTAAAACTCATCCAACATCCCAAAAAATTCTTCTGGAACCTTCTCACTATCCTCCTTACTCTAGGAATCAATGCATAACACACACGCTCATGCTTCATACCTTCTAAAAAATTTCTTCCATCTACATAACAAATTATAGCACTACTGCATACCTTTTCTTCGGTCTCCTTCAGTGGTTTCAACTTGTGACAAACCACATCCTTTGTCATGGAATAAGTGTTTGCATGGCCATCATGTATAGCTCGTCTATCGAACTTGCACGGCCTCCCCAACAACATGTGACATGCATCCATGGGGATGATATCACAGTGGACCTCATCATGATAGCTCCCAATCTTGAACTTTACTAGTCACTACTCATTGACCAAAACTTTGTGGTCTTTCTGCAACCAAACAATCCGATATGGATGTGGGTGCCTTTCCCTCTTCAGCTTCAACTTTGTGACCATCTCTTCTGACACCAGATTATCAGTGCTCCCACTGTCAATAATGACATCACAACATTTTCCTTCACACTTGAACCTTGTGTGAAATAGATTCTTCCTTTGTTCTGGTTGTTTTTCCTCTATCACTAGGGCTCTCCTAATCACTAGGGCTTCTCCCCTTTCAACATCTTCTGAATGTTTAGATTAGGCCTCCTCATATGCATGCGCAACCCTTCCATGACCTTCTGGCCTCTCATCTGCCCTTCCTTGGTGTTGTGGACATTCATAAGCTCGATGCCCTTCTTCACAACATTGGAAGCATGTTCCTTTGAAACCACCTCTTCCAGATCCTTGTCCATATCTCCCTCATCCACTACCTCTTTGATCACCATTGTTTTGATCACGAGGGTGGTAGAATTTATCATTCTTTTGGCTTCGGCTGGTACCCACATCTTCACTTTTCTTTTCATCATCATTTCAGCTTCCTGAAGGTCTTCCACTTCCCCTTCCACTTTGACCTTCTCGTCCTTTTTGCTTGCCATCAAATCTTTTGTTCAGGTTCTGTTCCACCTTCAGAGCAAACTGATACACATCCTCAATGGTGGTCATTCTAACTAGGCTTAACTCCTCCTGAATGCTCGATCGTAACCCATTAAGATATCTGGCTACCTTCTCCTTATTGGCCTCTGTCTGGCCCGTTCTGATGATTATCTTTTAAAAATCTTTAGTATATTCTTTCATAGATCTACTTCCTTGCTTCAACCCTTGCAATTTCTTCAACAGATCTAACTCGTAGTCCACTGGTATGAATTGCTTCTTCAATTTCTCTACCATGCGATCCCATCTGGTGATATTTCCTTTTCCTCTTCGATTTCTTTCCTACTAGACCTCTTTCCACCAAATACTAGCATGGCCCTTCAGCTTCATTTTCGCAAACTTAACCCAATCTGGGTCCTCTATTTCCTTGTACTCAAAATATTCTTCTAACTCGTTGATCCAGTCGATCAACTCTTCCGGGTTCAGACTTCCGGAATAACTGGGGACTTCTGCTCTGGGTCTTTTCCCAATCTTTGAAATGGCCCTTATTAGCCACATTTGGTCTTGATCAATTGCTTCTTCTTCCTCTTCTACATTAGAACCTTCTTCCTCTCCTTCATCCTCACTTTCCTCCCTCAGGTTTAACCCTCTTCTCAACTACTCTTGCAAAGCATCAATCTGTCTTTGGAGGGCTGCCAGTGCATCTCTTCCACCAATATTTTTGCCACCTCAACCACCTTTGGCACCACCACACCTACCAGGAATCACTCTTGCAAGCATCTTTCTTGACCTCAACCCACAACCACGGTCCTGGTGCAAACTACCTCACGATTGGCGATCTATCCACACGCTCAAGAAAACCCGCTCTGATACCACTTGATGAGGGTGCAACCCGAGACTTAGAAAATAACCCACAATAAGAGAATAATTTTATTATTGAGAAAATGGACCTTCTTACATGTAGAGGATCTCAAATCCCCAAGTTCTACACACATGCAAGTTACAGAAAGCTACTGAATAACCCTTTCGCAATATGCGAGCTTGTCCCCCAAAAAGTTGCCCAAAAACTTAGAAACCCGCCCATAAATAGAGCTCCTCTTTAGTTTGGAGCCAAAACAACATTCAAATTTGAGTTTAGGAAGTTTGGCGCCAAAAAATTACAACTTGAAGTTCAAATATCAAAAGAACATTTGCAATTGTATCTTCTAGAAAGTGCGCCAACTTCCCGAGGCCATAGCTTTTGATCCGAGACTCTGATTCGTGAATCGTTTGAACCGTTGGAAAGGTCTCGAAGTCAAAAAAGTGCTTCAAATCCACTATGTCAATTTCTATAAGTTTTGGGGCCAATCTGGGAATTCTAAGTGCCTCAAATCTATCTCGAAAGATTTTTAGGTGCAAATCTGGGAAACTAAAACTTCAATATCTTTGAACCCAGTAATAGAAAATAAAAATCGTAAATTGGGAATTTCATTATGACGAAAAGGGTATCCAAAAATATAAAAACATCTAAAAACCGAGAAACTTGAAATTTAACTATTTTTGGGTGATGCAAGATTGCCCTTACACCACTTGATGCTCCTGCATCATGAAATATCTAAAATTAGTCATGACTTTAGTAGGCGGGCTTATACCTTCAACCTTATCTTGAAGAGATGGAATGAAATTGAAATCTTCGGCCAGGATGACTTTTACATCTCCTAGTGTCATGATAACTCGAGATAATTGATCACAGAGGCATTTCTTATCACCTATAGGCGTGAGACCATAAATGTTGAATAGTCAAAATTTGGTATTGAATTTCATTACTTCTAATAGTTGCCAATTGTTTCCATTTTGATGGAGAACCATATAAAATTTCTTTAGATTCCACAATGCTTCTAAACCCCCTGAAGTCCCTTGTGTAGGAGAATGAATAGATTACCACCTATGCCACTTTTGAATTGTCAATTTGTATATATCGTCTACGATTTTGGTTTCTTGGAGAAGGACTATATCAACACCACATCCATCAATTTGATAGTAATAGGGAAACATAATTAGTAATAACACATAATTACTAAGTATTATAGTACTTCATGTTGTCAAAAAAATTAGTGATTTGATTTTTAGTTATTCCTTTAAAAGTTTTTATATATTTTTACATTAAAGTTATTTTTGCAATTGTTTGAAAGGTTTACATATATTTTTTAATATAATAAATTATTTAAATATCACCATTGTACATTTCTCATAGGATTTTAAAGGGGACTTTTTTCACAAATATAGTAGGGATTCAAGTCTAGCATATTGTCTATAATTGATTTTCCTTGACAAAATGACAATAGCTTTTTCATTACAAATAACTTCACAGTATTATATTTATTATAGTTTTTAACAAATTGAATATACATTGAGATACATCATTTATAATATTGTTAAGCATCACAAATAGGCATTGATCAAAGTAATCCATACAAAAATAAAATCAAATACCATAATTGTTGTGAAACATTTCAATGATATTAAAAATTGTTTTTATTACATATATAATGGGTATGTGTAGGATCATCATCGAAAAATCAGGCCCTTAAGTGGCAAAAAATTTAGAAAAATCAGAGTTAGGAAACTTGACGTAAAAATTTGAATAAGTTATCTATATTATTTCAAAAATATGTAACAATAGAATCTATACAAAATTGAATGTAGTTTCTAAACTACTAGGTTTGTTTAAAAAAAAAAATCTATTTGGTGAAAATTTGAAATTTCAATGGAGTGGTACTTAAATTTCAGGGGAAAAATAAGTAGGTGTCTTTTTTACCACCCTAACTACAATAAAATGATAATATTTTTTTATAATATTTTAGATATAAGTAGAGGACACATGTCGCAATGTGATACATATTTTTTTGTAATTTTTTTCCAAGTAAATAATTAATTATGATTTTTTATTACAAATTTTTAAAAAATATAAAAACTCATATGTCTAACCACCTTAACTTGGTAAAAACTTCATGAAATTCAATTTTTCTTTTTTTGATCCTATAGTATTGAAAGCATAGAATGTGATGCATGTTTTGGATTCAAAAAATGTGATAACATTTGAAAGCTATAGATGATTTTCAAATAGCCTATTAATCAAGACTTTAGTTGTAATTTGAGTAGATAATGAATAATAATTACTTATTAAATTCAAAGTAAAGCATAATTTATATCAATGGAAATTTGAGAATCTCCTTTAAAAACCCTTTTCATTTCATCAATTTTGGGTAAAAAAATAGTCGTCAGCTACATACCCATCATATTGCCACTTTTTCGCCCATCATGATCCTGCACATACCCTAATAAATTCAACAATGTATTTAAAAATATCACTAAAGAAGGATCTAATATATATTTAGCCAATAGGCTATATATTGTAGGAGCTTTGTGCTAGAAACCTATCTCACACTAGCAGACTACAAAAAATTTCCCACAAAACATGTAATGGTTTTAGTGAAATGTGAAGTTGAAGTCATCCAGTGAGGTGAGTTTTAAATTTTGTAGGTGACCTACAATCTCCATCAAATCTGCATTTAATCTACCCCTCCAATCATATTTCTCCATCACCTATGATCTTATTTGAACTTATCTTTGCCTTTCATCGCCCACTATCTCCTCTATGTACTAACACTGGATGTCTTAACCACCAAAGAGCAAATATTGTGAGAAATACTTGATTCTCTATGCATCACTCATGGCTTCACTCCAAGACTCTATATGATGTATTGCTTCACCATCGAGGAGCAAATGTGATAGGAATCAATCAATCTTTTGTTCATTCTTTAGGGATTCTCACCAAGACAGGCATGTTTCTTAAACATGGAAGAGCAGATGTGATAGGAATCAATCAATCATTTGTGCATTATTTAGTGCTTCCCACCAAGATGGGATATGATGCATTTCTTAACCATAGAGGACCATATGTGAAGGAAAGTATAGCTAGCCTCATCTTTCATAATCTCTTGATAACAAAGGATTCAAGGTGTTTTTCAACAAGAACTCAGTCTAAGCTAGGGAAAACATGCCTCAAGCAGTAGAAGAAGCCATTCACTTAGCCTCTATTCATACTATCATATTTTCACCCAATTATGTATAGTCGGTTTGGTGCTTGAAGGAGCTTCACCTCATCCTCAAAATAGGGGCTCCCATCATTCCTGTGTTTTGTGTAATTCAACCTTACGAGCTTTGAATGAATAATGAAGGTGTATATGCTCAAACATTTCAGAAGCACACTAGAAGGTTTGAGACTCATGTATTGAGGAATGGAAGATGACCCTTTATGATGTGTTGTTCATAATTGGCAATATTTTTTAGGGGTAGAAAAAATCCTTTTGCTTGTTCTCTTGCTCTATTTTCATGTATTTTCTCATTCTTGGTTACTTAACCAACATTAACATTAAATGGAATTTGAATATATGAAATAATCGTAGAGGAGATAAATCTTGAATTATTTGCCCCAATTTTAAACTTGGTAAGATGCACTGTAATTTCAACCCAGTCAAATTTTTAGAGGGAGACATCTTTACCTAAAATAGGCATACCCGACACTTATTGAATTTCCTCTTTTGTAATCTACAGATGGCTTTCTCCAACAATCTATTGACTGTCGACAATGAAATCGATAAGAGCAGTGTGGACAATAGTGCCACTTTTGTAAGTGAAAGCCTTCGAGAATGGAAGTATACCTACCCGTGCAAGAAGTGATTGTTGTGAGGGGTTCAAATCATTGTGCCACATTGAATATAGGCTCTCTGAATTTTTATCAATGGGCCTTCACGTTGGACGGCCAGATCTTGCCCTCCTGCTTCTTGCCCACTTTTTTGAAATTCATTAACCACCATACAATAGTTGTAGATGCATCATTTATGAGCTTCATTAATAGGTGATATAATACATGAATGTGGCTATGCAAGGCATGTGTGAGGTGATAGTTTTTCTTCTTCCATGTATCAACCATTCTAAAAAAAATGGTCGGGAAGGGGTAACATTGGAATAGTAGGCATTTCCACAATTGATATGGTGGGATAACTTGAGGTACATGTTAGTTATTATAAAATATTAGTGACAATATTTTTTAAGTTAATGTGTTTATTATCATTTATTTAATTACTTTACTTTTTCAAAATATGTTAATTATTTAATCTTATTTCATAATTATTTCATTGTATTTATAAATATTGGGATATGTTAGTTAGTTTTAAGTTTTAATGTTTATAGTTATAATATGAGCTTTTTTGTTTTATTTTCAATTTTGAATTTCAATTATAAATAAATTTAATTGAGAAAAATAAATGTGAAAGATAAGGTATATTTGAAATTTTATTTATACTACTAAGAATCATTCTTTCAAATTGCTACATACCAAAAATTATAATTCAAAAGCAAATTATATTTGTTTCAAACATTTATTAATAAAATATCTTCTATATGAATTTCAAACTTCTATTAAAAACTTATATAAAAACTACAGAGAAATTATCATGTATGCATACATATACTTCTCTATCAGCGTACCCCTTACACCCCTCCTAGTGCAAGTGCTAGTTAATATAGGTGGAGGGCTAGTCGAGGGGTAGCCCTTGCAATAAGAGGCTCTTTCATTGGGAGTGTTAACCCAAAAGATTCCTCCATGCTTAAGCTATTCTTCCCTGGTGGCAACTCCCAATCAAAAGCATGGATCAATGACCCTAAATTGTATTGTACCATACCAATTCCCATCCTAGCACCAGGACACATACGCCTTCCTGCACCAAAGGGTATGAGTTCGAAGTCACCACCAGATGGATCAATTTTGGAACCAACAAACCTATTAGGATCAAATTCTAGGGGATTGTCCCATATTTCTGGGTCCCTTCCAATACCCCAGATATTGACTAACAAGCGTGTTCCCTTAGGTATGTAGTAGCCACCAACTTGACAAGCCTTTGTAGAAACTCGTGGAAGGCTAAGAGGAGTGGGAGGGTGTTTACGAAATGCTTCCTTGCAAATTGCCACTAAGTAGGGAAGTTTTGGAATCTCTGATACTTGGAGGCGCCTATCTTTACCAATAACTTCATCCATTTCAGCCTGGGCATGTTTTAGAAGTTTGGGATTTAGGATAAGCTCAGAAAGTGCCCATTCTATCACACTACTTGATGTGTCAGTTCCTCCAGTAAACAAATCCTACAAAACACATAAAACAAAACAATTATAGTTTATTTCTTTCATTTCAAAATAATATGAAGAATAATCCACAATATTCCAATCCTACTATCTACTAGTGCACATTAGTATATCTTAAACTGATATAAAATGATTATATAAAGACACAATTTTATATAGTATAGTGGCAAGTTACCTTAATCTAAGATGAGGTCCCCCAATTATAATCTTTAGCTTTAATTTATAAAATCATAAAACCTTATAATTCTATGTCTATAGTTTAAACTTTTTATTTCTTGTTCACTCATTTGCATAGTTTGAAATTAACTAATAGACTTTTTTTAAATGGTCAATTATTTTGTTATAAGAATTAGAAATATAAATGATAATATTAGTTACTCTTCTATTTGAATATTTAATATTAGCCCGTACATTAATTTATTTTGTATTATCATTTCCTAAAAGATTAATATATTAAAACAAACATTTCACGCACTAGTAGAGCAAATTATCAATATATCCAAAATATTCATGCTATAATTAATGTTTGACAAATCAAATGAACACAAAATATTGTTAGTCTTATTTGAAAGAAACTTGAATGATAGTTCATCACACTAATATTCTTAATAATTCAGTATTTTCTACATAAACAAATAATTGTCTAGGCTTGAAACTCTATATTTCATTTTTCATCTTTATTTAAATAAATAAAAAGATATAATATTTCTAATGAATTGCATCAAAGGTAGTTATTTTACCAGAAGAAGACCCTTGATATTATCATCAGACAACCTGTCTTCCTCACCATCAGAATTATTTTGTTTAGACATAAGCACATCCAAGAAATCTGGAGTTGCTCGTTTGTTAGCAGTGGCCTGGTGTTCTGCAATCATCTTATTTAACGTATCATCGAACTGTTTTGCTATCTTATTCATACTCCCTTGTATCCTATGCAAATCCATCCATGCAATAGAAGGTATAAAATCACCTATATTAAATTTCCCTGCTGTAGCCACGAGCTCCACTACATCATCCTTGAACTGATTGGCCTCATTCCCTTGACCCTCAAAAACTCGCTTGCTTAAAATCATTTGACCAAAAATATTGGTTGCAGAGATGCTAAGTAGGTCTAGCACATTTACTGTTTGGCTATTGCAACTCTGAACAAAAATGGATTTAAGCATGCGACTTGTCTCAACTTCTCTTACTGGGTGCCAGTCATCTAATGCCTTACCACCCAACATGTGAATGTTGCATAGCTGATTAAAAAGAGTTTAAAGGTTAATTTCTTTCAAAAAAAATCTAACATTATAAATAGAAAGTTATACCAACTCATTACTAAAAATTAATGGATAAACACTTTCCAGAAGAGCTATGAATTTGTGAGATCACAAACGAGAACCTCATCCTCAATTTAAACATTCAACAATTGCATCCCAATGAAGTTTGAACTTTGGTGGCAAGAACAACACCACAACAAATTATCCATCATACCATGCCACTATTGGCCATTGCTAAATAATTTTAACCATTTCATAATTCATCTCATTTTTTAGAACAGTGTTGTTTTTTCATACTGGGCATTGAAAGGCACACTATATAGTCCACATAACCAGGAAGGAAAGAGCATGTAGAGGGTGTAATGCTAGCAACAGGCTTAGAAACAACTGACGAGCATTTTGGGATGTGTTTTGGATTTTGAGGCTTATTTGAGAGCAAGATCGAATTGAAGTCTCAGATGCAAGGATTATGGTGGTGATTTATGAAACTCCCTGACAATCATTTGAAACCAAAGAACCACAAGTCTAATTAGTATTATAGATTTCATCAAAGTAGAAGGGTGAATAATCATCTATCTAAAGATTATAATTTACTTTCTTCATTAAAACAAATTTAAAATAGTTCAAACTATAATTAAAAACTAATAACAATTTCCTTGGTGAGGAGTAGAGCCTAAATTTGATGGCTATCAAACTGTCTTAAATGAAAGGGCAGATTTTTCTCATAACATCAAAATTATATATATATATATATATATATATATATATATATATATATATATATATATATATATATATATATATATATATATATATATAGACACACACACACACACACACAACATGAAAGGACAGATTTTTCTAATACCATCAAAAATTTTAAACAATTATAATTGTATATTAAAATTATGTTTTTCTTTCAAATAAGATATGATATAACATTTAGATACAACCACAAATAGATAACCATCACAAAATATTTGGTTGCAGGCAGGGTTGGCCATCAATTCTAAGCCTAGGGAGGAGACATAATATATCTAGCTAATGATATGTCTCTATCTAAATCTAAAACAAAAGCTTAATGGATAACAGATTAACACAATTCATCTCTAAAAAGCTTCCCTAAACACATATATGAAAGATGGGTTGTAGCACAGACAAGAAAACAAATAGATATTTCATATTTCTTGCTAACAAAATCCTTTCTTATCACCACTTTCCTACAAATTTCTTGATACTAGCCCCATGACACTTTATCACGGATGTAAAGGAAGCATGGGAAAATATATACATAAGCCTCCTATCAGAAATAGAGCTATGAAACATTTTATCCTTTTGTTTTCCATGCTAGCTATCAAAACCCCAGTGCCATTGCCCACACAAACCCATTACAAATGCGCAAACGACAGGCACCATGAAAAACTTAGCTTGAAAACTATAATACCAAACGACTAAGAAATAAAAACTTGCCACCTCACGGCCACTTAAGAACATAAAGGGCTAAGAAAGCTAGCAATCCTCTATGCACATGAAGAAAGACAAGATTACGGACATATCTCCCATTCATAAAATATCCCACTTAATAAATGCAATGGATAGCCATTGCCACCAACCTCAGCCCTTCCAAGGAAAAAAAATAAGGGGACAAAAAAAAAAGATATCAATAATTATTAACATAATGCTCGGAAAGCTTCCCCTAGACGAACCACAGAATAATAATGGTAATTGAAAACAAAGGTGGAAATATGAAAGATGGGTTGTAGCACAGACAAGAAAACAAATAGATATTTTAGGTATATGAAAGATGGGTTGTAGCACAGACAAGAAAACAAAAGGATATTTTAGAAGGCTGTGATGAAATACCTTTCTGAACATCTTCCAACGGTCTCCATAGGGAGCCCACGCCATGTCCTGCATGTTGTAAGAGAAAAAAGTAGCCGATACATTGCTAGTCCTGTTGGAGAAATTTATATCCAAAGTCTTCAAAAAGGCCTTTGCAGCAGCAGGGGTGTTGGCCACCACCATTTTAGAGGTACCCATTTTAAGATAGACTATTGGACCATATTTCCTTGACAGCTCTGTCAAAGCGACATGAGGCATTGAGCCCAGCAATGGCAAGCAGCCTAAAACAGGCCATCCTGATGGCCCAGGTGGAAGCTTCCTATTCTTGCTAAAAAGATAGCTAAATCCAATGTACAGACAAACCCATGAAATTCCCCACAGCAAAAACTCATGAATCAGACCCACTTCCATTGTATGATTCTCAAGGGATGGTGCAAATAACCCGAACTCCTACAATATGTCTTTATAGCATTTGTTGAGTTGAAATTGCAGTGTTATGGCCTGGTGCACGTGGAATAGATTAACCCGAGTATTGACTGAGAATTGATAGAGAGAAGGACAGGAAGCAGAGATGTCAAAACTGTGACATCGGTATTGGGTGGTATGAAGGGCTTTTATCTTCAAAGAAACTCTCCTCTCTTCTTGTACAAACCTGAAATTCAGAATAATATTTTATTACACTTAATTGATAACAATTTAAAGATTTTTAATATATATGTAGATGGACAGGAAGCAGAGATGTCAATACTGTGACATCGGTATTAGGTGGTATGAATTGCCATTCAGGGTGCAGAAAGTCCATGGCTTTTATCTTCAAAGAAACTCTCCTCTGTTCTTGTACAAACCTGAAATTTAACATAATATTTTATTACATTAAAATACATTTAATTGATAACAATTTAAAGATTTTTAATATATATCTAGGACAGGAAGCAGAGATGTCAAAAACTGTGACATCAATATTGGTTGGTATGAATTACCATTCAGGGTGCAGAAAGTCCATGGCTTTTATCTTCAAACAAACTCTCCTCTCGTCTTATACAAACCAGAAATTTAACATAATATTTTATTAGAATTAATTGATAACTATATATAATTAACATATCTACAATTCTGGTTGATGCATATTCAACATGTTAATACTTTATATATTTATTAATCTACACTTAAAAAATTTATATTTTACATATGACAAAATTGAGGCCAAATTGTAGTGTTAAGGTCTGGTTGTACGTGGAATAGTTTAACCCAAGTATTGACTAAGAAATGATAGAGAAGACAGAAAGCAGAGATGCTAAAACTGTGACGTCAGTAGGTACTAGGTGGCATGAAGTATGAACTGCCATAAAGAAACATTCGTCTGTTCTAGAGATAAATGATTTCAAACTCAAACGCAAGAAACATTCGTCTCTTCTAGAGATAAATGATTTCAAACTCAAATGCAAGAAACAAACATAAATTATTATAGGGAAATACTATCACATTTAGTTAAAAGGAGGATGGATAAAACCCCTCACGCCAAGCTTCCCCTTTTTCTTACAACAACATTTGAATGAAGGATTTCGAAGGATGTGGTGGTGGCTACACCTAACACCTCATTAATTATTGACGCACATATCAGCTATTTGAGAGGAATGTTGTTGACATGACCTACAAAGAGATTTTTGGTATTGGAGATAGGAACTCTCACCCATTTGCCTATTTTCTTTGTCTATGATTTTAAGTTGCCCATTGCAAACTATTATTTTGGCATACTAGAGGCCAATTCATCAATACAAACCTCTCAATGCTCTCATCATTTTCAAGGTGATCCCATCTTTCTAAGTACACCCAAGATCAAGTCACAACCAATATTGCTTTGATAGTATAATAGAACAACAGCCTGACAATTCTTTAATATTTATTTAACTGAAAGGTTATAATAATTTATGGCTTGAAATAAAGCTCAACAATTACTTGCAAATCTAGAATCTAACATGACAGGTCTAACAAGAACTAATTAACAACAAAATAAAGACTATTAATACATCTAATCTCTTATGGACACGTCTAAAATTCTTGTTGACACATATTCAACATGTAAATTATTTATTTATTCCTTATTTTATATTTTTAATCAAAATAATTATTAATTTGTTAAATCGAATATACCATCATTTTTAATTTTAAGAACTACAAAACATTAATTACAATAAAAGTGGGGTCAAACTACTACAAACAAAAATAATTTGATCATTACATTCTTATATATAGGATAGACTTAAAGAAAGAAAAAGTGAAAAATAATTAAAAAGAAGTGATTTGATAACTTTTTCATCTTAATCCAATAGAAAAAAAGATTAAAAAAAAAATATGAATTTTTATCCTTTGCACTTAAAGTTGTTTTACTTAATGAATATATAACTCAATATTTTACATTTTAAATGTAAAATATAAAATTAAAATTTTCACATGCCGCAAAAAATTAACACAAACATATTTACATATAACTCTAAATTAATTTATACTACTTTATATAGATAAAAAGTAATAATATAAATGTTTTTGGTCAAGATGAAGTTGTATCTCACTCTTGATTATACTAATTTCAATTTGACACATGACATTTCTGAGGTTCCTTCAAAATTGGTTAAGACATTTGTCCTTCGCTGGTGTCTCAAAAATGAGCTTACCTAATTTTTTGAACATTTTCAAGGGATTTATGCACCCAAATCCTTCTAGTAGTCATCCATAAATTGGGCTAAATTTGGAAATTGTGATATTTCAATTAGCAGAAACATATTTATATTAAATGCTTTTGGTTAGGGTGAAGTTGTGTCTCACTCCTGATTATACTGATTTCAATTTGGCACACGACATTTATGAGGTTCCTCCAAAATTGGTTAAGACATTTGTCCTTTCTTGGTGTCTCAAAAATGAGCTTACCTCATTTTTTGAACATTTTCGACAGAGTTATGCACCCATGGATCTCCATTAATTCAAGTTCATGTGCGCCAACTGCAAATCATTCTAGCGGTTATCCATAAATTGGGCTAAATTTGGAAATTGTGATCTTTTCTTCTCCTCTTTTGTCAATGTTCGATCATGAGAGCTTGCTCTCATTGTCAGACATTAGAAAAGAGCCTCTCAGTGCCTCTTTTGGTAGAAAATTCTTTTGTTTGGAGGACTTCACTAAATTTCCTCTTTCCCAATGCTTACCACTTGGCAGCATTTGCTCCTATTGTAAGTACTCAACATGCCTGAACATTTATTGATCTCTGCTTTGAGAATGCATAAGGTAGAAAAAGGTTTTATTCCTAGTATTATGGCGGCCACCTTATTATTTATACTCTTCTTCAGGTGGTTTCATATTCACTATTCACTTGATCTCTTTTGTTGGTTATTGGTTTTGCAATGGATATTATCCTTTTAGAGTGGTGGTGTCACCAAGAGTTCATAAAATTCGAGTGGACTCTTCATTCTGATGTAGGAGCATCCAATGGTGTGAGGGAAATCTTGCATAACCCAAAAATATGTTTTCCATTTATGTTCGTTTTGTTTGCTTTTTGTAGATGTTTTTGCATATCTGGATATGTTTTTCGTCGAATAAGAGTTTCTAACTTTCAGAACTACTTTTCTACTTTTTCTACTCAACTCCTATTTTTAGTAGGTGTGAATTTGAAGGTGTGGGAAGAAATAAATTTATGGGAAGGTTCAAGATGGAAAAATAAGCACCTTGGAGAAAGAATCAGGTCAAGATCTTTCATAGTTTGAAAGTTATTCAAGTTCTAGTTTCTACTTTTTGCCCTGAAAAACTTTTTGAGTCCAGTTTGAGGCACTAAACGGTACCGGATGGGCCCGTAAATTTGTAGAAAGTATAAAGTACCACATCATCTTTTCGAGAGCTTTCTGAAAAGGTATTATCGTTGAAAATCCAACAGTCGGATTAAAAGTTATGGCTTCCGAAAATTGGTGCATTTTTAGAAATGTGCTAATTTTCTAATGTGAATTTAAATTTGAATTTCAAATTGTAATTTTTGGTGCCAAACCACCAAAACTCATATCTTGAATGTTGTTTTTGGATCTAGTTTCTGATTTTTGGGTAGCTTTTTGGGGAAAGAGTTTGCATGCTGCGAAAAGGGGATTTTCTATAATTTCTATAATTTTTCTGAAACTTCTACAACTTGCATGTATCATAGAGCTCCACGATTTGGGATCCTCTGCATGTAAGATTTTCATTACTGAATAATAATAAAGTTTGCTAGTTGTGTGCATTATTTATGTGTCTCGGGTTTGCTCTCTCATCAGGTGGTATTAGAGCGGGTTTTCTTGAGCGTGTGAACAGATCACCAATCGTGAGGTAGTTTGCACCAAGACCATGGTTGTGGGTTCAATATCTTCAAAAAATGCCTCCAAGAGTGATTCTTGGTAGGCATGGTGGTGGCAGAGGTGGCAGAGGTGGCAGAAATGCTAGTGAAAGAGATCCGTTGGTGGCCAAGGGTTTCAGAGCCCTCCAGAGAAAAATTGATGCATTGCAGGAACAAATGAAAAGAGGGTTAAACCCAGGAAGGAGAGGAGAAAGTGAGGATGAAGAAGAGGTGGAAGATTCAAACATAGAAGAGAAAGAAGAAGCAATTGATCAAGATCAAATGTGGCTGATAAGGGCCATTTCAAAGATCGAAAAAGACCCAAAATAGAAGTCCACAGTTATTCCGGAAGTCTGAACCCGAAAGAGTTGATCAACTGGATCAATGAGCTAGAAGAGTATTTTGAGTATGAAGAAGTAGAGAACCTAGATTGGGTTAAGTTTGCAAAAATGAAGTTGAAGGGCCATGCCAATATTTGGTGGAAAGAGGTTCAGTTTTAGAGAAATTGAAGAGGAAAAGGAAATATTAGCAGTTGGGATCGCATGGTGGAGAAACTGAAGAAGTAGTTCATACCAGTAGACTATGAGTTAGATCTGCTGAAGAAATTGCAAGGGTTGAAGCAAGGAAGTAGATCTGTGAAAGAATACACATAATATTTTCATAGGATGATCATCAAAACGGGCCATGCAGAGGCCAACAAGGAGAAGGTAGCTCATTATCTTAATGGGTTACGACCGACCATTCAAGAGGAGCTAAGCCTGGTCTGAATAACCACCATTGAGGATGCATACCAATTTTCTCTAAAAGTTGAGGAGAAGCTGAACAAAAGATTTGATAGCAAGCAAAAAGGACAAGGAGGTCAAAGTGGAAGGAGTAGTGGAAGATCTTCTCAAAGCTGAAATGAGGATGAAAGGAGAAATGAAGATGTGGGTACCAGTCAAAGCCAGAAGAATGATAACTTCTACATCCCTCATGATCAAAATAGTGGTGATCAAAGAGGTAGAGGATGAGAAAGATCTGGGCCAGGACCCAGAAGAGGTGGTTTCAGAGGAACTTGTTTCCATTTTGGTGAAGAAGGGCATCGAGCCTATGAATCTCCACAACACCAAGGAAGGACAAACAGAAGGGTGGAAGGTTGTGGAAGGGTTGCACATGCAGATGAGGAGGCTCAATCTGAGCATTTAGATGTTGTTGAAAGGGGAGAAGCCCTAGTGGTTAGAAGAGCCTTGGTGACTAAAGAGAAGGAACCATAACAAAGGAAGAATATATTTTGCACAAGGTTGAAGTGTGCAGACAAATGTTGTGATGTCATTATCGATAGTGGAAGCATAGATAATCTAGTGTTAGAAGAGATGGTTACGAAGTTGAAGTTGAAAATGGAAAGGCACACACATCCATATCGGATTGTCTGGTTGCAAAAAGACCACAAAGTTTTGTTCAATGAGTAGTTCTTGGGAAGTTCAAGATCAGAAGCTATCATGATGAGGTACTATGTGATATCATTCCCATGGAAGCATGTCACATGTTGTTGGGGAGGCCATGGAAGTTTCATAGGTGAGTTGTACATGATGGCCATGCGAACACTTATTCCCTGATGAAGGATGGAGTTTGCCATAAGTTGAAACCCTTGAAGAAGGATGAAGAAAAGGTACACAATAGTGCTAGAATTTGTTTTGTTGATGGAAGGAAATTTTTAGAAGGCATGAAGCATGAGCGTATGTATTATGCATTGATTCCTAGAATGGAAAAGGAAGATAGTGAGAAGGTGCCAGTAGAAGTTTCTAGACTATTGGATGAGTTTCAGGAGATTATTTTTGATAATGTGCCTGAGGGTTTACCACCAATGAGGAAGATCAGTCATATAATTGACTTGATTCCTAGACCCAGTTTGCCAAATAAGGCAGCTCACAGAATGACTCCTGTAGAAAATGAGGAGTTGAACAGACAAGTTCAAGAGTTGTTGAGAAGGGGTTTGATTCGAGAGAGTCTGAGCCCATGTGCAGTACCTGCAGTACTAGCACCAAAGAAGGATGGGGAGTGGAGGATGCGCACATACTCCTGGGCCATAAATAAGATAACAATCAAGTACAAATTACCCCTACCAAGGATGGATGACCTGATGGAGTGTTTGAGTGGAGCTCATTACTTCACAAAGATAGATCTAAAAAGTGGATATCACCAAATCCGGATTTGTGAGGGAGATGAATGGAAGATTGCCTTCGAGACCAAAGAGGGCCTGTACAAGTGGTTAGTCATGCCTTTTGGGCTAACCAATGCACCAAGCAGATTCATGTGGCTCATGAATGAGGTACTGAAAGAGTTTCTGGGAAGTTTTTTCATTGTGTATTTAGATGATATTTGGATTTTCAATAAGAACTTGGATGAGCATTAAATGCATATTCTTAGGGTTTTCGAGAAGTTGAGAGAGGAGAAACTGTTCATAAATTTGAAAAAGTGTACCTTTGTTAAAAATGAGTTAGTGTACTTGGGGTTTGTTGTCTTAGCAGAGGGTCTAAAGATGGACCAAGAGAAGGTGAAGACTATTCTAGAATGGCCTACCCCAAGAACTTCTACTGTGATCTTTTCATGGTTTGGCTAGTTTTTACAGAAAGTTCATTAGAAACTTCAGTAGTATTTGTGTACCCCTGACTGAAACAATGAGAGGGGATAGAAAGGAGTTCAAGTGGAGCACTAGAGCAGTGAAGAGTTTTCATTTGTTGAAGAAAAACGTGACAGAGCAACCATTTTTAGCCCTCATGGATTTCAATAAGGTGTTTCAAGTGGATTGTGATGCCAGTGGTTGCGCCATTGGAGCAATGACGAGCCAAGAAGGTAAGCTCATTGCCTATTTTAGTGAAAATTTAAATGATGCAAAGAGAAAGTACTATATATATGGTTAGGAATTCTATGCAATAGTTCAAGCGTTAAAGAAATGGAGACATTATTTGTTACCGAAGGAATTTTTTTTGTTTACTAATCATCAAGCATTACAATATCTGAGTAGTTAGGGAAAATTAAATCAGAGGCATATGAAATGGGTAGAATTTTTGCAGAGTTATACTTTTGTTTTAAAGCATAGAAGTGGAAAGTTGAATAGGGTTGCAGATGCCTTAAGTAGGAGGCAAACATTGTTGACAGAGATGCAGATTGAAGTGGATGGGTTCAATGAACTCAAGACATTGTACCCTGAAGATTCTGATTTTGTAGAGGCTTGGAAAGCTTGCAAGGAGCCTATTACAGTTGACAGGACGAAGTGGCTAGATTTTATAATCTAGGATGGCATGTTTTTTAAGGGAAGCCAATTGTGTATTATGAGGAGTTCCATGAGGGAGAACCTAATAAAGGAGAAGCATAGTAGAGGAATGGAAAGACATTTTGGTTAGGATAAGACCATTTCCAAGTGAGCATTATTATTGTCTTCAGTTATCACAGGATGTGAAGAAGTTTGTGCAGAGTTGCAAGGTATGTCAGATGGCTAAAGGAGTGAGCCAAAATACTAGGTTGTATCAGCCCTTACCTGTACCAGAGAGGCCATGGGAGGATATAAGTATGGACTTTGTTCTTGGTTTTCCAAGGACACAGAGAGGGAATGATTCAATATTTGTGGTACTTGGCAGGTTTTCGAAGATGGCACATTTCATCCCATGCCAGAAGACCCATGATGCAGTCCACATTGCTGACTTGTTCTTTAGAGAGGTGGTTAGGTTACATGGTTTGCCAAAGAGTATAGTCTCAGATCGTGACACAAAATTTGTTGGGTACTTTTGGAGGACCTTGTGGAAGAAGTTAAAAACAGAGTCGAAGTTTAGTTCTGCACACCATCCACAAATTGATGGGTAGACTGAGGTTGTGAATAGAAGTTTGGGTAACCTACAGAGATGGTTGGTACGAGATAAACTGAAGGGATGGGACTTGATCTTGCCCGAGGTAGAATTTTCTTACAAAAATTCTGTCAACAGAAGCACTGGTAGATCACCATTCCAAAGTGTGTATGGAGGCAGTCCCAAGACCACTCTAGAATTGAGGAAGATGGACCAAGAGAAGAAGACAAGTGCCGAAGCTGAAGACTTTGCAAAACACATCAAGAATATACATGAGAAGGTAAGAGAGCATATTAACAAGATGAATATGTAGTATAAGGCTAAGGCAGATCATAAGAGGAGGTATCAGGAGTTTCAAATTTGTGATGAAGTGATGGTCCACTTGAGGAAAGAAAGGTTTCCATTGGGAACCTATAACAAATTGAAGATGAAGAAGTTCGACCCCTATAAAATTGTGAAGATGCATGAATCAGGGAATGCATATGAGGTAGAGTTCCTAGATGGAGTCAATATTTACCCTGTATTTAATATTTTAGATTTGACAGAGTATCATGAAGGTGACATAGAGGAAGTACCAACAATAGAATAGTGTGGCATTACAACACCTACTTCAGAGAAGGAGCAGATTGAAGAAATCCTAGATAGCCATGTGGGAAGGAGTACCAGAAGCAGGAAATATGAAGAATATGTGGTGAAGTGGAGAGGAAGGCCTATGGAAGATTCATCCTGGCTGTATAAGGCAGAGGTTGATCATTTGGGTTTTCATCAACCATCTAAGACATGACAGGGTCACTTCTCAAATTACCCTAGGTGTCTGATGTAGGAGCATCTAGTGGTGTGAGGGCAATCTTGCATAACCCAAAAATATGATTTCCATTTATGTTCCTTTTGTTTCCTTTTTGTAGATTTTTTTCAATTTTTGGATACCCTTTTCTTTGAATAAGATTTTCCAACTTTCAAAACCGCTTTTCTGCTTTTTCTGCTCAACTGTTATTTTTAGCAGGTGTGAATTTAAAGGTGTGGGAAGACTAAAATTTATGGGAAGGTTCAGGATAAAAAATAAGCACTTTGGCGAAAGAATCAGGTCAAGATCATTCATGGTTTGAAAGTTATTCAAGTTCCAATTTCTACTTTTTGCCCTGAAAAACCTTGAGTTGAGTTTGAGGCACTAAACGGTCACAAATGGGCTTGAAAATTTGTGAAAAGTGCAAAGTACCACATTGTCTTTTTGAGAGTTTTCCGAAAAGGTATTATCATTGAAAATCTGAATGTCGGATTAAAAGTTATGGCCTCCAAAAGTTGGTGCATTTTTAGAAATGTGCTAATTTTCGAATGTGAATTTAAATTTGAATTTCAAATTGTAATTTTTGGTGCTAAACCACCAAAACTCTTATCTTGAATGTTGTTTTTGGCTCCAAACCAAAAAGGGGTTATTTATGGGCTAGTTTCTAATTTTTGGGTAGCTTTTCGGGGAAAGAGTTTGCATGCTGCGAAAAGGGGATTGTTTGTAATTTCTATAATTTTTCTGAAACTTTTGTAGCTTGCATGTATCACAAAGCTCAAGGATTTTCAATCCTCTGCATGTAAATTTTCATTATTGAATAATAATAAAGTTTTCTAGTTGTGTGTATTATTTCTTTGTATTGGGTTTGCTCCCTCGTCAGGTGGTATCAGAGCGGGTTTTCTTGATAGTGTGAACAGATTGCCTATCACAAGGTAGTTTGCACTAGGACAGTGGATGTGGGTTCAAGATATTCAAAATGCCTCCAAGAGTGATTCTTGGTAGGCGTGGTGGAGGCATAAATGCTAGTGGAAGAGATCCATTAGTGACCAAGGGTTTCAAAGCCCTCCAGAGACAAATGGATGCATTGCAGGAACAAATGAGAAGAGGGTTAAACCCATGAAGGAGAGGAGGAAGTGAGTATGAAGAACATGTGGAAGATTCAGACATAGAAGAGGAAGAAGAAGCAATTGATCAAGATTAGATGCGGCTGATAAGGGCCATTTCGAAGATCAGGAAAAGACCCAGAATAGAAGTCCCTAGTTATTCTGGAAGTCTAAACCCGAAAGAGTTGATTGATTGGATCAACGAGCTAGAAGAGTGTTTTGTGTATGAAGAAGTAGAGGACCTAGATCGGGTTAAGTTTTCAAAAATGAAGATGAAGGGCCATGCCAATATTTGGTTGAAAGAGGTCCAGTTGGAGAGAAATCAAAGAGGAAAAGGAAAGATCAACAGTTGGGATCACATGGTGGAGAAACTGAAGAAGCAGTTCATACCAGTAGACCACGAGTTAGATCTGTTGAAGAAATTACAAGGGTTGAAGCAAGGAAGTAGATCTGTGAAAGAATACGTAGAAGATTTTCACAAGATGATCATCAAAATGGGCCATGCAAAGGCCAATAAGGAGAAGGTACCCATTTATCTTAATGGGTTACGACCAAGCATTCAAGAGGAGCTAAGCCTGGTTAGAATGACCACCATTGAGGATGCATACCAATTTTCTCTAAAATTTGAGGAGAAGCTGCACAAAAGATTTTCCAGCAAGCAAAAAGGACAAGGAGGTCAAAGCGGAAGGAATAGTGCAAGATCTTCTGAAAGCCAAAATGAGGATGAAAGGAGAAATGAAGATGCGGGTACCATTTGAAGCCAGAATAATGATAACTTCTACCACCCTCATGATCAAAATAGTGGTGATCAAAGAGGTAGAGGATGAGGAAGATTTGGGCCAAGACCCAGAAGAGGTGGTTTCAGAGAAACTTGTTTCCATTGTGGTGAAGAAGAGCATCGAGCCTATGAATGTCCACAGCACCAAGGAAGGACAGACAGAAGGCCGAAAGGTCATGGAAGGGTTGCACATGCAAATGAGGAGGTTCAATCCAAGAATTCAGATGATGCTGAAAGGGGAGAAGCCCTAGTGGTTAGAAGAGCCTTGGTGACGAAAGAGAAGGAACCGGAAAAAAGGAAGAATCTATTTTGCACAAGGTGCAAGTGTGAAGACAAATGTTGTGATGTCATTATTGATAGTGTGAGCATAGATAATCTAGTGTCAGAAGAGATGGTTATGAAGTTGAAGTTGAAAAGAGAAAGGCACCCACATCCATATCGGATTGCTTGGTTGCAAAAAGACCACAATTTTTTGGTCAATGAGCAGTGCCTGGTGAAGTTCAAGATCAAAATCTATTGTGATGAGGTAGTATGCAATATCATTCCCATGGATGCATGTCACATGTTGTTGGGGAGGTCATGGCAGTTCGATAGGCGAGTTGTACATGATGGCCATACAAACACTTATTCCGTGATGAAGGGTGGAATTCACCATAAGTTGAAACCCTTGAATAAGGATGAAGAAAAGGTATGAATTAGTGCTAGAATTTTTTTTGTCAGTGGAAGGAAATTTTTAGAAGGCATGAAGCATGAGCGTATGTGTTATGCATTAATTCCTAGAATGGAAAAGGAAGATAGTGAGAAGGTGCCAGTAGAAGTTTCTAGACTATTGGATGAGTTTCAGGAGATTATTTCCGATAACGTGCCTAAGGGTTTACCACCAATCAGGAAGATTAGTCATCAGACTAGCTTGATCCCTGGAGCCAGTTTTCCAAATAAAGTAGCTCACAGAATGACTCCTACAGAAAATGAGTTGAACAGACAAGTTCAAGAGTTGTTGAGAAAGGGTTTGATTTGAGAGAGTCTGAACCCATGTGTAGTACCTGTAGTACTAGCACCAAAGAAGGATGGGGAGTGTCCAGAGGATGTTCACAGACTCCCGGGCCATAAATAAGATAAAAATCAAGTACAGATTTCCCCTGCCAAGGATGGATGACCTAATGGACTGTTTGAGTGGAGCTCATTACTTCACAAAGATAGACCTGAAAAGTTGATATTACCAAATCCAGATTCATGAGAGAGATGAATGGAAGACTTCCTTCAAGACCAAAGAGGGCATGTACGAGTGGTTAGTCATTCCTTTTGGGCTAACCAATGCACCAAGCACATTCATGCGGCTCATAAATGAGGTACTAAAAGAGTTTCTGGGAAGTTTTGTCATTTATTATTTAGATGATATTTTTCTTTTCAATAGGAACTTGGATGAACATTTAATGCATATTCTTAGGGTTTTTGAGAAGTTGAGATATGAGAAACTATTGATAAATTTGAAAAAGTGTAGCTCTGTTAAAAATGAGTTAGTGTACTTGGGGTTTGTTGTCTCAGCAGAGGTTCTAAAGATGGACCCAGAGAAGGTGAAGGCTATTCTAGAATGGCCTACCCCAAGAATTGCTACTGTTGTGAGATATTTCCATGGTTTGGCTAGTTTTTATAGAAATTTCATTAGAAACTTCAGTAGTATTTGTGCACCCCTGACTAAAACAATGAGAGGGGATAGAAAAGAGTTCAAGTGGAGCACTGGAGGAGCAAAGAGTTTTGATCTGTTGAAGCAGAAGGTGATAGAGCAACTAGTTTTAGCCCTCCTGGATTTCAATAAGGTGTTTCATGTGGATTGTGATGCCAGTGGTTGTGCCATTTGAGCAATGATGAGCCAAGAAGGTAAGCCCATTGCCTATTTTAGTGAAAAGTTAAATGATGCAAAGAGAAAGTACTTTGTATATGATTAGGAATTCTATGCAATAGTTCAAGCATTACAGAAATGGAGATAATATTTGTTACTAAAGGAATTTTTTTTTTTACTGATCATCAAGCATTATAGTATCTGAGTAGTCAGGGAAAATTAAATCAGAGGCATATGAAATGTGTAGAATTTTTGCAGAGTTATACTTTTGTTTTAAAGTATAGGAGTGGAAATTCTAATAGGGTTGTAGATGCCTTAAGTAGGGGGCAAACATTGTTGACAGAGATGTAGATTGAAGTGGTTGGGTTCAATGAACTCAAGACATTGTACCCTGAAGATTCTGATTTCATAGAGGCTTGGAAAGCTTGCAAGGAGCCTGTTATAGTTGACAGGATGAAGTGGCTGGATTTCATAATCTAGGATGGCATGTTGTTTAAGGGAAGCCAATTGTGTATTCCAAGGAGTTCCATGAAGGAGAACCTGATGAAGGAGAAGCACAACACTTGGAGGAAAGGAAGGAAATTTTGGTCAGGATAAGATTGTTTCCATTATCAGTGAGCATTATTATTGGCCTTAGGTATCACAGGATGTGAAGAAGTTTGTGTAGAGTTGCAGGGTATGTCAAATGGATAAAGGAGTGAGCCAAAATACTAGGTTGTATCAACCCTTACCTGTACCAAAGAGGTCGTGGGAGGATATAAGTATGGACTTTGTTCTTAGTTTGCCAAGGACACAAAGAGGGAATGATTTAGAATTTGTGGTAGTTGACAGGTTTTTCAAGATGGCACATTTCATCCCATGCCAGAAGACCCATGATATAGTCCACATTGTTGACTTGTTCTTCAAAGAGGTGGTGAGGCTACATGGTCTGCCAAAGAGTATAGTCTCAGATTGTGACACAAAATTTGGTGGGTACTTTTGGATGGAGGACCTTGTGGAAGAAGTTAAAAATAGAGTTGAAGTTTAGTTTTGCACACCATCCACAAACTAATGGGTAGACTGAGGTTGTGAATAAAAGTCTAAGTAACCTACTGAGATGTTTGGTAGGAGATAAACATAAGGGATGGGACTTAATCTTTCCCTAGGGAAAATTTTCTTACAACAATTCTGTCAACAGAAGCACTGGTAGATCACCATTCTTGATTGTGTATCGAGGTAGTCCTAGTACTACTCGAGAATTGAGGAAGATGGACCAAGAGAAGAAGACAAGTGTTGAAGCCGAAGACTTTGTAGAGCACATCAAGAATATACATGAGAAGGTAAGAGAACATATTAACAAGATGAATATGTAGTATTTGCTAAGGTAGATCAGAAGACGAGGTATAAGGAGTTTCAGATTGGTGATGAAGTGATGGTCCACTTAGGAAAGAAAGGTTTCCAGTGGGAACCTATAAAAAATTGAAGATGAAGAAATTTGGTCCCTATAAAATTGTGAAGAGGCATGAATCAGGGAATGCATATGAGGTAGAGTTGCTAGATGGAGTCAATATTTCCCCTTTGTTTAATATTTCAGATTTGATAGAGTATCATGAAGGTGGCACAAAGGAAGTACCAACAATAGAATAGTGTGACATTCCAACACCTACTTCAGAGAAGGAGCAGATTGAAGAAATCCTGGATAGCTATGTGGGAAGGAGTACCAGAAACAAGCAATATGAAGAATATTTGGTGAAGTGGAGAGGAAGGCCTATGGAAGATTCATCCTGGTTGTCTAAGGTAGAGGTTAGCCGTTTGGGTTTTCCTCAACCATCTGAGACGTGATGGGGTCACTTCTCAAATTACCCTGGGTGTCTGATGCAGGAGCATCCAGTGGTGTGAGGGAAATCTTGTATAACCCAAAAATATGCTTTCCATTTATGTTCCTTTTTTTTCCTTTTGTAGATGTTTTTGCATTTCTGGATACCCTTTTCGTCGAATAAGAGTTTCCAACTTTCAGAACTGCTTTTTTGCTTTTTCTTCTCAACTGCTATTTTTAGTAGGTGTGAATTTGAAGACATGGGAAGACAAAAATTTATGGGAAGGTTCAGGATGGAAAAATAAGAACTTTAGGTCAAGATCATTCACGGTTTGAAAGTTATTCAAGTTCCAGTTTCTACTTTTTGCCCTGAAAAACCTTGAGAGTCTAGTTTGAGGCACTAAATGGTCCCAGATAGGTCCGAAAATTTGCAAAAAGCACATAATATCACATCATCTTTTCGAGAGCTTTTCGAAAATGTATTATCATTGAAAATATGACAGTTGGATTAAAAGTTATGGCTTCCAGAAGTTGGTGCATTGTTAGAAATGTGCTAATTTTCAAATGTGAATTTAAATTTGAATTTTAAATTATAATTTTTGGTGCCAAAACACCAAAACTCATATCTTGACTATTGTTTTTGGCTTCAAAGCAAAAAGGGGTTATTTATGGGCTAGCTTCTGATTTTTGGGTAGGTTTTTGGGGAAAGAGTTTTCTTGCTATGAAAGGGGATTTTCTGTAATTTCTATAATTTTTTTGAAACTTCTATAGCTTGCATGTATCACAAAGCTCGAGGATTTGGGATCCTCTGTATGTAAGATTTTCATTAATGAATAATAATAAAGTTTTCTAGTTGTGTGCATTATTTGTGTGTCTCAGGTTTGCTCCTTCGTCACGTTCACTAAAGAAAATTTCAAAAGGGCTTTCTCTTATGAATGTAAGTAGGTAATGGATGCCATTCAAATTATTTTAGGATTTGATTGGTTGGATATGCATACCATGGCATTGCCTTATGAACTGGCATCTGAATTCATTTCAAATTTAACGGATGTTCTTAGCTATATTGAAATGGTTAGATTTATCATGGGCACATATTTACTGCCACATGTGTCCCCTCTTTCTACATTGTAACCGACCTTAGAAAACTATGATATCCTCCAAGGGTCGAATCTAGTTGGGGGTATTATTAGTAAGCAACACCTCCTAGTTGACAACTGCCTCTCTAAATTGCTCTGTGCTTTGGCTCATGGCCTTTTAAATGATTTCCCTAGTGAATTTTGAATTTGCCTCAGGCTTCTTAATTAGAAATTTGGAAACTTAGTGAGTGATCCTATCTACCAGCTATACAAGGCAATTTGATTACTTATTCAACATGCTCTCATTGATCCCCATGAAGAACTTCATTTCCCTTCACCTGTAAACATTGCTTCATTAGAGGGAAGGTCTTCTTAAAAACTCTTTTTCTCTTCTTCTTTTGGAAATTTTGCTTCTTAGCCTGGTTTAAACTTGGGCATATTTCAGTATTATCTTTTCAATGTTGTTGCCTCTTGTCTTGGTTTGCTATGGAAGTGCTCTATTTTCTGGCAACATTTTGTGTAGGTCCTTCATGTTGGCTACCATCGACACCTTAATGATTCATCTACTCCATTCATCAACAGATTTGGTCCTCTCTCTTTGATCTTTGTCTAGCTTCCTTCAAGCTAGTTTCCTCTTTATGTGGTACATCTAGGGTTTTGTGCCTTGTGTCTGAGTTTCAGATATTCTACTTTTTAATTTGAACAATTTTGTATTGCTCTGTTGGTGAAAGTCTTTAAAATCCTCGTTTCCTCTGGCTTTCAACCATTTTCTATTTTAGGGTCTTACAAGAATTTTTTCTCCTTTTGCAACCCTTTGGATACTGTGTAATTTCTTTCTCTATATTATTAATAAATTTTATGGCTATGCCACCTTTATTTAAATAATAATAATAATAATAATATAAATACAATTATTTAGAAAATTAATAACTTTTAATATTCATATTTTGAATTACATTTCATAATTAAAATAATAAATTATGATTACATTATCATATAAAAAAATTTAAAATGTTGAGAATTTATGCATAAATATAAATATTTGATCATTAATTTTTTAATTTAATAAACCATTAATTTTTTTAAAAGGTATAAAACAACTACCACCCCTTTGAATCATAGGTTTGTGAATAATTAAAAATAAGGTTATCACCTCATCCTAAGAGAAACAACATATTTCTAGATGGTCATGTGATTTCATAATTGAACTCTAAATTTTGTCTATGATAGTGAAATATTCTATTCAAGTCAATTTATACTTATCTATAGAGTTTATTATTATTATTATTATTATTTTGATAAAAGGGGTAAAACAGATTTTACCAGACCCAAAACCACAACATTTACAAAATAGAAAAGAGGACACAAAAGTCCAACCAAAAAGACCAGCTGCCCGAGAAAAGATCAACAACAACCAAAGGAAAAAGACTAGAAAGGTCAAACCAAAAGGAACAGCAAAGTAAGCACAAAAAAACCCCAACCGTTAATTCAGAGTCTTGAGGACAGACTTTGTCTCTGCCTCTAGATTTTGCATATCATTGACTCCCTTTTTAAAAATTTGAATCATCTTCGAAGTAGAGGGGACCTTGCGCTTCAGATTGGCTCTGGTTCTTTTGGAAATGCCCACATCTGTATCCTAGCTTTTGTCCTCTATTTCCTCTAGATCCACCACCAGAGATCCCTGGTGGGCTTTATCTAACTTTTCAGTCATTGTGTTAATGATAATGGCATTGTGTCTTGCCATTCCGTTGTTTTGCTCAACAACGGTTTTGATGGTATTCCTTATGTTCTCAACCTTAGATTCTATATTTCTATTATTGTGATCCACATCTTTCTTTTCAATCTATGTAATCTTAGCACCCAGCTCTTCAATCTTGCTTTGAAGGGCCCAATTTTTTATTTTCAACTCATTAATTTCAATGAAAGTCCATTCCAATAGTTTGAAGTGGGACTCAGAATTGGTTTTGGCAAGGTTCAAAACATCCGGAGAGGGCTCTTTATAGTATTAGGACAAGTTTTCTCAGGGTTAGGAATAACAGGGGAATCATCATTAGCATGTTTATCCAATAGAGGTTCAGCACAAAGCTCAGTTTTGTTGGCATCAGACTCCTCTGACTCACATTATTATTATTATTATTATTAATATTTTGAATTACATTTCATAATTAAAATAATAAATTATGATTACATTATTGGATAAAAAAATTAAAATATTAAGAATTTATGCATAAATATACATATTTTATCATTAATTTTTTAATTTAATAAACCATTATTTTTTTAAAAAGGTATACAACAACTGCCACTTCTTTGAATGATGGGTTCATGAATAATTAAAAATAAGGTTATCACCTCATCCTAAAAGTGGAAACATATTTCTAGATCATCGTTCATGTGATTTAATAATTCAACTCTAAAATTTGTCTATGATAGTGAAATATTCTATTCAAGTCAATTTATACTTATCTATACTAGAGTTGTTTTTTTTTTTTATTATTATTATTATTATTATTTATCTTTACAATAGTTTTTTGCTTTAATCTAGTGTCCAATCATTTTCACTTTGCAAATTATATATATTCAGTAAGATATTAAGAAAACAAGTGATAAAATACTTTTTCATTTGGTAACATAGGGAACACAATTGTTCTTTCCTAGTACATCACTAATGGAGATTAGTAATTGTAAGTGGTGTTACTAATGATAAAGACATTGGATATTGTAGAGGTATGTCTCAAAATATGAGTGGTTATTGAATTGTGAGTTTCATGTCTTTCACATAAATTTTGAATGGTTGTTGGTGATCTATGAAACTCTAAAACTCGCAACTATTGTGAATGGGGTTCTAAGGACATCTACAAAAGACATATAAATGAAAGGCCTCAAGTTCCTAAAGGTTGGATAATTTTTTTTATATGGAAGATACTAACTACTACCATAATCTATATCTAGACCCACTCAAATTCAACCCTTGGAGATGACACATACTGTTGGGCATAATTTTTACATTTTAAATTTTTGAGTCATTCCAAATTGATTAAGAATTGAGCAATGTATGAATGTTTATTCTCATAATTTTTTACATTTTAAATTTTTGAGTCATTCCAAATTGATTAAGACTTGAGTAATGTATGAATGCTTATTCTTAGGTGAATTTAAACAGTATTTCATGATATTTAGACAAGGTAGCAGGCTATGCCAGGAAAGGAATCAGGCATAATGAAAATAACTTTATTGCTCTACCACTCTGTTACTAGATATAGATAGGTATCCATTATACTTAACAATTCGTGCAAACTTCCTCTATTCAATGTTTTGAGGGCCCCCTTCATCAACACCACATTAACATGGAAGTTTTTCCATCACCCCTTTTAGTGTCAATTTTCAAGCTTTGTCATATCTTAACCAATTTCTCTCTCTAATAGGATCTCTTTTATTAATATTAAGGGATTGTTTTGCTTTGCAATCCAATATTTAGGGGTGTTGCACAATGAAGCAATATTAGTTCAATGGATCTATTGAACATTATTGAAGGTATATTATACTATTGTGAGGATTATAATTTTAGATGATACAGTTGGAGTAAGGTATTATTCCATCAATGCAGTTATGTACACATTTCTCAGAGTCATGTCTATTATGGTTAGTAGAATTTGGAAAAAATAATATAGAGAAAATTTTGGACTCCAAGTTCCATTTCTTCAAAAGTTTAATGTTTTCAAATTATATGATTTTTTTTTTTATATTGGAATTAGAAAATTAAGGAATAGAATATTATTTATAATATTATAAAATTTAATATCATAGTTGGTATAAAAGAAACTTATAATAAGTAAAATAGGTATAGTTTCTTAAATTTACAAAATAAAGTATACAAGAATATTCTAAATTTTCTATTGCATATAAAAGTAAGTTTCTAAATTAATATACATCAATTTTTTTTATTTTTTAAATATTATTTGATGTTATTGTAATTTTTTTTATATAATAATAGAATAAAAATAAAACTATTAAAAATGAAAGATGGTTTTCCTCCGAGTTAATGTATTTAAAATTAGAATATTAAATAAAAATAAAATATCAGAAATTTACTATTACAAATAAAAAATAAAAAATATTCAATATTCATAAAAATTTGAAAATATTTCAAACAAAATCATTCATACTTTATTTTATTCAAAATGTATATAATTAAAAAAATATTTTTTCTCAAAATCTTATATAATTAAATAATTTAAAGCTTTACTCAAGATTTTATTGTACAAAAATATAGCAACTTAAATATAACCTTAATATAATATAAAGGTTTTTTCATAATAAAGTGCACATCTAAAATCTATCTTTAAATAAAAGCTCAGCTCAGTTCCTACCAACATGTTTAAGAATAGTTTTGTTTGTATTTGTTGTGTTTGCTATGTTTTAGGAAGAATAAGTCACGATAAACCAATGATAACCTGAATTTAGGAATTTGATTATTGAGAGAGTCAACTTTGTTTTCCAATAGAAAATGACCTTTATAACAACACAATTTAGCTCACTTTATAATTTTGAACAACTTGTAACAAAATAATTGAATTAATTGAATTAAAACTTAAATATCTATGAACTATGTGCACCATATGAAATGCTCTTGTTGTCAACATATATGATAAAAAATCCTCTTTAAGAAAACAAATATCTTTAGAACTTTAATTATACGTAGAGTCATGTGTAACCAAGCTGCTTAAATGTTATAGTTTTCTCCACAAAAGAAAATGAAAGCATCTATTCCTCAGTCCTCTTAAAGGTGCCTAAAGTCTCCAAAAAATGCCTTTATGATAGGAAATGATATTTTTATTCTATTCAGTAATAAATAACTTATTTATAAGTGTCATAAAACTTATAATGTGAAGTCTATTGCAAAAGGCTTGGATCAAACATCATAAATCTCAATTGAACCCATATGCCTATTTTGTTGATTGTAGAGTAGTGGACAAAACCATTGCAATAGACACTAGACCAAGACCACAAGGTATAGGATTAACTGTTGAAGCTATTATTGAAGCCTCTTCATAGGAAACATGACTAACTAATTGGTATCCTCTTTTAGCACTAGGATCATGCAAAAGTGGAAGCAATAGTTTTAATTTGCTATATATTAACCATGTTTTACTTATAGTTTTTTTTTGAAAAACGTTGGGAGAAGGTGCCATACCTCTAATACATTTAAGTGAAGATCAATTAGTACTGCAAAGAAGAAATCAATAGAGGGTGTTAAATTACTTACTTCTATGCAAGGACTGGTCCATATTTCATACATCCTATGTACACTCTTGGGTTGGCTTGATACCATGCAAGAGTGGTAGATAAAATTCATGAAAATAGTTTTCAACATTATTAATAATCAGACAAAAAAGGTAGAGTTATGAAATACTTCTTCAAATTGATTATCTTTATTTAGGTTCTTTTAGGACATCACTATACTAAAAATCTCTCAATCATTTGCTCTATAAGGTGACACTTTTCAATCAAGGTTTAATATGGTCTGAATATATATTGTTGACATATTCTTGACCATGCAAGCTATTTGAAAAATTGAAGATGAAACACCTATACCTAGATTTACATGGACATCACCATCAATGTTGATATAAAAGCATGATAAATTAATTCAATATTCATCAACTTATAAAAGTCATAATAATTTTTCGCAATATCAAAAACTTGCATGAGAATGGTTGCATGATTCTATTAGATGTAAGAAATCATACCGTATATGAGCATATCTATTGTACCTGAACTTGGCTGGGATCTGCATATAGAAAAATCACACAAGAAATTACAGCCTTCATTTTTGGCACTGCGTTGTCTTTTGGAAACATAATAGAGTGTTGCATACTACTATCTTGTATATTGGGAGTGGACCCCTTCCAAGATAGTG
The DNA here is from genome assembly GCA_007258455.2 of Sequoia sempervirens. NCBI lineage: Eukaryota > Viridiplantae > Streptophyta > Pinopsida > Cupressales > Cupressaceae > Sequoia > Sequoia sempervirens. Next base: position 384,671,114 of record VDFB02193867.1, on the reverse strand, counting down.
CAATTGAGAGAGGGAAACTTTCTTGTATCTGAAAGTACAGGCATAACCAAATGTGAGGTTGTAATAAATATATAATAAGATTGTTATGTTTATTACCAATACAATATCCTCCTAAAATGTAAACTGATGGTTTTACAACTCTTTCTAAACCTACTCCAACAAGACTATGGTAGTAGGACATGTGGGTAGGGTGGGCATGGACAACATTGAAAGAAAAGTGTGTTTACTATCAGTTCTATAGCATATATGAATATTATTTTATTGAGCTCTGTTTTGGCTATATGAATCACAACGAAAGGTGGGAATGAGAGTTTCTGGGGAAGATTGTGAACATGCAAGAAATTCTTCAAAAGACTTTGATAACTCAGGATCATCACAAAAAATAGAAAATGTTCTGAAGAAAGGAGAAAAATTTGCAGGTTATGAACAAATGATTTTGATATGTATACTTCCTTTTACTTTACTAACACCTTATTAATATGATATGGTGAAAATATGGTGTCATAAAGTTTGAGGTAATAGTCTGATCTAGTGAAAAGCAATAAAAGACTCTCAGTTAGGTTTTAGAAAGGTGAACTATTTTTTTTTTCAAGAGATTGTTAAAACCCTTTCTAAACCCTCGCTGTCAAAGCCATTAAATCATAATGAAGACTAAAAGTCTCTATGAAGGTTTGAAGGAGGTGCACTTTAGGGTAGATACTGAGCTTGCCATTACAACACACATGTGTTATGAGGGCAAGATCTTAAAATTTCCACAAGGTGGTATAGTAACCAAGGACAATCATACACCCATGCACTAGTTTGATGGACAGCGAGGGAAATTAAAGTGACAATTTAATATCATCTTCATTGGCAAGGGTTTTGGTTCAGGTTTGTCTGCAAAGAACCAATCTTTGCTACTATTTCCTCAAACTTTAGTCTGCTTCACAGTTAGCATAAATGCTAGGAAAAGGAAAAGCTCCTCGAGATCACAATGCATCACCTTTGTTGGACAGAAAAGATGGCAGTTCTAGTAAAGGAAGTATTGGCAATTCTTTAAGAGGGAACAATAATGAGAATATTGACATGCAAAGCTCAAAGAATTTGAATCAAGACCCTGTAGCTGCTAAAATATCTCATGGAGCAGCTAAAATCATGAATGCGGTACCAAAGCTAGGTTATCTTGAAATTGAATATCTAGAATATGAGAACTTGAATGACCTCGATGATATGGATGCTCATCTTGCTACATTGTTAAACAGGCTCAACTTTAAGGATTGGGTTATGGTTTGTGAGGCATTAACTCATGTGATGTAGCTATCAATATTTATAAAGAGGCCATGCTTTCAATATTGACTGATGAAGTCATATTAATAGTCAAATTGGTGAAGAATCCAAGAAGTCTTCTCTTAAGGTCTTTGATCAATGCTTTTGGTTTTTCTTTGAAGATAATATTTGATATGACTAAGTGGGAGTATCTAGAACCAAAAAAGACAACTTCTTTCTTTGATCCAAAGAACTCCACAAGGTTTGGTCTTCTTATGCTGATAACTTCTATTATATTCTATGGATATCTTATCCCTAGATCAGTATATGTTTCCCTAGGAATTGTAAAAAGTGTTGCAAGAAGTGTTCATCAACCAAGACATTCAAATATATGATGAAGGAAACACCCAGAACTACAGAAGCTCGAACATCAAATTTGAATCAGGAACTTGGTCAAATAGATAGAGATGTATAATATGCATGAAAATGAAGTTACTATAGAGAATCACAGTGGATTGTGGTTTTCACAGTGGACTATGTTTTTCATAGAGGGCAGTCATTCAAGATGGAAGAAAATGACAAGTCAATGACAGAAGGAAAGGAAGATCTCAGGCTATAATGGGTAGGGGTGTTGACCATGAATGTTCAAGATAAGGATAGTCATTTCATGCATAAGGCCTAGATACAGATGAAGAGGACAGTCAAAATCATAATGGACAGTCTACTGTGAGATGAGGATTGAAAGCTATCTTAGCAAAGCTATGCTTAAGGACATGGAGACCAAGAGCCATCACTACCAATTTCACAGAGAGGATGGTCATGATAAGAATGGTTTTAACACCAAAAATAGTGGAAGTCATGAAGAGCGGTACAAAATATACCAAGATAATAATCAATTAGACACATAATAACTAAAACAATTCACCCATATGAAATTTCATTTTATAAGACACAAGCACATGCCTCTTTAATTAAATAAAAATAAAATAAAAAAATACATGATCCAGAGTTCATGCCACTTAAATTAAATAAAATAATACATGACATAATACCAGGGCACTGTAGACACATTCAAGGGTAAAGGTACTTCACCTTATAGACTAAACCATTCTAGAACGTATTTCAATTCGTCTCATTCTAAATTCCTAAAACATTAGGAAAACCAAAAACAAATAAAAAAATAAAAAAATAAACATGATTTTAAAACTCCAAAGTTTCATTTTTGTACACATATAATTAAAAAAAACATAGGAAAATGGCATTAAGGCATAGCATACCATCAATTCCATCAGGTCAGACTGCAACATGTCTGATAGCTTACAATGCCATCAGCCCTAATTCTTTTTTCCTACAATAGATCATCAAATCCTAGCCTACAAATAATTTTCACCTCATGATACACATCTAAAACTATTGTATAGTAAACAAATAGAATTTTTGGAACATATAACTAGCAAACACAGTGGAAATGTAAAACCAACCCCGAAGAAGGCAACATAACTTTAAACAAAAAATGAAGCCCGCTATTCTCTCGCACCTAGTTAAACCCTATGCTTTATTAGAAGAAACCAAGTGTGACAAGAATATTTTTATCTGAAACCAATGAAAGCAGCAAACACCTATTTAAGTTTTCCATTGAAGCCAATCAAAACAGTAAACACTCACATTAATGTTTATTAAATCAAAACTGATAAAACTTGAAGACCACATAATAAATTTTTGTACCCAAAGTAACAAAAGAACAAACATGCAACTAAATTCATTGAGGTTAGAAATATTGTTATTGAATGCTTCAAAGCTATAAACTAAAGGGAAACATAACTTAGCATTAGTCTGTAGAAATTGAAAATGGGCATGGTTGTAGGCCTATTTAGCTAGTGTCTTTAAATTTAACAGTTGTAAAATTCAATCACAACAAAATTACTTATTTACATATACAAAATTTGTAGTTGAATATGGCAGATTTTTTGTGAAAGTGCAATTTGTGGAAACAATAAGACAGTCATTGTTGAACAATTTCACAATGAAATTGCTAACAAATAGTGTAAAAGTTCCTTGCAATTGGAATCTGCTGTAACAAGAACAATGTAGGCGAGATGTCTTTATATTGCTCATACATAATTTCTTGAAGCTTTAGAAAACTTTGTTTAAGGAGGTCTCCATTTAGCCAATAGTCAATGTTTCCTTCTTTCCTATACAACATGCAAGCCAGATTCTGACAGTGGGAAAGTTGGGTGGTTCTTTTGCAATACATGCAATTGATAGATCCTTTTTCAAGAGACTTTTCAAGTAGAATGGAATGATGACATATTCTACATCAAGCTTCGAAGGGGGGAAAGTGGAAATTCTTTGGCTTTAGTGCCCTAAGTACATGTGAATAAAAATAACTTGTTATTTATTTTGTACAGAACTAAAAAATATTTCATAAATGTGTTAGATAAATGTAAAAATAAAATTATCATTTTGTGGGCTCTTTCCTAAATGTTAGATTTTGCAAGATTTTGCAACTATGCTCTTGTAATGTATGCATTATTGAGATCCTAAAAAAAATTTGATTGTGTTGTGTGCATTACATTTGAGCCTTGTGGACTATTTCTAACTACATTTTTGAAAAGGAGCAGTGACATGTCTATTTTTGAAATTTTTTATTGTAAATATGCACATATATCTATGTTGGCATTTGGGATAACAGCCTAGAAAAGAATTTTTTTAATGAATTTAAGTATATAAATTAAGTTGCATATGAAAATAAAAGAAAGATGGTTAGTTGTATATAGTTTCCATATCTTCTTGGAGGTATCCATCTTTCATGTGTACTTCAAACTAGATTTTGTTCAAATGATAAGATGTCCCTATTGCTCCAAATGAATCAACAAAATAGTTGCATCCTGCTTGTATTAGTTGGGAGATACTAACATCTAGAGTTAATCTATGTTTTTTGCAAATAATAAGTACACTTTCTACTATGCTTCTACTAGTTAAGGAAATGTAGCAGTCCCCATCACCTCTTTCATATTGAGTTTTACTTTTTATTAAAAATTTGGTGATGCAAATACTAGAGCCAACAAACATATAAGGAAAAAATGTATTATCAGATTGTTGCTAACATTTAAAGCTATAGTCATTTGACCATTGCAATCTACAAAATCCACATGTACTATTTCTACCTTTTTTGGGTGTTGTTGTGCTTCGTAGTCTAAGCAAGACCATACACAACAAGCACATCTCCTTTCAATACCGAACCAATTATTTTTGTGCAAATTTCTAATATTGTACTGGGTTTTTGGTTTGTTGAAATTAGATTGTAAAAAATAAATTGTGCAGTTAATTATGTATTCGAAATATGCATTATAGTTGTCAACATTGAAGGATAGAAAATGTATATTATTCTCAATTGTCCGAATATATATTAAATATTTTTCACTATGTACGTTGGAGTTTGTGGAAATCTTTGGAAAATGTACAACCATATATGTAGATTTTTTACTAATTTTGGTATAAAAGAAGTCTATTAAAAAATAATACCTTTCTTTGTTGCTTTGAGTAGTCATTCTAGTAGGAGATGTACTATTTAGTTCAATGCTTTTCAAATGGCTATAGTAGGAAATGAAATTGTTAGTCATGAAATTTGTGGATATTACTATTTAACATTTCATTAATTTGGAAGAATTGACAATTCTCACTGTTTTGTTATGCATTCTTATGTAGTTACAAAAAATGTGTGCTATTCTCAATTGTGTGAATATAAATTAAAGTCTTTGCACTATGTATGTTTGTGTTTGTAGAAATATATGGAAAATGTACTTGTATATACATAGCTTATTAACAAAAATTGCTAGAAAATTAGACTATTAAAAATTAATACCTTTCTTTATTGCTTTGAATGGTCATTCTTGTAGGAGAAGTGTTATTGAGTTTAATGTTTTCCAAGTGGCTATAGCAAGAAAATGCAATTGTTAGTCATGTAATTTGTAGAAAATACTATTTAATTTTTAACTAATTTGCAAGAATGGAATGCCTAACTTTTTTGTTATGCATTCTTTTTCAAGTACAAAGAAAGATTCATCAAGATCATCTACATCGAGCTCTTCATCATTGATTTCCATGATTTTGAGAAAACTACATAATACATTTTTTTTACTTGTATAGTGATCTATTATTAAAGTAGTGTTATTCCTATTACATTTAGATATATTCCTTATATATTGGGAAATATTTTTGTAATTGTTTTTTGGCTAGTACTTATAAATACCTTTCATCCGATGTAATATTGGTTGTATGGATAGTTGCTGCTAAAGTGTTGTTAATTTTAATCATGTCAGTTTCCTTTGACAAAACAAATGTGTTAGTGAAGTATGTGTTTTCAAGAGTATATATTTTGTTAAAGAAAATAAATTATGTATGTTTTCCATGTAACTTAATCTTTACTTGTCCCTTTTTGTGATTTTGTAGGAACTATAGTAGATACTTTACTTTTCCCAATGTTCATGATTTCAAGTCACCTACAAAACAATATTTCTTTTATTTTTCATGATATGAATAATGATTTGTAGAATAGTATAACTAATGAGTTTAAGTACTATTTTTTGAGTAAAAGTTAATGTATGTAGACAGTAAAATATTTTGTCATATAAACTTGTTGTCCATGATTACCTTTTCCAAGTTGTAGAGCATCGCTAGATGATGTTGGCAACATGAAATAGAAGAGTTTCATCATTTTTCTAGTATGATTCGAATCTTTGAATTTTTGTTGTATTTCCATAATTCCTTTTCCACACATGATCAATAATAGTCCTTGACAAAAGTTTTATATTTTCCTATAATAAGTGAAAATTATGTATTTGCATGTTTCCTTTGAGCATTTCTAATTTTTTTGAGGAGTCAAGAAAATGTTAATGTTGAAGTCACCTATAATGTAAATAAGGCTTCCAGTAGAAGTTATAGTCATTGCTTGTTAACAATTTTTATAATATTTGTAAGCGATACTACTATTTTGGCATATATATTACAAATATAAAGGTTTTGTTTAGTAAATATTAGTGTACTCAATATTGGTTCAACATTATCTTCTATAAGTGGAATTGAATTTGATATTTGTATTTTTTTTTTTGTGCAGGTCATTATCCCATGTATATGGTATGCTGCAAAGCAATTATATTCTAATAATGCATCATTTCTTATTGGTGTTTCCAAATATGTCTCTTGCAAAAAAATAATGTTCAATGACATTAAATCTTTGTCATGTACAATGTCTTATTTGTGTGGCTAGAAATGATGAGTGTTTAATGTAGATATGATAATACATGATGTTTGAGTTTTGTAATGTATGTCATTTTGAAGAGTCCACTTAGCTAACATTTCTAACTGTGCCATTTCATCTATGATTACTCTATTTACTTTAAAGTTTTTTTTTATGTTAGAGGGATTAACAAAAATAATGTTTCAATTATTGATGTTCAAGAAAAAGATGTGTAAGTTAACCCATGTTGTTGTACACCTAATGGTACAAATGCAAGGCCATGCATTGTAAACCCTTGTGATCTATGTATTTTCGAGCACATGCTAATTGTACTGAGAATTGTTTTCTAACAATATTCTTATGTTAAACATTTAGTTTTAGGATTGGTTTGGCATCTCAGAGTATTGGTACCCATCCATTGTTAATATATGTTTTGTTTAAATGTGATAGTTTTCTAGCTTGAGCTTTTCCTATACGACGATCATTGAACTCAATCCATATAATATCAATGTCAACATGATGTGTATATGTTTTGAATATTCGATCTGATCCATTTATGAGACCATCCTATGTATCATAGTTTCCATTGTAAATTTCAACTAATATGTCTTTTTTTAACATAATTTGGTCTACTAGATTTGTATTCTATTTCAACAATTGTTCTATGTTAACAAAATTATCCTATTCGCCAATTACAATATTGATTGTTATTAGTTGTCCAGGAAGAGATGATATTTTCTAATTGTGTGCATTAACATATTTTATCTTGTAAAAAAAAAATATAAATTTTGGATTAGTAGGTGTAGGATGTAAGCATTTGTTATTCAAGTATGCTATGTCACTATATGTTTGAGAGTTTGTCCGTATTCAATTAAGAATTTTGATGAAGATTTCATCTTTTTGTCTCATAGTTGTTTGTAAGGTATAACATTTGATGTTTTCCCAAAAATTGTATGGAACTAGTTGGGTGTCTAATTTTATAGTTTGAAACACTAGAAAGTCATGTATAGGTTCTGCTTGATAGAAATCACCACAAGAAATAATGTCTAGACCACCAAAATATTTAGTAGGTGTTTGCATGATGCCACACAATATTTTATCTATGCAATGCAAGAGTCACGCTCCAACTAAGGAGATTTCATAAATAAGGATAATACACAATTGTTGATATTGTTTTGTCAATATATCTAATTTGTTTGAGCTCAATGAAATAGTAGTGGATTTCTTAAATAGTATGAAAAGTGTATATTGAAAAGTTGTGCCTCCAATATTGTAAGTTGCTTTACCTGTGTATTCAAGTAACAAGCCTTTTATCTTATATGGGTCACTATCAATAGAGTTATTGTATATATGTAGTAGGCCTTGGTATATAGCTTTGGAAGTGAATGTTTTTATTGTTCTAGAACCTCCTATTAGAAACAAATGCAATGGTTCAAGTAATTTGTTTTTTTTATTAGTATGTCCTTTACTATGGCTTGTTGCTCTTTGTTTAGGATTCTTCAAAGATTGTAGTATTCTATGTTGTCAACTAAGTTTGGATACTTAGCAATTTCAAATGGCCTTCTCATTTGTTTGTTTTAGAATTTAAGTTTCATTGTGTCTAGATCCAATTGCAAATTTTATTGTTCATTATATATTCGATGTTGAAGTTGTCAACATTGTTTTTATTTGTATAGTTCTCATTTTCAATATTGACATCATTAATAGGATTGTCCAAATCATACCATAGCTCATTTATATGGTATGTGTACTTTGCTTGATTAAGTTTTACTATTTTTTCATTGGCAATGAAAGCCTCTTCCCATGCTGTGAAGCCTTTTTTCAACATGTTTTCATCTATGGAAAATGGGACATATAATAAAGTTTTTCCCTATAATATTTTTTGATGTCAACATGTTTACTGTATGTTATATATTGAATAATTTGTGGTCTATTTCTTTATTTTCTAATTTTCCTTTTCTTGTTCTATATTCTATGACAAATTCTGCTAGAAAAACATTTTCCAACATTTGAGGACATGCAAACACAGTGGCAATGTAAAACCAACTGAGAAGAAGGTAGCATAAATTTAAACTGAAAATGATGCTCGTTATTTTCTCACACCTATTTAAACCCTATGCTTAATTAGAAGAAACAAAGTGTGACAAGACTATTTTTTTTTAAACCAATGAAAGCAACAAAAACCTATTTAAGTTTTCCATTGAAGCCAATCAAAACAATAAACACTCACATTAATGTTTGTTAAATCAAAACTAATTAAACATGAAGACTGCATAGTAAAGTTTTGTACCCAAAGTAACAAAAGAACAAACATGTAGCTAAATTCATCAAGGTTAGAAATACTGTTATTGAATGCTTCAAAGATATAAACTAAAAGGACACAGATCTTAGCATTAGTATGTAGAAATTGAAAATGGGCATGGTTGTAGGCCTATTTAGCTAGTGTCTTTAAAATTAATAGTTGTAAAATTCAAACACAAAAAAATTACTTATTTACATATACAAAATTTGTAGTTATGGTAGATTGTTTGTGAAAGTGCAATTTATGGAAACAATAAGATAGTCATTGTTGAAAAATTTTCACAATAAAATTGTTAACAAATAGTGTAAAAGTTCCTTGCAATTGGAATCTACATAACAAGAATACTACAGGTGAGATGTCTTCTTTAAATTGCCCATATGTGATTTCTTGAAGCTTTAGTAAACTTTGTTTAAGGAGGTCTCCATTTAACCAATAGCCAATGTTTTCTTCTTTCCTATACAATGTGCAAGCCAAATTGTGATGGTAGGAAACTTGGGTGGTTCCTTTGTAGTAAGTGTAATTGAAAAATCCTTTTTCAAGAGACTTTTCAAGTAGCATGGAACAATGACATGTTCTACAACAAGCTTGAAAGGTGGGAAAGTGGACATTCTTTGGCTTCACTGTCCCAAGTACCTGTTAATAAAAATAACTTATTATGTATTTTGTACAAAACTGAAAATATTTCATAAATGTGTTACATAAATGTAAAAATAAAATTATAATTTTGTGGGCTCTTGCCTGAATGCTAGATTTTGCAAGAGTTTGAAACTATGCTCTTGTACATGCATTGTTGAGCTCCTCAAAAAAATTTGATTGTGTTGTGTGTATTATGTTTGAGCCTTGAGGACCATTTCTAACTAAATTTTTGAAAAGGAGTTGTAGCAAGTCTATTTTTGAAAATATTTGTTGTAAGTATGCACATAAATCTACGTTGGCAATTGGGATAATAGCCTACAAAATAAAATTGTTAATAAATTTAAGTAAATAAGTTAATTTGTATATGAAAGTAAAAGAAAGATGGTTAGGTACATACAGTTGTCATGTCTTCTTGGACGTCTCCATCTTTCACATGCACTTCAAACTGGATTTTTCTCAAATGATAAGATGTCCCTATTGCTCCAAATGAACCAACAAAATAGTTGTAGTCTACTTGTGTTAGTTGGGAGATAGTGACATCTGGAGTTAATCTACATTTTTTGCAAACAATAGGTATAATTTCTACTATGCTTATATGTGTTTAGGAAAGGAAACAATCCACATCACCTCTTTCATATTGAGTTTTATTTTTCATTAAAAAGTTGGTGATGCAAATACTATACCCAACAAATAGATGAGGCAAAAATATATTTATCAAATTGTTGCTAACATTTATAGTTAGTCATTTGACCATTGCAATCTACAAGATCCACATGTACTATTTCTACCTTTTTTGGGTGTTTTTGTGCTTCGTAAAAGTAGGACCATAATAAACAAGCACATCACCTTCGAATATTGAACCAGTTCATTCTGTGCAAATTTCCAATATTGTACTAGTTTTTTAGTTTGTTGAAATTAGACTGTAAAAAATAAATTGTTTAGTTAATTGTGTATTCTAAATATACATTATAGTTTTCAACATTGAATGATAGAAAATGTATGTTATTCTCAATTGTGTGAATATAAATTAAATATTTTTTACTATGTACATTGGTGTTTGTAGATATCTTTGGAAAATGTACAACCATATACATAGATATTTTACTAATTTTGGTATGAAAGAAGACTATTAAAAAATAATACCTTTCTTTGTTGCTTTGAGTAGTCATTCTAGTAAGAGATGTGCTATTTAGTTCAATGCTTTTCAAATGGCTGTTGTAGGAAATGAAATTGTTAGTCATGAAATTTGTGGATATTTTCCAGAAAATGATAGGAATCTTCATGCATGTGAGAGGTTTGGTTACATTCGACATATTCCTTAGCATTGGGGTCCCATTGGTAATCAACGCAGGCATCATGCAAACAATAATCCCTATGTGTGAAGTAATTAATTTTTGAGGCAAAACTAGAAGCCATTTCCTGCTCACAGGGTTCTTAACAAAGATAAGCAACCAATTTTTGATATTTTTGAAGATTATAGGTATTCCAATGGGAAAAAATGGATTTTCACAAAAAACAAAGAGAAAGAAATTATGCGTTTCTTGGCTGAATTTATAGAGAGTCTGAGGTAGATCTTAGATCCTCTAAAGCTAGAAAATATTTCATCTTTGTTCCTCATGTGTCAAAAGAAACAAGTTAGCACATTCATCCACATTGCATTCAATAGAAATGTCACACAAGAGGTTCCCTTCAATCCAAATGTAGGTGAGATCAAGAAAAATGGGAAGCATGTTAGTAATGCAAGGGTGAAAGAAAAGAAAGAAAAGGATTTGGGATATCAACAAGAGTCTAAGACTCAAAACAATTCCATTAAAAGGATACCACATAATTCTTAAAAACTACAAAAATTGGAAAGGTCAGAGGAACATGCACGACCACAAAATGAGTTACTCTAGACAAAAAAGGCTAACAAGAAAAAGAAAAAGAAAAAGAAACCAAAGGCTAAGAAGCAATTGGGTTTGTAGTGGAAATATAAAGATGTTTCTATATGAAAATCCTTTGAGAAACAAACCCTCACAAGCCAATGTTGATTGGAAGGGAAGACATTGGAGCAAAAAAATCTCCCACAGAAAAGTGGAGTGGAAGGGAATGAAGAGGAGTAGCAAACCCTAGCATAGAAATGTGGGTCGGAAGGGAAGAAGACTGTGGTCAGTATCACTTTTTCAAAGGATTTGCTACATAACCAAATTCAAGATCTACGACACCGATCCCTAATCTGTAAGTTCTAGGACCATGTTCTTGATATAGATTTGTTGAAAGATTTTCTATTTGATGAATGGGAAGGGTTTTCAAAGGTATTTTATGTGGATAGGAAGGAGGGTGTCTTTATTGTATTATTTCATAATAAAGATTAGAGGGTTCCCATTTATAAAGTAAAATCATGGATTTTTGAAGGTTTTGGTTTATGCATGACCCTATGGACCCCAAATTTTAAGCCAAGTCATTTTATGGATAAATTTGTGCCATCCTAGGTTCAATTACAATCATTGTTTCTTGAATATAGAGAACCAAATCTAATAGTTCGTACATGGAAAATCAAATACGGATTTTTCTCAAGCATGATAAAGGGCCTTTTGCCAATCCATCTTTTCTAGTTAGGGTTTTCCTATTGTTAGATACATCCAAATATTTTCCTAATCAAATTCATATCAAGTCAAAATATGGCACATGGGAACATGAGATTATAGTTGAAAATCGTCAAAATTCTTGTATTACCTACCATTCTTTGGAGCATATGAATGTTGTGTGCCTTAATGATGAATTTAGTAAGGAAAACGTACTTGAAAACCAGCTAATTTTGATGATCAAAGAAAAATGGGCATCCGATTTCAATCAAATTAGAATTTATCTTTGAAAAAGGTAAGTGATGTTACATCTGATAATGGTCATGAACATGGGAAGAGGGAAGAGCAATATCAGTCAACCCAGGTGGTACCAAGGGAAAGTGTAAGATCAAATGGAAAGTGCATTCAATCATTCCCTCAGCACATTGTTACTCCTTCTAATCAAAGAAATAAGAGTAGTACGATGGGTGAATTGATTTGCACTCCATCCAATCTCTCATTATCTTTATCCCAATTTGAGCAAATTATTCAGCAACTAGTGTGCAATAGCAGGACAATTCAAGTCTCTTTTAATAGGTAGAGTGAAAAGGAATGTATTCCATGTTTTATAAACATGGGAATAGACCCTCCATCCAATAATGAGGTTCTTTGTATTAAAAAAATTCAAGATCAGAAAATGTCTGATACCTGAGTGAGATTCATGAACCTAAACAACAAGTTTGTCCTAATAAGTTGGATGAAATTGCATAAAATATGCTTGAATCTCTAGGTTCAGAGCTCTTTGATGACATAGTATAACATGATATTCTTAAGGAGGAAGAGGGCACAAAGACAAAAATGGTGTCTTCACAAAAATTTAATCTAAGTGAGGTTTGTGTCGAGGAGAAGATGGAAATGGATTCAAAATGGTGGCCGGATTTGAATTTTCCCAAATGCTATCTTTAGCTCAAATTTTGATCTCTTAGTTGACAGCCAAAAACACTCCAAGGAAAAGAGGTTGGAAGTCTAAGGTGGATAAATTAAAAGAGGAAATTGAGGCAAGCATGCAGACCACTCTAGATGGGAGCTTTTCAATTAAGAAGAGGTCGAGGAGAGCATGTTGCTCTCCTCATATGCAATGAATATTATATCATGGAATGTTAGGGGCATTAATTCCCTTGAAAAATAAGCCTAGATCAAGTGCTAGGTTGATGTTATTGGGGAATATATCTTTTTACTTCAAGAGACTAAGCTATCAAAGGATGTTTTTGATGCATCTATATTGAAATGGGGCAAGTGGAAAGCATTCTTTGTACCTGCCCAAGGAGCTTTAGGAGGACTAATTTATCTATGGAACTCTAAAATAGCCATTGTGGATGTTTTGAATGCTTACTATAATTGGAAGCTAATGAGTGAGAAAAGTTTTGACTTACAATTCAAGCTCATTAGTGTCTATGGCCCAACATTTGTACAATATAAAAAGAAGTTATGGGATAGTCTGATGAATCTAATGCAAGGATTGGGAAGTCAAAAGGTGATTATTGCTAGGGACTTTATTGCAATTGTGTCTCTCAATGAAAAGAGAGGAGGGATCATCTATTTGCTGCATAAAACAATCACTGAATTTGGGTGCTTGTTTTATATAATGCATTGAGGGATATATTTCTAGAGAAAGGGAGATTCACATGTAAAAATTGGAGAGACTTCTCACAGATAGGGGTAGAGTTAGATATACTTTTATTTTCTCAAAACTGGGCCCTTATATCATGTAATTTAACTTCTCAAATTCTTCCACTTGTAAGTTCTAATCAGTATGCCATATTTATTTCTATAACAAGTTCAAGTGGGGTAATAGTGCATAAACCTTCTTTCAAATTCGAAAAGATGTGGCAGATACATCCTCTCTTTTTTCCTTCATTAAGATAGTGGTGGTTGAGTGTGTCACCCTAGAAAGGCACAAAGATGTTCCAATTCTTTAAAAAATTGCAATATGTTAAGGTAAATACCAAGGAATGGAAATTGGATACTTTCAAAAATATCTTTGTATACAAGGAAGAGGTATCCAAACAATTGGAAAATATCCATGAGCATATTATTTAGAATGGAATGGATTATACTACCTATGACAAATAGAAGAATCTTCAATAGTTATGGGCAGAGCTAGGTAAGCAGGAGGAAGTGTATTGGCAATAAAAATCATGAGAGTTATGGTTGAAATAAGGGGATCAGAACACCAAGCTTTTTCATGCATTGGCTCAACAGAAAAGAGCTTGAAAAACTATTGTTTTAATATAGGATGCAAGTTCAGGGAAATAAATTCATAATGCAGAGGAAAATCAAGTGGAAGGGGTAAAGTTCTTCATGAATATTCTTGCTCCTCATAAGAATTTTGTTCTTGGGAATCAAGAGGAGCAAGATTTTCTTTCTTCAGTGCCAAGTCTCATTTCTCAAAATGATATAATGATGCACTGATGAAACCTTTTACATTATTTGAACTAAGGAAATTTGTTTTCTCAATTTCCTTCGATAAGGCTCCAAGACCAGATGGTTTCACAACACTATTTTTTCAAAAATGTTGGGATGTGTTGGGCTTTGATTTACTATTGGCCCTTGAGGAATCACACAAATTAGGAAAAATGCTAAAACATTTCAATGTAACAAATATAGTTGTGTTGCTAAAAATAAAGGATTGCAAATCCTTTGCAGACTTTAGAGCCATATCTCTCTATAATACAGTTTAAAAAATCTTCACAAACGTGATCTATTTTAGATTCCAACCTCTAATTCTAGAAATCATTTCTCCAAAACAAGGAGGTTTTGTCCTAAGGAGAGAAACTGCATAAGGGGCATTAGTGGTGCATGAGGTGCTTCACTCTATTAAATCAAACTAGTTGCCATCTTTCATTGTAAAATTGGACATGATGAAAGCCTATGATAGGGTGGACTGGGAATTCCTTCTCAAAGTGTTGGCCAAGTTTGGTTTATCTAATAAATGGTGCAAATGGATATTATCTTGTCTATTAGGTACAAACTTCTTAGTTATAATTAATGGATCTCCCTCGGGCTTCTCTAGAGCAACATAAGGAGTAAGAAAAGGTGATCCTCTGTCACCCTTTCTTTTTATAATCATGGCAAAGGCCTTGAGAAGGGATATAAAGGTGAAACATAATTAGGGATTGTGGTAGGGAATTCTCATTCTTCATACCGATGTATCAATTAATCATAACTTATTTGTAGATGATACCTCATTGTACATTAAAGCAACTATTTCAGAAGCTAAATAGACAAAAGAGGTTTTGGATAAGTATTCATTGGTATTAGGTCAAAGGATGAATGCCCAAAAGTAAAAAACTTATGTGTTCAATGCTAAAGTTTCCATGAAAGGAAGATTGTTAGGTTGTTGGGTTTCCAAGAGGTATATTTTCCTTGTAATTATTTGGGCATTCCTTTTTCATGGGGGATAATAAACCAATATATTGGGCCAAAGTCATTGAGAGGATTAAATAGAGAATTTATTCTTGTAAGACTTGTTGTAATGCCCCGCCGTGCGAACCCCAAAGGACAATAACACAATAATTACAGCGCAATTTTTTTTTTAAAGTAAACATAACATACATGTAATACACATTAAGTCATAACATGAATTTCATTTAAATAGATTCATTAACACATACATCCCTTGGGGTACACGAAGATTCATTACGCGACTTAGATCCATACAACATCAATAAAGAATAAAATCCAAAGATATAAAGTAAACAATAACAAATATAACACATACATGAAAAATTCATTGATAAGAAGCCATCTGCACATAAATTCAACATATGCATGATTAACATAACACATTGAATAACAACTGCCATGGCCAATATTACATTACAGTATAATGTTCAATAAGTACAATGATACAAAAGTGTTTCCAATCATGAACGGAAACCATACAACAAGATAACATGATGCACAATATCATAACTAGTTCCAAGATAGATACAACTCTGAAGTCACTGCAACAGCACCAATTCGCACCTCTCGATCCTCGACTGGGGACCCAATGGGGTGCTTAGCACGTTCCACCTAACCACATGAGTCCGAAGACCCACCCCCCTGTGCTAGGAGCTAACAAGAAAGAGACCCCAACCAAGAACATCCAACAGGGAACCACTAGACTCAACGTCATACAAAAGTATCATAACACTCAGGAATTACAATGACACAATCCAACCACATCCAAGAGTCATAAATCTCATCATATAACTCAAAGCTATGACCAGTAAACAAGTAACCAAAGGAAGATCATAAAACACTTCCAAATCAAACTGAATTAATAAACGTAACACAATTCTGAATCACAATGACACAATACAATAACATCATATCACAGTACCATAAGAGTACAAGGTCAAAACCCAAACATCATCAAGATTTATACAAGACCACAAAATACACCATAGATAAAATAGGGTAAAATCATAAATCATTTCAAACAACTATGTTTCATCAATTCAAGACAAAGGACCACTACCAGAGGATTTCTAAAGAAGCAACATAATAAGGAGTGTTAGAGGAGAGTGTCATCGCATTAGTATCCCAAGTACTCCACCACAAAATCAATTAATAAACCAAGAATTCACCATATAAGGTTAAATGAATATCAACACAATTAACTTAAAGATCCCCAACTCACGTCAACACAAGAAGAGTCACAATGAAAGAGTATGTCAAATCACTCATAAAACGACATGAACCCAATGGAATGAAAATACTTCCAAAGCCAAGCAATTCCAAAGAGAATACTACAATTAGGATACACCAAATTACCCTCAAATGATCAATGACCAATCAAACATAATTTATCCGAACAATACACCATAACTATGGAAAACCTTCACAAATCATGAATTGATACAAATAAATTTAACAATTGAAGACACTCAAATATGCCAACATGAAAACAAGTCGAACCACTTAAATATAGGAACCCTACAATTTTAAGTCAAAAGTTACTTATCCTGACACATATCTTCTATTTACAATTCTCTATTAAAACATTCTATTTTTCTTCTTAACAAAAATTCCTTCACCATCCTAAAACCAATTCACGTACTATACACCTTAAGTCAATAAATCAAGTAACCTATTTTAATAATACATTATTTATTATATCAATAATTAATCTAAATTTTGAAAGCACTTGTAATTAAATCTAAATTTAAGAGCACTTGTCCAACGTTCACAACACTTATTTACACCTCACCGTTGTGTTATTATTAACATTAGGATTTATTCGTTACACATCTTTATTGGCATTGCTGCTATTATAAACGTGGAATACATTATTATGCAATCTTGTTTGATTATTATTAATGTTTAGATATTGCTATATATAACAAAAATACCTCCTACTTACCTATTATTAATGTTTCCTAGAGGTATTACATTAATATTCATATAAGATTAAAACAATATATCAATATTATTATTAATTTCAAGATTGATCTACAAGGATTAAATTTAGACATTCATGATTAATTCTAACCACAATGATACTAACATTTATTTATACAATAGTTATTGATGCTGTTATTATTATTTTTATTTATTTATTTCCCCTTATTTTGATATACTTGAAAAGGAAACTATTTTATTCACTATATTCTTATATAAATATGTTTATTTTCACCTAGAGAAGAACTACGCATTGAAAGAACCCTAAATCATTTCCATATAAAGAACAAACAGAAGAAAATTAAGCGAATTAAATACAGATTAAAGACATGAAGAGGCATTCTATCTAGTGTTAAATACATAAACTGTGATGGAAAAGAGCAGACAGATCGACAATAAAATAAGAGAAATCATTTAACTTTTAAACTACCTATTATGCGGATGAGGCAGTATAACAAAGAATTCAGAGGGATCATTTAAATCTATACACCTTACCATGTTCAAGTGCTTCACTATGATGGGCTGACAACGAAACAGAGAGATTATTTAATTTACTACTCCTTTGCAAGTCTAAACATTGCAGCTGTGACGGTTTGCCAATGGTTTCAGGGAGACTATTTAATTATGTACAATGTTTCAACCACAACAGTGACAGGTTGCCAAGTATATTGGAAAGTAAATATTGGAATTTGGAAATATTGCCATCTACTCGCATTATTGTCAAATCTCTCAAGTTATCCACAAGGCAAAAGAGAAGGAGAAAGGTGAGGTGCAAACACATAACTTAAGAGGCGGAGAATTAATGTACAACTTTTCATCTTTTTAACACATTTTTGATTTTTGGCGAGTTTCCAGAGACACGCTCAAGTTGATGTTTGGTCAATGGTTCAGGGATGCTATTAATAATCTTTGAGCACATTCTTGATGAGCTGAAAATGGGAGTTTTGAAAGAGTGAAAGAACATCATCGGAGCATAAGGGATAGAGGAATTTTGTCAGATGATACTGCCCTAACATTTACTAACTACAAAAAGGTAAAGGATGCAGTAATATTAAAACTTAAATGTGCTTACTGATAAAATCTTGGCTATAACTTCTATTTTGATAAACTTATTCCTAAACCATCAAAAACCTTGTTTTCAAATTGAAGTTCAAAAAATTGGAGAAGCGAAAGGTCAGCACCAGTGAGGAAGATTAGAGGAAGCAAAAGTATACAATGATTCTCATGGAATACAATGGTAGTAGGATATGGACAATTAAGAGACAAAGAATGTTGAAAGGGCTTAAAAATCTCTCATGCAAATGCAACTGGCAGGTATAAACAAGTATGCAAAATGCAGAACATAGATAAGGTACATGAACAATTGAATAGAATGCCCCTGAGAAATGTTGATTTCATGCAACGCAGGGGTTGCAGGATAAACACAAAAGGAATTAGGTTTAAAAGCTTATAATATATTATTAAATCATAGCATAATAGAGATTCTAAGCAAAACTATGACCATAGAGAAAGAGAGGGTGCCAAAACAAGAAATGCATACAGTGAATCACAAGATCTGAATTCCCTCAAAAAAACATAAAATAAAGGCATTGAATGAATTAGAAATGATGAAGGACGTGTTATTCGGGAGGAGAGTAGCATCAAAACTGTAGGGTAGATCGGTCTAAAAAGTCCATTTGGCCGACACACAAGATATAATTCTTCTCAAAAACTTTATTAGCATTCTGCTAGGGACAAAGACTATCTCAGATCAGGACATCTTAAGTGGAAGAAAAACTGACGCTGCTAATGATTAGTGATTACGCTTGCATGTAAGAGTAGGGCATCAACTATAATCTTGTCGAGGTCAAAAATAAGGTTCACACAACTGACAAACTCTAAGAAGGTAGATTACCTAAAACTTAACATTGCCCAAGAGAAGCTATATCCAAAATGTAAATGAGAGGAAATCAACTAATATAAGATTATAAAATCTTTCATTCATAGAGCTTATTAGGATTTCCATTTAAAGAAGCACAATCAGCATGCACATTCGTAGGTTGCTTTTCTAAAGTTTCCAAATCAACTTGATTGAGAATCAAGACAAGCATAGATTATTGACTATAAACAAAACTCAAAGAAAGCCCAAGAGCATTTCAACATAGTAATTCTATAGGGAGAGGAAGGGCGCATGAAGGGAAATACAAAAGGCGCAAGGTACTCTCAGAAAAAAATAAATAAATAAATAAATAAATAAAAAAAAAAAATTATTTACGGGGTAGAGCATGAAACAAAAATCATTGGTGTAATTCCATTAATGATAAAGCAACATCATGGATTTAAACCTATGAAAGCGAATTAATTTCAAGATCAAATTAAATGCAAGTAACCGAGGATAACTGTTCACTGTAAATACATAACTTACCTGCTTTGGCTAGAATTTCCTTCATGAAATTTCCTGGAATATTTTCCAATACTCTTTTCCTCTACCCCTTTGTTGTCTTCCTCTCGTTTTCTTTCTCCTCGCTGCTTTTTCTCCTTATCTTCTCGGATACGTATATCTCCCCAATTTCCCCAATTCCCAAAACAGAAAAATCTCTTTTTTACCTCATTCCTCCTCCCGTAAAAAGATTTGAAAAATAACTAATTTCATTCTCCGAAATAACTTCCACAAGTTTCTCATGTTTTAATTATTTATTATCATTATTATTTATTTATTTAATTTTAAACAATAATTTCTTTTATTTTTAAAATTACTTCCACTTAATTCTAAATTTAATTATAATATTCAAGTTCAATTTATTTATTTTAAACATTAATAATATTTTATTTGACAAAAACACAAAAGTATTTTAACTTTTATTTTATTTAATGCCTCAAAACACAAATTGAATAAATTGAATCAATTCAAATCATGCCAATCAATACTAACTTTATAATCGGGTCAGAGGCAACACAAGGACATCACAAACGAAGGGGCACTACACTTGTTGGTTTTCTTTTTTAGGGTGTATTCTGCTTATTAAATTAGTTCTTTTTTCAATTATTAACTATTTTATTTCATTATTAAGTGCTCCTAAATTAGTAGTAGGGAAATTTCAAAAAAAATTAAGGAGTTTCCTTTGGAAGGGTAATATGGATGGAGCAAAAGAAATCCCTTTAGTTTCTTTGGATTGTATGTCATTGGAGAAGCTCAAACTTGGAGTGGGTCTATAGGATATGTCTAAGCGTAACTTGGCCTTTGGAGGGAAACTCATTTGGAAAATTTATGCCAAGAAAAAATCAAAATGATGGTCTTTGATGAGGGAAAAATATCTAGACAATCAAAATTCAGCAAGAATACTTAGTTTCTAATCCTTTTGAAGGGTCTTCCATGTGGAATTTTATGATTTCATGTGCAGGAAAGTGGTTACATCAGTTATTTCTTGGGAAGTTAATAGAGGAGATGAAGTCAAATTTTGGGAAGATTCCTAGAATGACCTTCCACCATTGAAAAATTGTCAAAATATGCAATTAGTTATCCTACTCTTGTCTCAGATTTGGGGGACTGGATTAATATATTATGTTAGTTCAATTGAAGCTTCATTAGGTAGGGTGTGTTGGAAATATTTTTCTTGCACACAAATATAAAATGAACAAAAAAATCTTTTGCTTCAGATATTGGGTAGAAGAGTACTTTTCTTGCTAGGAAATTTTGATCATATAATATGGGCCCCAACTAAGAATGGTTGTTACTCAGTCAAATAGGGTTATAAGGAAAATATTAATAAGGTGGAGTTAATTCAATCTCAAAGGGATTTCTCATTTTATTAGAACAATATGGTCCTTCCAAAAGCAGGCAATTTTGCATGGCTATTGTTGAAAAAAAGAGTTCTTACAAGTGATCGATTTGTTAAATTGGGAATTGCAAAACTTTTCGATTGTGTATTATGCAATGAAACTCTTACAGATCCTAATTATTTGTTCTTGTAATGTTCATTTTCTCAACCTTGTTGGTTATTTGTTTTGCAAAAAAAAGTATTTTTAAACTCCACTGCCAAATTCAGTATGGGACCTTTTCTCTTCTTGGCTTGTGTTACTCAAGTCTTCATTCTTTGCATGTATTTGGAAAGCCATCCCAACATTAGTGATATAGGATATTTGGTGGGAGAGGAACAAGTGCATCTTAATAAAAACTACTGCTTCCATTCAGTCTGTTCATGCAATTATTGAAAAATTAATTGTAGAAGTTGTCAATTCCTTAGTTCAAGATCACAAAAATGTTGGCTTGATATTTTCATCTTGGGATAACAATATTCTAAAGAGTTGGTGGGGTATAAATTTTCCTTTTAAAGGAAGTATGAAGCAACCTTATAAGGAAAAAATGCATAGGACAACTATTCAATGGTCTTTGCCACTAGAAGGTTTCTATAAGCTGAATTTTGACAGTGCATCTAGAGGAAATCCAAGTTCTTTAGGGGTAGGTACCCAAAGGATTCTATTTTTTCTTTGAGTGCTTATATAGATGCAGATTGGCCAAAATGTTTTGATGATAGGAAAAGTACAAGTGGTGGTTCATTCTTTCTTGGATGCAAATTGATGTCTTGGTTGAGCAAGAAGCAAGATTTAGTATCTTGATCTAATACAGAGGAAGAATATAAATTATAGTAACATCTTGCTACAAATAGGTGTTGTGGATGAAGCAAACTTTGAAGGATATTAGAGTTTTATATGATGAGCCAATTTCTATATTTTGTGATAATACAAGTTCCATTAAAATTTCAAAGAATCTAGTGATGCACTCAAGGACAAAACATATCTCAATCTGATATCACTTTTTGAGAGATAAGGTTGCAGGGAATGAAGTGAATCTTGATTATGTGCCTACAAAGGATCAAATTGCTAATATATTTACTAAGGCTCTATTGAAGGATACTTTTGAGTATCTTTGAGAGAAGGTAGGGGTTACTAGCCCTCCTTTTAACTAGATGTATAAGGATATGCATATGTCTAGTGGATTTTAAGATTTTGTCCTTGTTTTGGACTAATGTTGGAGGCTACCTCTTAGGGGGAGTAGGTAGTACCTTCTTGGTTGTTGTAGTAAGGGGGATTTATCGTTGGTGTAATTTGGTGTTGTCCTTTGTTAGTTGTGTTAAAGGATATGTGTAGTGGTTGCTAGTTGGTAAATTTTTTTGTGTGCTCCTAAGGGGGAGTATGCAGAGCAGACAAGAGAGAAACTATGTATGTTTGATGACAAAGGGGGAAAGAGATGCATAGTGTTTCCCCATTCCATTAATGTTAAAGGAGGGGAAGAGAAAAACATGTGAAAAAGAAGTATGTTAAGAAAGGAAGAGAGAGTAAAGGAGAGTATGATGTAAGTAATGTGAAGGATCAATTGAGAAAGAGAAAGATTTGATATAGATTAGTATGTTGGTGATTAGAGTTGTTTGTTGTTGATGGTTTTTCACAAAATATGTTGCCACCAATAACAAAGGGTGAGATTGTTGCAAGTATGAGTAGTTGATGTTTGATGTCAACAAGCTTGGGGGAGATTGTTGCAAGATTGTGTTCATGTTTTCACTAATGGTTGATGATAGACTTTGAGAAGTTGTGTTGATGCTTTGATTAGTTTCATTATGATGTTGTACCATAGAAAAAAGGACTCTTTGCTTTACATGAGATTAATTCATGATTAATTGGACTTAATGAGGCATTAATCTAGTGTTGTGAGACATTTTATGCATCCACACTAGGTCCTAGACCTTTGAAAACTAAATAAAATTCTAATAATGACATCTTGTGAAGGTGTTTCGAAGTGTTATAAGACATTTCTACATTCTTCTAGACTATATTTATTATAAACTACCTAAAATTCACCTTTTCATCACTAATCAAGTCCTATTTTGAAGTGTTGTAAAGTCTTGTAACAATATTTCATGCTTTTCTAGGCACATCTTCACTATTTATCCCTTTCTCATGCTTTATTTGACTCGTTTATGCCCTCATATGTCTTAATTAAGTGTATTTTTTAATGTTAACCCAACAAATAACATTAAATACAACTTAATTCCCAACACCTATTTTCAGGCCCCAGGTGGAACCCATTCACCATGGGTGCTGAATGAGTCCCCCTTGGCTCCAAATTCAAAATATTTTAAATATTCCTTTCAGGTTTTTATTCAAAAACACTTGATGTTGGCTTGTGATGAGGTATCAATGGGTTACTAAGGCACATTATTGTATAAATAAGTGTTTTTCTCCTCATTTTACATCTCTTGTCCACTAATTCACTTTCATAATCATTCTTCATTTTCTTATCCACCGGTCTTCTATTTCAAGTCAACCAAGTTAGGGTTTTCACATTGCAAGACATTAATTTAGCTTCCTAAGAGATCCAAGGATAGATTCTACGTGTTTTTTTGTAGAATTTCAAGATCATTCATCATGAAAAGGTAATCTATTCCATTATTGCATGCTTCATTCCATTCTTTCATCATTTTGGTTTAATTACCTAAACGGGGTTTGACCAAGGCAAACCCCCATCCCCTAACATTCAACATTTCTCTCCCTTGCCTTGTATGTTTACATATTTAGGTCTCTTGGAAGCTTATAAATCATTGAAGATCAAGTTTCAAAGTTTTTAAAGTCCTTTCTTCATTCATCAAGTCAAAATATCAACATAACTCCATTTTTAGGCCCATAAATTAGAGTTTCAGAAGCAGACACCTATAGAAGTCTAAAGTGCAGATCAAAAGCTCTAGAATCCACTCTTGAATATTTAGAAATTCAAAAGTGGACTTATTCACCATGGGTGGAGAATGAGTCAAACTTCCAAGTCAGTTTCATGTTTTCTACATTTTCTGACACCATTTTGACATAAATAGATTTCGGCTCAATTTACCAGAACTGGGACTAATTCATTCAGAATGGCAAATGAGTTCCTCCAGGCTTGAAAAGCATCAACAACAACATTTCAAAAGCATTTTCCAAATTTTTTCAGCATTCCAAGTGCACATTTTTAGTGTGATTCATCTCTATTGCAATTTTCCATTCATTTATAGGTGATTTTGTATTACACACTGTGTTTTCAAATAAGTTGTTTTCCTTTAGTTTATATTCCTTAGTCAATAATTCTTATTAGTTTCTTGCATTCAAGCATTACATCTATGAATTTTTCATCCATTTTCCACCCATATCACACTAATGTTTGAATGTAACATAATAATTTTTGAACCCATCTTTCTCCTTTTAGGTGTAAAACCCTAGAAGAGTTATAAAGATAGTAGGTCCCAAAAATCTTTGTTTCATTTTGGTCAACCTACTATTTGAATCCCCTCTTTTCTGCTTTTGGAGTTTCTTAATCATTCTAGAGTTTCTTGCATAGCATTTTGCATTATTTAGATTGCATTCTAGAATTTCATTTTTGCATGAGTAAAAGTGCATGATAGGTTTCCTTTTTGCATCTTTCATCATTGAACAATTCTGAAATTCTTCATTTTTCACTTAGGTTTGAATCTTAGTACTTAGAAAGAATCCAAATAAGTCAAAAAATTATGAAAATTATGAAAAAAGTCCATACTGGGACTCATTCGCCAGCTTGGGCGAATTAGTCCCTTCTAACCCCTAAAACAACATTTTGGGTATGTCCAGGATCATGATGGGCCAAAAAGTGGCAATATGATTGGTATTTGTAATGTATCTGGCTGACAACTTTTTTTTACCCAAAATTGATAAAATGAAAATTGTTTTTAAAGGAGATTCGTAGCTTTCCACCAATATAAATTATGCTTGACTTTGAATTTAATAAATAATTATTATTCATTTTCTATTTGAATTATGACTAAAGTCCTGATTGATAGGCTAACTGGAAAACATCTATAGCTTTCAAATGGTACCACATTTTTAGAATCCAAAACATGAATCACATTCTATGCTTCACATACTATAGGATTAAAAAAAGAAAAAATAAATTTCATGAAGTTTTGACCAGGTTAAGGTGGTCACACATACGAGTTTTTATATTTTTTAAATGTTGTAATAAAAAAATCATAATTAATTATTTACTTAGAAAAAAATTACAAAAAATACGTATCACATCTAGACATGATTCCTCTACTTATGTCTAAAATATTATTAAAAAATATTATCATTTTATTGTGGTTAGGGTGGTCAGACAAACACCCACTTGTTATTTTTTCCCTAAAATTTAAGTACTATTGTATTGAAATTTCAAATTTTCACCAAATAGATTTTAAAAAAATAAAACTAAACCTAGTAGTTTAGAAACTACATTCAATTTGCTACAAATTATCTTCTTACATATTTTTGAAATAATATAGATATTTTATTCAAATTTTTACGTCAAGTTGTGTAACTCTGATTTTTCTAAATTTTTTGCCACTTAAGGGCCTATTTTTTCCATGATGATCCTGCACATACCCTTTTACAAAACTCAAAAATATATTTTTAGGCTTTGTAAGACCATTGAATCCATCCCCTATAATATAATTAAGGATCCACCTAATAGCTAGTAACAAAGTACCTTGTAGTAGAGAATTCATTAATTTAATGTGAAGTGTACCCTATACGAATTTACTTGACTACTTCACCTTACTCGAATTGTATGGCTAAGCTATTAATCCTATAGTTGATGTGGCATAATAAATATAGGAATGACCACCAATTAAGACTTTTTCTAGTTTATTTATTTATGTTTGCTAACATACAACATCTTGGAAGTGTGTGTTGGTTGTTGGACATAGGAATAATACTATCTTGAATTTTCAAGCATATTTTGGAGTTCTTACACGTCTCAATAATACATTTAAATATATGTTTTCATAACCTTTTTATTATATTTATAATGATTGTTTAAATTATATTATTATTATTCCTAAGGTAGCGTTGATTGGTTTAGAATAAAAAGATATTAATATTTGATAAACAAAGAAACCAAACAAATCATTATTTAATGGTCACAGTTTAAATTGGAAAAAAAAGGGGGGGGTGTCTACATGGTAGGAAAATGGTTGCATTTGAGGGTATCCAAGAAAGAGGGTAGTACATGATTTTACATAGGTTTACATTGTGGAATGAATCATAACCATGCACTTTCAAGATAACATCACTTTTTGGTTGAGAAGACAAATTCTCATAGTGTGAGGAGAAGATGGGGTGAGAATGGGTGTGTTTCAAAGTTAGTTAAAATAACCAATTAATCATGCTCTTATTGAGTTTTATCCACAAAGTAAAATAATAGGTCTGTTATCATTAGTTGGACATTAAACATTTTCAGCAATAATGCAATTTTGTGTAAAATTTAAATTATAAATCGGAATAATTATTTTTAATGTTTATATTTAATTATGAGATTTAATAATAATATTGAAAATTAGAAATTCAGTTATTGAAAAAGTCACATTATTATTCTTACTTCTAAGATTAAATAATCATAATATTAGCAAAGAGAACCGTGAAAAGAATTATTATTATCAACGAATAAGGAAATAATTAAGAATAAATAAATAAAATCTTGTCACAATTGAACAATAGAAATTAGTTCTCTTGGCACCAATTCTGACTGATCATAATGAAGTGGTGGCAGACGAATGTAATTAATTCTCTATCTACTCGCCACCCAAGGATGTCTCTTCAAAATCTAGATTGCTTGAATGGTTTTGTGGTTCGGTGGGCATTTGCGTTGGTTCACTGACAATACCATAATGGCTCTTACTGTCACATTTATGGTGGATTTGGTAACACTGTCGATCTTTATTTTGTGGATCTACCAGCCACCACCAGAAGCAATGATACAATGGTACACCATGATATAGGGAGAGAAGTGAAATAATTAGAAATGAGGATTCGAGGCTGGGGGTGATGATTTTCTTTTTGTAAATGTAGTGGGACATCTGTATGTGCAATGGGTTTTTGTGACCACTGTAACTTTTTTTAATTTTTTTTTGTAAGCAAGACTTTTTTTCTAGAAAGGTTTCCTAGTTCTAGAATTTTATTTTATTTTACTTTTGTTTTTCCCAAAGAAAGAAATGGAAAATGATGGAGTCATCACTGTTTATGGCAATAGCACAATTTTTGGTATGAAGAAATCGTCATACGTCTGCAAGGTTGGTCTAGCTCAAATGCTAGAGGGGGAGTTATTGTGGATGTTGTTAATGCTGAAAAGGATAGAATAGCTGAAAAGGCAGGGGTTGTAGTTGTGATGGCATTGAGGCACGTCCTTGCTAACATTAGAGGTCAAGGAGGAGCTGCCAGGATGAGCGATCTAGGTCTCATTAAGGAGATCAAGAATGTAGTAACTATACCTGTCATGGCCAAGGCTAGAATAGGCCATTTTGTTGAATCCCATATTCTAGAGGCAATTGGTATTGATTATTTTGATGAGAGCGAAGTCTTCACCATCGTAGATGATGCACACCAAATCAATAAACATAACTTTCACATACCATTTGTGTGTGGGTGTCGAAACCTTGGTGAGGCACTGAGAAGGATTACTGAAGGAGCTGCCATGATCAGGACTAAAGGAGAAGTTGGCACATGGAACCTTGCAAGACCAGGTAGGGTTACATAACCATTCGTTCTTTGAAATACATGTAATGTTTATATTGCAGCGCTTATAAAAAAAACACTTGGAAATCACCCACATGAAATTCTTATGGACCAAGAATCTCATAAATATGTACTATGGTTTATATATAAATCATCTTTTAGCTTCCTAATTGATGGATACCAAGCTTACTTTTTAGAGTATGATTTGCAAATTGGTATTTGAGATGCATACAAATGAGTACTACAATCTGTACATGATGATTTATTTTCTTGTGATCTACCAAAACCTGGGTAAGCCTCTTACCTATGTTGTGGAATCCCAGTTGTTTTAAGTTATATATCTATGGTGTTTCTAGAGATACTTTAGTCATGGTATGCCATTTTACAAGCCTGCAGCTAAATACACTAAGCTACAACTTCGATTTGGGCTCCAAAGCTCATTGGAAAATTTAGTATAGTATTAAATGCATTGCTCCAGTATAAGTCTGTAATATAGAAGAATGAGTCCTTTTAAGTGTAACAGGAATTTGAGTGGAAGGATGAATGCCTTGGGATCAGTAATTTAGTGATTGGGTTCAGCGCTAAGAACAGTAAATGAAAAGACCAGAAATTAATTATTTCTTAGATCCTAATATTAGCAGCTATATGTTGGAATAGGTGAATGACTTTTAGAATTCAAGTAGCGATTAAATGTCAGTGACTAAACTAAGATTTAATATATTAAGTTTTACAATCACAATGTCTAATTTGAATTAGCAATATATGGAATGCATTGAAGTGGGAAAAGTGATATCATCCCAATAATAACTATGAAGCTTTTCAATGGCTAAGATGATCACAATCATCAATAATATTCAGTAAAAAAAAATTAAAATGAGTGGTGAACATCATTAACCAATGAAATAAACTTATAACTAGCAGTATGTAGATTTTGAACAGCAAAGCAATAATAAAGTTGCTGAGTAATAATGTGCAATATAGGTTTCTGAAAATATACAATAATAGCAACTTAAACAAAATAGAAGATTTTATTCCCATTCTCATTATATACGCATAAGACTACATTGATATTGTGTTCTTGTTGGAGTACATATATCCAGTGTTTCTTTCACTATTTCCAGCTGTCACAGTATCTATTCTTTTAAAACACAAGAGATTTTTTTTATGATGGTTAATTCATGTTTGTAGTAATATTATTATTATTATTAGCAATAATGAAATAGAGGTTACTATAATTATTATTCATATAAATGTCAATGTTGGCATAATCGTTACTAACTCAGCTTGGAGGGGGATTGATAATTTCTCATAAATGCTGCCACAGTTTAGGAAGAATGTTAGTAATTAGTTGAGCAACATTTTGTTCCTATTGGGTTTTCTATTTTTATTTTTTTTTAACAGCCCTTTTAACATTGCTTTGGAACTATTTCTTTTGATGTTCAATAACAGTTGTTGTTAGTTGAATTGTGCAACAACTTCTTATTGTTTGTTGCTGTTTTATAACAACTTTATTCACTATTTTTGGAATGGGGCATTTGCTGTTTTGTAACTGATTTCTTGTTGTAATTCTTGAATTTTATTGCAAAACAATTGGAAGCTGTAAATAAAGCCAAGAAAAAAATGATGGTTCTATTTTATGAGTCAATTGGAGGGAATTTACGTTAGTGCACATAAATTTAGAAACATCAACAGTGGCATATCCCTTTATTGGTGAATTTAAAATATTACTCATGACTATATCTTATCCATTTTAAATTCCTTCCATCCTTTTTGATATTTCTTTTTTTTTTTAAAATGAATAGATATTGAATAATTAATATGGTTAAATTTGGTTTTTTTTTTTTTTGTGGGATGGTAGTGAATCCTTTTTTTTATAAGTAATTACATATTAAGGTATTAATATTAGTATTAATAATTGTATGATTTTGTGTAATCTTCAATTGGATTATGTGTGATCACATAAAATGTTGTTTATTAGTTCTCTATGATGTAGTTTAAATATACCCACCTTTGCCTCAATTATTTCCTATTCTAGGATTGGTTCCCAACTTCTGTAAAAATATAAATAAGAATGTTATGATACTATTGGAAAACCATTAGGAAATAATATCATGGAAACACAAACTTGGAACTTAAGCTTTAATATATTTAATGTTTTTCCAAACTGGAACTTTGTTGTTAATGTGCATCATTAAATTAATTTAATGGGGTTGATTTATGCATTTGAATGATTCATTATTAGAACTTGATTTACCTTATTTATAATATATTTACCTTGTAGCATATTGGATTACAAAATTATGTTGAAATGATTGTGAAATCAATGATAATACTTATGTACTTTCATAAATAATAATTATGTAGGTATACATATGGAAAGAGAGATTTTTATATTAATAAACTTACTCTTATACATTAGTAAGTAAAAATAATTATTAGTGTCCTTGATTACGAATATAGAAATTAATTAGTAGCATTGGATGATAAAATTGATGGTTGTTTACATCATATAAGTATGATAAATTATCTTTAAAGATGTTAAAAGTTGTGATTATTGATTCAGATATATATAGCCTTAAGATTACCATGTAAGCATTTCTATTCCTTGTTCTCATTTTTGTTGAATATAAGGATTGAGTATTGAGTTTGGTTGATCAAGAGGATTGCGTGTGTTATTTAATTGTTTTGGAATATTCTTGGGAGGTCTTGTATGTGGGTCCAGTCACAACCCTTGACCTTGAAATATTATTACCTATTATTACTATGTGAAGAGGTGATAGGGGTCTGCATTTGAGTTTGATGTCGAACTACGGTTCCTCTGTAAATTATACACGTAGGCAAGGCCGTCAAAGATGAGCCCCTGAGGAATTAGGTCCAGCCCCTAGGGTTTGCTCTCTTTTCATTACTTGAGTTAATATTTGGTCGGGTTCCTTGATTGTGTCTTTTGATCTTGAATGTGGTTCTAGAGCTAACTAATTCTTTTGCGTTAATGTGATTTTCATGTCTCCCTCTAAAACCCAACCATGATTGTATTAGCTATTTAGTTATTTAGCTAAATATTAAAATCTGTAAGTGGTCAAATGTTGTTATACTTTATAGGAAATGTGTACTTTGGAACTAAGATTTAGTGAATTAGTCACGTGTTGTGGTCAAAATTTGTAATTTGTGTTTTGTCCTTAATTGTAATTTGATAGAAAATTTTGGGCATTACAGGCTTCTATTTGGTACCTTAACTTGTATATATTAGTCATTTGCATTTCTGTAGTGCATTTTGTTAAATCTCACTTCAATTAGCTTATTTCATGCATTGTTCAATTTCACCTTTTTTCATCACGACATATCATTTTTAGATTGTTCCATTGTGTAATCAAAGACTTCAAAATTGAAAATTTCATTGCATTGTACTTTCTTTCATTTTAGCATGTTTTCTTTCAAAAGATATGCTCTTTCTTTGATTAAACATGGATTTTATAAGCATAATATCACCTTTTATGTGTTTTCTTTTGGCTACCATAATAGGGACTTTCAGAAACAATCCATTAATCCAATCCTTAATCTTACATTACCCATTGGTGAGAATGGTAATGTTGACAATCATAACACATGTATACTTGTTCTTCTTCCGATACCTCTCCTATTGGTGACGATGGAATTTTGGTACAAGAAGTTACAAGCATTCAAATTCTTGATTTTCCATCTCCTTATTCCCATTTGGATGACCTTACACAACAAGAGCATGATATCATAAACACATTCCTAAACATCACCATACCCAATCTACATGGTCATGACAATCAATCTTCTCCCCCTACTAATACCCCTCCTCGAAGTAACAAGGATAGGTTGGTGTTAGCAGACATACCTATTAAGAATCATGAAAACCTTGATCCTCCCTTCCCTAATGTCCCTATCCTATGGGAATCTTGATTTATTTGTAAACCATAGTGGTTTTTCTCTTGATACCTCCTCCACTTGTGATGAAGCTACTTTACAAACATCAAACTTGGATGAACATGTTACAAGATTTCCTTGTAGGGTAGATAACATGGAACAAGAGAATGATCCTATGGACATTCATCATTCCCCTCCTCATAATCCCATCATTGATCATTCCCCTATTGAAGTCATTTTGGAAGAACCTAGCCTTGTCAAGAACATGTGGCTTGTTGTTTTCCTCAAAAATTTCCTCCTAGGGAGAATATCATGGCATTTGAATGTGGAAAACAAGTGGTTCTTGATTGCCCTCACTTAGAGATACATAAAAAAAAGACTACTGAGGATATGAATGCACAAGTGTTCATTCAATCTCCTTTGATCAATGGACCACATACATATCTCGTACATCTTCATAACCCTCTCATCCTTTACTCACCTTCATTTAGTCTCACACAACATACCCCTAATTCCTCCTTCACAATTAATGGTCTTCGACATCATTCTTCCCAACACATTCAAACTTTCATCTCAGAAAACACTCTTGATTTGAATTCGTTAGATTTTGTATCCTCCTATATTGAAGAAGACACAATCTCACAATCTATAGAGTCTTGCATAGGTATGAAAACCAAGCAAGATGTATCTTTGACCCCAATCACATAACCATCTTCTCCTCTTGATCAAGAAGGTATCTTGTCATGAATTCTCCATGATAACTTGATCACCCTCCCTCCTATAACTCACAAGAAATGCTCTTCCAAGACTTCATTTTGTGCATATGATAGATTTCATGGTCACTCCACTAATGAATGCACTGCTTTGAGTCGTAAAATACAACATTTTTAGCAGTTTGGTATGCTTCCCTATGTGGGGGCATCTAATTCCTCTAATTGCTATTGATTTTCACTCTAGCTTGCATCTCATTAATCTTTTTGGCTCACCTTTTTCCTGTACTAAGTGTGGGCAACGTGTTTAGTAGCCTTGCCCTTGTATGTCACTTGTTGTTGCCTCCTTTGGGCTAGTCATTGACCTTTCATGAACATATCAGAGCAAGCTTGGGATGTTGATGACATGCCTTAGGTTGGGTCACATATGACATTCTTCTCTTTTTCATGATGAAGCTTATCAAAACATATGAATTGGCATAGGGCTTTCCGAGTAAGCTCTCATGTATTCCTCTTTCTCTTCTACTTTAAAGAAATTGCTTGCAGTATCAGCGCTCACAACTTATTTAAAGTGGGGACATACTATTATATGTTGTGCCTGTGTTTCTGATATGTGGTTGTCACTGATGTAAAAACTATTAGCATATAAATGTATTTGAAGTTGTATATGTCAAGGATATTGAGAAAATTGTAAAAAATTAGTTATAGGTTGTTAGTGGTTAAGTGAAGTTCAATATGATGGTATGTTCTATATGTTGAATATTAGAGGTTGTTGACTAAAGGGTTTCTTTCTGAGTGTATCTAGTTTATCCACCTCGAGTTTCATAGATCTGCATGAAGATTTGATCAAGTTATTAAGATTTTCATATAAACAATTTTTTTGTTTCTTTAGTTAGTGTTCCTGATTGAAAATGAGGCTATTTCAGTTATTTCAATTGTTACAAATGCTTCTCTACTAGTTATTAATGTTTTTGGATGCTTCTAGATCATGCTCTCTCTTTGTTGCATATCTGCATTGATCGTTGTGATCATGGTAGGAAATTTTCTCTTGCGTGTTCATATTTTTTATGTTCTTAGACAACATGGTGTTGAAGCATGTTGTGGATCTTCAAGGAGAATTTAATTGAAGTGTTTTCATGTTGAAGGTGTTGATTTAGGTCCTCACTATGTTATGGCCGACTTTGGTTGATACACATTGATTATTATGAATGATTTGGGCTGACAATTATATTCATTTTATTATTTCTTTATGGCTGACTTGTAGTAGTGAAATTTCTTGTTGCTGATATATAAGAGTGATTGTTTGTTTGAATTGAAGTGTGTGAGCATGTGTGTATGTGTGAATAATGTCCTAATCATTCGAAGTTAGAGGAAAGTGTGAACAAAAGTGAGGAAGAGTGAAGAGTTGTTCATGTGGTTTTTCTCCTAATAGGGTTTCCACATAAAAAAATATTGGTGTTATGTGTGCTTCTGATGTGTTCTTAATTTTTTTTTTCATGGTTAGTAATCAAATCTGAGAGTAAATTTAATAATTTGGATAAGTTTTGAAGTTTTGGGACAACTGATTCACTCCCCTCTCAGTTATCTACTCTTGTCTTTCCAACAATTGGTATCAAAGGCAAGTTCCTTGGAAGAAGTTTAACAACTTAAGGTGATCTGAGATGACAAGTTACAAGAAGGATCATTTGAGATTTGATAGAACAAATTACTCTTTGTGGAAGACTCAATTGGAGTGTCATCTGAGATGCATTGGTGAACCCTACTGGAGCATTACAAGTAATAGGTATGTTATTCCATCGAATAGTACATATGCTGAGTATAATATCAGGGCTAAAGAAGCTTTATTGAGCACTTTGACTGATTCAGAGAGGACAAATGTTATGGATCTAAAGATTGCTTATGAGATATGGAAAAAGTAGGAAGCCTTGTATGAAGGTGATGATAATGTGAAGATTGCTAAGTTGCAGATCTTGAAAGCAAAATATGAAAGGCTAAGAATGGGTGATGATGAGAATATTAATACTTTCATGCAAAGAGTGAATGAGCTTGTGTGTGGTATTAGATGTGCTAGTGGAAAGATAGAAGAATCTGATATTGTTACTAAAGTGGTTAGATCCCTACTTGATTCCTACAAAGTCAAGGCTAGTTCTATTAAAGAGCTCTAAATTGTAACAAACATAACCAGAGATACATTGGTTCATAAGTTGACTACTTTTGAGTTGAGTGAATTTGCTTATTCCTTCCTAAAGTTGAATCTACATTCAAGGCCACTACTTCGGGAAGAGATAGACATAGATATGAACCAAGTGAGAGTTCATCTAGAAAGAGATTCAAGTATGAAGATGAAATTAGACAGATTGAAGAAGAATAAAAAGAGATGGAAGAGCTAGAAGCACTTATTGCCAAAAAGGTACCAAGGGGAAAAGTATGAAGGAAAGTTTCCTCTTAAAAGTTTTTCTTGCAATAAGATAGGTAATTTTGCATCAAAGTGTCTAGAAAGAGCCCCTAAACCAAGACATAACAAGCCTAGATTTCAAAAGAAATGTTACTATGTTGTTGATGAAGGTGTAATAGATGATGATTTTGATAGAGATGATGATGAATGGGTATATATTGTTGTCAGAGAAAATATTTTTGTATCTACTGAATTCACTAGTTGTACAAATGTGGAGAAAGACCTAGTTGCTCAAATTGAAGAGAAAGATGAATGGGTAATTGATAGTGGATGTTCACATCATATGACAGGAAACAAAAGAAAGTTTGTGAGCTTTGAAAAATATGATGGTGGCGTTGTAAGATTTGGTGATAATACAGCTGGTTTGATCCATCTTGAGGATGCATTTCTCCTGATGGTAATCATAATACTAATGATGTTCTGTAAGTGGAAGGCTTGAAGCATAATCTTTTGAGTTTTGGTCAAATGGTTGATAAGGGATATAATATTTAGTTCAATGATGGAAAGTGTAGAATATTGAGTTTTGGAAATGTAATTGCATCAGGTACAAAGAAAAAAGGTAATATCTTTCAATTGAATGTTGCTAGTAAAATTTGTTTTATTGCTCAACTTGATGAAAGTTGGTTATGGCATAGGAGATTGTGTCATGTTAACTTTGATAATATTGTCAAGATAATTTCTACAAAGGCTATGAGAGATCTACATAGGTTGGTGAAACCTACTAATGCAATATGCAAGGAATGTCAATTGGGAAAGCAAACCATAATTTCATTTCAGAGTAAAAAGCATTGTTCAAATGAATTGTTAGAGCTTGTGCATGCTAATCTATGTGGTCCCTCTAAGGTTAGAAGTCTACAAGGTTACAGGTATTTCATGTTACTCATTGATGGTTATTCTAGAATGGTATGTGTTACTTTCTTAAGAGAGAAATTTGAAGCATTGAAAAAGTTCAAGATCTTTAAATCTATGGTTGAGACAAAGATAGGTTTGAAGATTAAGTGTATGAGATTAGATAGAGATGGTGAATTTACTTCCAATAAATTTAATTCTTTTTGTGAAGAACATGGAATAAAGAGACAATTTTCTGCACCATAGACCCCTCAACAAAATGGAGCTGTGGAAAGAAAGAATAGAACAGTTGAAGATATTGCTAGAACAATGATGTTGGAAGGAAATTTCCCTCATAACTAATGGAGAGAAGTTGTGAGTACTGTTGTGTAC
This sequence comes from Sequoia sempervirens, assembly GCA_007258455.2. Lineage (NCBI taxonomy): Eukaryota > Viridiplantae > Streptophyta > Pinopsida > Cupressales > Cupressaceae > Sequoia > Sequoia sempervirens. Next base: position 384,634,900 of record VDFB02193867.1, on the reverse strand, counting down.
ATATTCAACCAAACTGTACAAATCAAAGGTGATACTGGTAAGACCCCTTTTGAGCTATGGACATGTCAAAAGCCTTCTGTTAAATACTTTAGGATATTTGTTAGTAGATGTTACATTAAGAGAGATAAAGACATAAGAAATTTTTATGCTAGGAGTGATGAAGGTATCTTTCTGGGTTATTCTACTAAGAGCAAGGCTTACCATCTAGAACCTATGGATATTAATCTAATGATCAGAATGATAGTACAAATCAAGGAAAGCAAGATCAAACTAAAAATCAAGTGCAAATCAATCTGATAAGTTAGTAGAATGAAGAAGGAGAAACTGGTGGAAACAAAGAAGAAACTAAAAGTTGAAGAACAACCTAAGAATACTTTAAGGTATGTAAGATTGAATCATTCAAAAGATTAGATTATAGGTGATAAGAAAAAAGGTGTCCAGACTAGGACAAATATTGTAGAAGAATATTGCTTGATTTCTAAGACTAGGCCTACTAGTGTGAATGAAGCATGTAAAGATGAGCATTGTGTTCCAGCAATGAAAGAAGAATTGAAACAAATTGAAAAATAATGATACATGGACTCTCATTTCTAGACCTAAATATAAGAATGTTATTGGAACTAAATGGGTTTTTAGAAACAAACTAAATGAACAAGGTGAAGTGCTTAGAAACAAAGCAAGAATAGTATGTAAAGGATATTGAAAAATGGAAGTAATTGATTTTGAAGAGACCTTTTCCCCTGTTTCTAGAATTGAAGCTGTAATATTATTTCTTGCCTATGTTGCTCACAAGGATTACAAAGTTTATCATATGGATGTCAAATCAGCTTTTCTAAATGGAGAATTGGAAGAATAAGTGTATGTTGAGCAACTTGATGGATTCTAGTTGACTGATAAGGAAGATATGGTGTGTCAGTTGAAGAAAGCATTGTATGGACTTAAGTAAGCCCCTAGAGCATGGTATGCTACATTGGACAAGTATTTGATAAAGCTTGGATTTAACAAAGGTACTGCTGATAGTAATCTATATTTCAAGAATGATGATAAAGATCTAATTGTTGAAGTCCTTGTTGATGACATTATTTTTGGAGATGATGCTTTGTGCATGAAGTTTTCTAGTGAAATACAAAATGAATTTGAGATGTCTATGGGTGAGATGAAATTATTTTTGGGATTACAAATTACTCAGTTAGATAAAGGCATATTTATATCTTAGTACAAGTATGTGAAGGATTATTGAAGAAGTTCAGTATGGAAGATTCAAAGCTAGTTGGTACACCCATGGTGACCGGATGCAAGTTGACAACAGAAGATGATTCTCTGAAAGAAAATCACACAAGATATAGATCAATGATTGGTGGAATGTTGTACTAACTCAAACTAGCCCTAATATTATGAATTTTGTATGCATTGTTGCAAGATTTCAAGCTAATCCAAAGGAATCTCATGTGACTACTATGAAGAGAATTTTTAGATACTTGAAGGGAACTATTGATCTTGGCCTATGGTATCCTAAAGATGATGATCTTACTTTGAGTGCCTAAGTTACTGATGTTGATTGGACTGGTGATGTAAATGACAGGGAAAGTACTAGTGATGGAGAATTTTTCTTGGGTAAAAAGCTAATTTCATGGTTAAGCAAGAAGTAGAATACCATTTCTTTGTCCACTGCTAAGGCCAAATACATTATTTTTGCTAAAAATTATACTCAAGTCCTATGGATGAAGCAGATGTTGAAGGATATTAGAGTTGTATATGATGAGCCTATTGCTATATACTATGATAATTCAAGTGCTATAACATTTCCAAGAATCCAGTGTTGCATTCAAAGACAAAGCATATATCTATCAAGCTTCACTTTTTGAGGGAGAAGGTAAGTGAAAATGTAGTAAGATTGGAATATGTTCCTACTAAGGAGAAAATTGTAGACATCTTTACAAAGTTGTTGCCTAAGGATACCTTTGAGTATATCGAAGGAAATTTAGGGGTGATTTTCCCTTCTAATCAGAACTAAGGATGCAATGCAACTGCATCAATTTGTGCATTTCATAGACATATTTTGTTTTGGATTGATGTTGTGATGGCTGCTACTCAAGCAGAGTAGTTAGATGTTTAGAGATTAAAATATGTGGTTAAGAGCTTAAAGATTCTTTGTCATTGATGTCAAAGGGGGAGAAGAATCATGTGAAAAACTTGTGATTATCTAGGGAGAAGAGTTATGTGGGAGAAGAAGTCATGAGGAAGAATTGAGGAGAAAATGAGTCAGATCTTAAGGGGGAGTAAATGTCAAGAGTTAGTTGGGTTGATGCTATTTTTCACATCATGTGTTGCCATCAATGCCAAAGGGAGAGATTGTTGGATGTTGTGGTTGTGTTGTTGATATTTGGTTGTCATTGATGTCAACAGTACTAGCATAAATGTATTTGAAGTTGTATATGTTGAGGATATTGAGAAAATTGTAAAGAAATGAGTTGCAGGTTGCTAGTGATGTCAACAAGCTGGGAGGAGATTGTTGCAAGATTGTGTTTGTGTTTTCACTAATGACTGATGATAGTTGAGAATTTGTGTGATGCTTTGATTAGTTTCATTATGTTGTTGTGCCATAGAAAAAATGACTCTTTTCTTTACATGAGATTAATTCATGATTAATTGGACTTAATGAGGCCTTAATCTAGTATTGTGAGGCATTTTATGCATCCACGCTAGCTCTTAGAGCTTTGAAAACTAAATAAAATTCTAATAACGATGTCTCGTGAAGGTGTTGTTAAGTGTTGTAAGACATTAATACATTCTTCTAGACTATATTTACTATAAACTACCTAAAAGTCACCTTTTCATCACTAATCAAGTCCTATTTTGAGGTGTTGTAAAGTCTTGTAACAAGATTTCATGCTTTTCTAGGCACATTTTCACTATTTATCCCTTTGTGATGCTTTATTTGACTCCTTTATGCTCTCATATGTCTTAATTAAGTTTATTTTTGAATGTTAACCTGACAAATAACATTAAATACAACTTAATTCCTGACACCTATTTTGAAGCCACAGGTGGCCTTTGCTCCAAATTCAAAATATTTTAAATCTCCTTTCAGGTTTTTATTCAAAAACACTTGATGTCAGCCTATGATGAGGTATCAACAGGTTACTAAGGCACAAGACTCTACAAATAAGTGTTTTTCTCCTCATTTTACATTTCTCATCCACTAATTGAAGTTCATAATCATTAAACATTTTGACTCACACAATATAAAATACACTCGGCGTAACCATTGCACCTCCTTTCGGTCCAAGTGCTAGTTACATATTTTGTAAAAGATAAAGAACTAAAATGGAATTTTTTATTTATGCTTCCCTATGACCCTTCACCTTTTTCATAGTTAAGATGAAAATTGTCATATATAATAATAAAAATCTAGTTTACATGCCACTATTTTGCACTCCACAAATGGTGTTGTCGCATAGGGGAACAACTCAAGTTGTATAGGGAATGTTCTCTTATAAATACTAAGGACACATCATTACTAAGTACTGTAGTACTTCATGTTGTCAAAAAATTTAGTGATTTAATTTATAGTTATTCCTTTAAAAGTGTTGATATAATTTTACATTAAAGTTTGTTTTGCAATTGTTTGAAAGGTTTACATATATTTTTTAATATAGAAAATTATTTAAATATCATCATTGTACATTTCTCATAGTATTTTAAAGGGGATATTTTCACAAATATAAGAGGGACTCAAGTCTAGAATATTGTCTATAATTGAGTTGCCTACATGTGAGTAATAGAATATCATTTTCTATTTTCAAATATTCAAAGCAAAAACACATATAAACTCTTTTGCACTCCATATAGAACATTGCAAAAAAATGAGTAAGATAATCCATGAGTTATGTATGTTATGCAACACTCAAACTTGTTCAGAGTTACAAAATACTAGACTCATTATAGTGAAGGATTCGTGTAGCTCTAACAAATGCACACACCTCAAAAATAGGAGAATAGGAGTCTATTGTACATGATTTTTAATCCCCTGTTTTTGAAATTAATTCTTTTCTGAGTAAAAAAGTTTGGAACATACTTTATGCAGAATAGTATTCTAAACATTTTGACTCACACTAATATAAAATACAATCTATGTAACCATTGCACCTCCTTTTTGTGCAAGTGCTAGTTAGAAATTTTTGTAAAAGATAAAGAACTAAAATGGAATTTTAGATTTATGCTTCACTATGACCCTTCACCTTTTTAATCCCCTATTTTTGAAGTTATTTTTTTTCTAAGTAAAAAATTTTGGAACATACTTTATGCAAAATAGTATTCTAAACACTTTGACTCACACTAATATAAAATACAATCAATGTAACCATTTCTCATCCACTAATTCAAGCTAACCATTTCTCATCCACTAATTCAAAAACACTTGATGTCGGCCTGTGATGAGGTATCAACAGGTTACTAAGGCACAAGATTCTAAAAATAAGTGTTTTTCTCCTCATTTAACATTTCTCATCCACTAATTCAAGTTCATAATCATTAAACATTTTGACTCACACAATATAAAATACACTTGGCGTAACCATTGCACCTCCTTTCAGTCCAAGTGCTAGTTACATATTTTGTAAAAGATAAAGAAAAAAAATGCAATTTTAGATTTATGCTTCCCTATGACCCTTCACCTTTTCATAGTTAAGATGAAAATTGTGATATATAATAATAAAAATCTAGTTTACATGCCACTATTTTTCACTCCACAAATGGTATTGTCACATAGGGGAACAAATCAAGTTGTATAGGGAATGTTCTCTTATAAATACTAAGGACACATCATTACTAAGTATTGTAGTACTTCATGTTGTTAAAAAATTTAGTGGTTTGATTTTTAGTTATTCTTTTAAAAGTGCTAATATATTTTTACATTAATGTTTGTTTTGCAATTGTTTAAAAGGTTTACATATATTTTTTAATATATAAAATTATTTAAATATCACCATTGTACATTTCGCATAGGATTTTAAAGGGAAATTTTTTCACAAATATAGTAGGGACTCAATTCTAACATATTGTCTCTAATTGATTTGCCTTGACAAAATGACACTAGTTTGTTCATTACAAATAACTTCACAGTATTATATTTATTATAGTTTTTAACAAATTGAATATACATTGAGATACATCATTTATAATTGTTTTGAAACATTTCAATGATATTAAACATTGTTTTTATTACATACATAATAAATTCAACAATTTATTTAAAAATATCATTAAAGAAAAATCTCATATATATATAGCCGATATGTTATATATTGTAGGAGCTTTGTGCTAGAAACTTGTCTCATGCCAACAAACTACAAAAATTTCCCACAAAACTAATAATGATTTTAGTGAAATTGTAGGTGACTTACAATCTCCATCAAATCTCATTTAATCCACCCCTTGCAATCAGATTACTCCACTACCTGCAATTGGATTTGTCCATCGCCTGCGATCTAATTTGAACTAATCTTCACCTTTCATCGCCCACTATCTCCTCCATGCACTAACACTTGATATCTTAACCACCAAAGAGTAGATGTTTCAAGAAATAATCAATTCTCTATGCAACACTCATGGCTTCACTCCAAGACTTCATTCTTCAGGGATTCTCACCAAGAATGGCATGTTTCTTAATCATGGAGGAGCAAATGTGACAAGAATCAATCCATCATCTATGCATTATTCAATGCTTCCCACTAAGATGGGGTATGATGTACTTCTTAACCACAAAGGACCAGATGTGAAGGAAAGTATAGCTAGCCTCACCTTTCATAATCTATTGAAAATAAAGGATTCAAGGTGTTTTTCAAGAAGAACTCAATCCAAGCTAGGGAAAACATAGAAGAAGCCATTCACTTAGCCTCTATTCATACTATCATATTTTCCCCCAATTATGTACAGTTGGTTTGGTGGAATTCCTATGTTTTGTGAAATTCAGCCTTATGAGCTTTGAATGAAGAACGAAGAAGGTGTGTATGCTCAAACATTTTAGGAGCACACTGGAAAGTTTGAGAGTCATGTACTGATGAATGGAAGAAGGCCCTTTCTAAGGTTTCATTCATCAAGGGCTATATTTTTTAGGGGTAACAAAAATCCTTTTACTTGTTCTCTTGCTCTGTTTTCATGTATTTTCTCATTCTTGGTCACTTAATGGACATTAATATTAAATGTAATTTGAATTTATGAAATAATCTTAGAGGAGATTAATCCTGAATTATTTTCCCCAATTTAAACTTGGTAAGATGCACTATACTTTCAACCCAGTTGAATCTGTAATGGGAGACATATTTACCTAAAACATGCATACCTGTCACTTGTTGAATTTCATATTTTGTAATCTACAAATGGCTTTCTCCAACAATATATTGATTGTAGACAATGAAATCGATGAGAGTAGTACAAAGAATAGTGTCACTTCTGTAAATGAGAGTCATGTGCAAGAAGTGATTGTTGTGAGGGGTTCAAATCATTGTGCCACATTGAATATAGGCTCTCTAAACTTTTATCTATGGTCCTTCACGTTGGACTGCCAGATCTTACCCTCCTGCTTCTCGCTCAATTTTCTACAATTCCTTAACGACAATACAATAGGATTAGATGCATCATTTATGAGCTTCATTAATAGGGGATATAATACATGAATGTGGTTATGCAAGGCACGTGTGAGGGGATATTTTTTCTACTTCCATGTATCAACCATTCTAAAACAAATGGTCGGGAAGGGGTAACATCTAGAATAGTAGACATTACCACCATTGATATGGTGGCACAGATTGAGGGACATGTTAGTTATTATAAAATATTGGTGGCAATATTTTTTAATTGAATGTGTTTATTATCATTTATTTAATTTTTTTTTTTTTTCAAACTATGCTATTTATTTAATCTTATTTCATAATTATTTCACTATATTCTTAAATATTAGGATATGTTAGTTATTTTTAAGTTTTAATGTTTATAGTTATAATATGATTTTTTTTGTTTTATTTCTAATGTTGAATGTCAATTATAGATAAATGTAATTAAGAAAAATAAATGTGAAAGATAAGGTATATTTGAAATTTTATTTATACTACTAAGAATCATTTTTTCAACTTGCTATACCAAAAATTATAATTCAAAAGCAAATTATATTTGTTTCCAACATTTATAGATAAAATATCTTCTATATGAATTTCAAACTTCTATTACAAACTTATATAAATGCTATAGAGAAATTATCATGTAGGCATACATATACTTCTGTAATGCCCCACCACGCAACCCTAGGGGAAGTTGCACTTAACTAACCAAATGCAACAATTTTTTTTTTTTGTTTTTTTTAAAGAACATTAACATACAAGTTCACTATACTTTGCAAACATCCCCTAAGGCTACGAGACAAAGATTACCTAAACCAGAATTAATCAACCAAGGAAAGAAAACATAACATCATTCAATTAAGGAATTAAAGTACATACATTCCCTACATGATATAACATCAAAGACAAATCGATACATCATGATATCCAATAACAATTGTTTACATTATAATTACATCATTCATTCTCCGAATGAGGTAAATCAAATAAACTTGATAAATTATTACAATTTCCACCTTGATACAAATTAGGGGTAATAAAATACAAGAATAACATAAATGAAAGAAACTAGAGGAGCAACTGGATCCAACGAGCTCTCCAACATGAAAGTCTCATCCACACAATCACGAACAAAGCCAATGGTGTAAGGTGCATGTTCCACCCAACCAAGTGAAACCCAAAGGCTCACCCCCCATGCTAGGAGATAGTAACAAGGATTTCAGGTTAAAACCAACTACCTCTAGACAGAGGCTAAACATAACTGAACCGACTCAAATACCAACATCACTTAACACAGTACGAGAACTCACAAGACAATACATTGCTTCCAGGTTACATAAGACAAGTACACCCTTGTACAACACACAATAACTAACTAACTGTTGACGTAGGGAGAGTGTCATACATAAAGTGCCATGAGTTACTCTAGCTCAACCTTCCTAGGCTAACAAACACCCATCATGGGTTACCCTGGCTTGCCTCTACCGGCGCTAGACCCTCATGCAAAACTATGCATCTCATCTCATCTCGAGTCTTAACAATGCATGTTCCATGAGAGAGGCATTCTTTAACTTTATTAGTGTGAAGTTTCCCATTAATTGAACTTTTAGATTATCACTTAATTAAACCCTAGGTGAGTTACCCTGACACCACTTTGGGAGTCGGACCCCCACAAAGGGCCACTCTCCTACTGACAACACTAGGATACAAAACCCCCAATTTAAGGGTAGACAAGATGTACAAAACTATGACCAATTTTGACCTTAACACATAGGGACAAATGACCTATTCATAGTACTTGGGTATCCATGACCTACCACATATCTCATTTATGATAACCGGTGATAACTCAACTACCACCACAAGGTTAACTGACATACCGACAACCTTTACTTTTAAAATGACAACCTCAAATAAAGACTTACAAAATCTAACTCAAATTCCAACAAGAATGTACGCCCTACGACGAAGGGAAGCTTACAAATAATATAAGGTAATCTACATTAGGATTTCATAAATCCAATCAGTCATTGCATTAGTGCACTTAATCAAATTAAATCAACTAATATTCGGATTTCCTAAATCCAATCAATCACAGTTTTTTTTTCCTTCCTTGCATCTATCTAATAAAAAAAAACAAATCTAAATTTCATTCCACGGCATTGCAATAAGTCACGTCGTTCCTTCATCCTTAATATCACAACCAAATCATAATCAAACAGTTTATTAACTAACATCATTTGATTAAAATAACTCTTTCATTGATTCAAAATTTCACAAGTATAATTGTAGTTGAACACTTAAATAATTAAATCGTTCAACTAACATCTATTTCATTTTACTCATTCTAAATTTCCTATTATTTTTATATTTAATATAATTAAATAAATATTATTTAAATATTATAATAATATTATATATATATAATATTTTATATATTATTCATATAATATAATATAATATATTATATTACATATATAATATATATATATTATTATATATATTAATATTAATGTAACATTAAATAATAATTATAAAACAAACATAAAAAAAACAAAAACAAACAAAAAAAATCTGAGTTTGCTAGAAACCGCGAGCCTTAAAGGCCGTGGCCTGTGTGAAGCTTTACACAGTCCGTGGCTTATGGCCTCGGCTGTGTGGAGTTCACATAGCCCATGGCTGTTCCGGCCGCGGCTGTGTGTTCCTCACACAATTTGTAGCCCATGGCCGCGGCTGTGTGGTGGTGGTGGAGTTTGACCGCCCACCCCACAACAATAAACAAAAAAAATTACCATTTTATTTTATTTTCACAGCCATTGTCAATGGCGAAAATACAATTATTTTTTCTAGGTTTATCCCAAAGTTTAAAATTTCAAATAAAATGAATATATATTTGTATATGTATGAGTAAATATATCCATGTCTTGATATGCATGGGTATATTTACTCATATATATACCTAGATTTTGATTTCAGACTTAAATTGTAAAAATAATCCAAACCCATTTCAATAATAGAACTTATTTTCCAAAACAACAAAATGGGTTTTCAAAAACTAGTTCTACAATAGAGTTTTCTTTGATTTTTTTCTCTATTTCTTGGTGTAAATTCCTTGTTTAGTTTCATTTCCAAAACTATCTATAATTTTGCAAATTTGAGAGCTTTTCCACAGTGAATTTCATTGAATCTAAAATTACATTTTCAATCATATAACCTCATTCAAAAGAAAGCAAGAAGTAGAAGAAAGAGTGATGGAACCTTGTGTTTCCTCCAAATTTGGAAGCTTTAAACAATGGAGAATCCCAAGCCCTCCTTCAATTCCACAATTCTAGCCTCCTCCAAGCTCTCCACCAAAATCAAACCAAGAATTCTTCCAAGAATTCAAAACCAAGTTTTTGCTCTCCCTTCCCAAATTCAAAATTCTCCAATAAACATGAATTACCTTATGCCCTTTCTTCTCAAAATTTGTCAAAGCCCTAAAATGGACTCACCCACCAAAATTTATTGCTAATTTAGATATTTTCTATTTTGCAATTTTCAAACAATTTCTATTCTCAAATGAAATTTGCATAATATCTTTTAAATAAAATTACATTTTCAACCCAAATGAAAATTTAAATTTTCTTTTAACCAAATTGAATTCAACAATTCATAATGCCATTCTCAATTCTTTTTCAACTTTATTTCTAAGAAATTAAATATAAGACATATTTCTAATTTATGATTTAATCCAAATATCTAATAATGCCCACACAGCTAAACTAATTTAATTTATCCCCATTAATTTAATTAGTTAATAAAATAAATCTAATTCAAAATTAGATTATTTTATTAATTAAATTAAATTAATTAATTAATCACTAATTTTCCAACATCTCAATAAGACAAAACAATCATCATTATAAATTCCAAAAGCCATTTAATCCCTTTTAACTTGAAATTTTAAATATAAAGCCAAAGGGGAAACTAACAATATAAACACTGAACCCGACTAAGACCGACGACACACTATGGCTAGGGGGATGGTTTGACATAGAAATCCTAGTTACTATCTCCTAATCGATACTGTTGGTCAATGGACACGCTCAAACCTGTGAAACCAGGTGGAGTTGATGCCCTGTGCCTACATCCTGCATACAATACAAGTGTCGAAACATGCATATAATATATATTAAAACACACCGTGAAAAAGGAAATCACGGAATCCCAGGGCACTCGCATGCGAGTGATGTGATCCTATCCCCTTCACCAATACAATATCACTAACTGACGCATCTAATCATCAATGATATAATCCAAACATAAAGCATCAGTAATTCACATACATGCTAATTTAGTCCATAACATGAAATAATAATATCTAAATAAAGTACCATCACATCAAAACATAATGTTTACATCGCTTAACAGATAGCGGTTAAAATAACTAAGTTCCATAGTCACAATGCAACATAAATAAAACATATTATAGAAGAACACTGTTCGATCAAAGAGAAAAATGGAGGGGTGTTACAACTTCTCTATCAGCGTACCCCTTACACCCCTCCTGGTGCAAGTGCTAGTTAATATAGGTGGAGGGCTACTTGAGGGCTACCCCTAGCCATAAGAGGCTCTTTTCTTTGTGAGTGTTAACCTAAAAGATTCCTCAATGCTTAAACTATTCTTCCCTGGAGGAAACTCCCAATCAAAGGCATGGATTAGTGACCCTAAATTGTATTGTACCACATCAATTCCCATCCTAGTGCCAAGACAAATACGCCTTCCTTCACCAAAGGGTATGAGTTGGAAGTCACCACCAAATGGATCAATTTTGGAACCAACAAACCTATTAGGATCAAATTCTAGGGGATTGACCCATATTTCTGGGTTCCTTCCAACACCCTAGATATTGAGTGTGAACCGTGTTCCCTTAGGTATGTACTAGCCACCAAATTGACAAGCCTTTGTAGAAACTCGTGGAAGGCTAAGAGGATTGGGAGTGTGTTTACGAAATACTTCCTTGCAAATGGCCACTAGGTAGGGAAGCTTTGGAATGTCCAATACTTGGAGGCACCTATCTTTACCAATAACTTCATCCATTTCAGCCTAGGCATGTGTTAGAAGTTTCAAATTTAGGATAAGCTCTGAAAGTGCTCATTCTATCACGGTACATGATGTGTCGGTTCCTCCAATGAACATATCCTGCAAAACACATAAAATAAAATCAATTATAGTTTGATTTTTTCACTTCGAAATAATATGAAGAATAATCCACAATATTCCAATCCTACTATCTACTAGTGCATATTAGTATATCTTAAACTAATATAAAATTATTATAGAAAGACAAAATTTTATATAGTATTGTGGCAAGTTACCTTAATCTAAGATGAGTTCCCCCAATTATAATATTTAGCTTTAATTTAAAAAATCATAAAACCTTATAATTCTATGTCTATAATTTAAAAATTTTATTTCTTATTCACTCATTTGCATAGTTTGAAATTAAATAATAATTTTTTAAAATGGTCAATTATTTGTTTATAAACATTAGAAATATAAATGATAATATTAGTTACTCTTCTATTTGAATATTGAATATTAGCTTGCACATTAATTTATTTTGTATTATCATTTCCTAAAAGATTAATATATGAAAACAACATTTCACACACTAGTAGAGCAATTTATCAATATATCCAAAATGTTTATGCTATAATTAATGTTTGAAAAATCTAATGAACATATAATATTGTTAGTTTTATTTGAAAGAAACTTGAATGATAGTTGATCACACTAATATTCTTAATAATTCAATATTTTGTACATAAACAAATAATTGTCTACACTTGAAACTCTATACTTCATTTTTCATCTTTATTTTAATAAAAAAATATAATATTTCTAATGCATTGTATCAAAAGTAGTTATGATGCAGGAGGATGCAGTGGTGTGAGGGAAATCTTGCATCACCCAAAAATATTTTTTCCATTTATGTTCTTGTTGTTTCCTTTTTATAGATGTTTTTGCATTTATGGATACCCTTTTCGTCGAATAAGAGTTTCCAACTTTCAGAACTGCTTTTCTACTTTTTCTGCACAACTGCTATTTTTAGCAGGTATGAATTTGAAGGCGTGGGAAGACAAAAATTTATGGGAAGGTTTAGGATAGAAAAATAAGCACTTTGGTTAAAGAATCAGGTTAAGATCATTCACGGGTTGAAAGTTATTCAAGTTCCAGTTTCTGCTTTTTGCCCTGAAAAACCTTCTGAGTTAGATGTTTGATGATGTTGTTATTCCTTTAGTGGACATGATTATTTCATATGACATTATGGTTTTGATGATACTATTGATATTATGTGGTGATAGCTTAGACTGTTACTGATTATATGATGCCATGGATATTGTGATGACATTTTATTACGATAGTTTGATGGAGTTATTTGGAATGCAGTAGACTAGAGAATAGTAATTTATGATGTGATGCAAATTAATGTAAATTTATAATGCTTAGATGATGATATGTTTTGGTGAGGGGACAGGTAGCATCACTCATTCGCGAGTGCCCTGCTACATTATGAATCCTTCTCACAATGCTTTGCAATTGATTATATGTATGTATATTGTATATCACCTTGTTGGATGCAGGCTTTGCAGGAATAAGACTCGATTCCACCTATTTCGATAGGTCTGGGTGAGCATTGAACCAACCCAATGGTAGGAAGTTGAACAAAGGTGGCATGAAAAGTAACTCCGCACCAAGGTGTCAACAGTTTTGTATCTTCTTGGTTTGTGCGTCTTGGTCATATTCATTGTTGTATTGGTCTTTGTATGTCATTGTGATTTTTATGAATTATTTAATGTGGGTATGGTTTTATATTATGATTTAAATAATTAAGTAATTAATAAAATAGAAACATAAAATAATAATTAAATATAGCAATGAATAAATATTAGTAGTAGTAATAAAAATATTGCATTTATTTTGTATTCTACAATGGTTGATTTTAATTGTTTAATATGAAAGTAATTAGTTAATAAAGTATTATGGAAAGATATATATATATTTATTTATTTAAATAAAAGTTCAGGTTTGTGGATTTAAAATTTATTTAGTTTTAATTTAATGCATGAAAAATGAAATTGAAATATGGAAAAGGCAACAAAAGGGAATTAAGGTTAAATATTATTTGATTTTATTTCTTGAAATGTGACCTCTGGTATTCACGGGAAGAGGAATTGAAAGGATTCCTGGGCATGGAATTTATTAAGAGTTTTTCTTTGTTTGAGGGGTTTTGGGTTCAAATGCTGGAGGAATTTTATTTCCAATTGTTTTCTGTCCTTAGTTCTTTTTCTATTTCTGGAGAATTGGTGAAGAGGAAGGAAGATTTGGATCTGTTGCTGGAAGATTGGCAGGAAGTAATTAGTGCAACAAGAGGATCAAAGCTTCTTCAATTTTCTGCAAGCGAAGGACGCCAGGTTCTTTTCTTTTAATTAATTATCTTCTGTTAAAATAGGAATTGCCCCTGTGAATGAAATTTGTATTTAGGGTTGAAAATTAAATAATGGTGGGAAGAAAATCTATTGGGGTTATTACTTAAGCACTGGAAATAGACCAGGGATTGTGATTATGATTTGTCCAAATTGAACTTCTGTGGGTTTTGGGCTGTTCAATTAAAAAGGGGGGTTTTATTTCAATCTGGAAATGAATAGTAGCTTTATTGTCTCATTTGTTTTTTTTTTTTTAAATATATATATATTTATAAAACAAAATACATACTTGGTTAAGAACAATTTCCCTTTAATGAAATTCTGGACTGTAATATTCATGTTATAAAATATTTTCTTTGTACTGAGTACAGTGTTTATTTTATTTCTGATTTCGAAATGCCCAAATTTTAATAAATATGTAAATATATATATATATATTCATACATATGTAAATAGTGAATAAAAGAAATTAAATTTATTGAATTTCGTTATTCCCCATCGCACTGTGCACCGTATTAAATTTTGGGGAAATTATTTATATTTTATATTTTGTTTGTTTGGCTGTGTGTGGGGGTCGGCCTTGGCCGTAACCACCACCCCGCCACTGGTCCATGTGACAGTCTGCAGACTATCCACGACAGTCCGTAGGACTACCGTGAGCAGTCCGTAGACTGCCCACGGCCGGCGGCGTAGTTTCCCGTGCTGTGTGTGTTGGGAATTAAAAATTTCCCATTTAAATTTAAATGTAATTAAATCTCGGTTAATATGCGAATTTTATATTTTTAATTCTATGCGGATTTTTATAAATATATGTATATATATATGTATATATATATATATAAATATAAATATAAATATATATATATATATCAATATATATATATGTATATATATATTTATATTTATATGTATATATATACATATTTATTAATTTACTTATTTTGATTCCTCTGATTTATCCATTACTGTACTATTGAACTAATCTAACTGTTATTAAAAAAAAAAAAAAATATGTTCTGTTTCCTTTCTGATTTATTTATATATTCTATTAATTTAACTGTTATTAAAAAAAGAAAGCAATATATGTAGATTCTGTTTCTTTTCTGATTAAAATAAAGCAGAATCTGTTATAATAAAATTGATAGTAAAATAGAAAGAAATATGTTCTTATAGATTTGTTAAATTACAACTTTGAGAAGATATTGTTAGTAGAAAAATCAAATACAAATATATGACAACTTTGTTTATTTATTTCTGATTTTAGTATGAATATAGTTTAGGAATAGAATTTATTATTGAACTTGTTTTGGAATTAAATAAGTTATTCCTTTTAGTTTTATTTTTGAAATTAAATCTTGTTGCAATGTTGGGTTTGGGACTTTGTTATTTCATGGATGTGGGAACCCTTTTTGTGTTAACACTTTAGTCTCCCAGAGGATGTTGGTTTTGTTAAATTTATACCTTTTCATCTTGAGTTTTGTTGAGTTATGTTTTATTAATGGGGTGTACTGAATTATGAGATTATGTTATGGTATTTTATTTGTGAGATGGTTTATGCCTCGTGTATTGCTTTTGTTGTCATAGTTTGATGTTCATGATTGGCATGGTACAACCCCTGTTTCCTTTTTGTATTGGTGGGTCTCTAGGGAGAGTGGCTCCTCGTGGGGGCCGACGCCCCGTTTAAGGGGAAGGGCTCAGGATAACCCACGAGTGAGTTAGTAATCAAGTGAACATCTAATAATTAACCTAGGAGGGTTGGGTAGTAACAACATTACAAGATTTAAAATATGGACGCCTCGTCTTCATTAGTGCTTCCGCAGGTTAATGGAAGGCTGAGAAGGCCATGGTCGGCAAGGTTGTAACCTCGTCCTCTTGAGAGGTTTATTGCTCAGTATTAGTCACCCTATGGACTGGTGCCTCCAGTTGGGAGGAAGATCATAGGATAGCCATAGATGGAACCGGCACCTCCAGTTGGGAGGAAGAGCACAGGACAGCCCATGTAGGACTATGCGATGACACTCTCCCCTAGTTGCCCATTTGTTTGCGTTATTATGTTCCTCTAGAAGTGGGTTATGGGAGTTGATTTAGATTGTTGTTTGAATTGATTTAAATTGATTTATGATTATTGTTTTGATACATCTTTAGCGTGCATTGTATAATCTCATTTATATTTTATTTACGATCTTGCATCTTTATGACATTGTGATATGATGTTATTGGTTGCTCATTTTAATTGGTGTATTGTGTGATGGATCTATGTTGGTACTTTTTGTATGGTTGTACTTTTGTTGTCATTCTTGGTCGGAGTTACTTCTCTGTCACCTCTTAGCACGGGGGTGGTGGGGTGGAACGTGCTCTGCACACCGTTGGGTTCCCCATCAGAGTTCGTGGCTTCAGTCTCATCCAGTTGAAGATTTATTCTAGTTGATCTCATTTTATTTGATAATCTTGTATATTGTATTCATCCCACATGTTTGGGATTCATGATGTAACTATATTGATGATGTAACATTTGAAAGATGATGTAATGTATTTATCTACTTTGTAATTTTAATTGGCTATGTAATTTCCCATGGGTTTATCTTGTGATGGAATTTATGTATGTATTTATCTAATGTTGTCATTTATAGTTCCTTTTTGATATCTTATGAGATGATGTTTAGTAATGTCTATTTTTGATGTGACCTCATGGGGCCCCAAAGGACATGGTTAATTTTGTTGTTTGTGTTTAATGGAATGATGTATATGAGTATGTATATGATCATTTAATATCGGTATGATGACTATTGATATTTCTTTAAAATATATATATATATATATATATATATATATATATATATATATATATATATATATATATATATATATATATATATATATATTTGTGTTCTTTATGTGTTTGTTCTTTGGGGCTTGCACGGCGGGTGTTACAACTTGGTATCAAAGCCAAGGTTGCACATGCTGGGGTCTCTGGGTAGTTATGTCCACTAGGTAACCTTTGCATGTTGGCTCTTGAGCTTATGGGTACCTTTGTCTTGTTGTGCAGAAGCATGCCTAGAGGTAGAGGTAGAGGTAGAGGTAGAGGCTGAGGAAGAGGCCGAGGTGGTGGTCATGGGGCCAACCAACCAAATCCTTCACTGCCAAGTTCTCACGGTTCTAAGTCTAAGGAGCAACAAAATTCTCAGAACAATCTGTCGGGCAGTGGACCGAATCCAGAGCAACCGGGGTTGGATGGGCAGTTGCAACATCTTTTGGGTGAGCTTCTTGATAGATTGGGCCCTAGACCTAATGGGGATCAGCCGGTTGAGAGAGAAAGAGAAAGGTCTCCAAGGCACAGGGGAGCTTCAGTTGATCAGGATGCTTTATTAGCTGGTCATATGAGAGATTTAATGAGGGCTCATCCACCTACCTTCGATGGCTCTGGAGGAGGGATGGAAGCTGAGACCTAGTTAATTGTTTTGGGCCAATGCTTCGCAATGCACCCCTATGGTAGTAATACCAAGGCTCGATGTCCTGTTATGCATTTTCGAGGTTTCACGTCCACTTGGTGGCAGCTTGAGGAACATAAGTTGCATATGGATATCAGTATGGTCACTTGGGAATTTTTCTTGGAAAGGTTCAGGGCTCGCTTTCTCTCAAATCATTAGAGCCAGCGCAGGGCGGATGAATTCCACGATCTTAAGCAAATGGCAATGTCAGTAGAGCAGTATGAACATCGCTTCTATGAGCTAAAATAGTATGCAGGGATTAGCCATGATGAAGGGATGTTGGTTTAGCACTTTGTTCAAGGTTTGAATGCACGCATCAGTGGTGGTGTAAGGGTCTTTGAACCTAAGACCATGGAAGTTGCAGTCGAGAAGGCTCGTTTGGTAGAGGAAAACTTGGCCATGGCGTTGGGAGGTCATGTAGGGGTTCAGATCGGTAGTGTGCCCACTCCTAGAGCTAGTTCTCATGGAGGTCAGTCACAGGAAGCAGGATCTTCTAGGAACAAGAATCCACCTCCTAAAGGGGGCCAGCAACATCAGCAATAGCAGAAGCATCAGCAACAACAATCGCAGTCGAAGCATGAAAAATTTCAAACTCAGCAAGGTGGTCACTTTCAATTTCGCAAGGATCGAAACCAGAACCGTACATGTTCAGGATAGCCTGCACTGAGTTTTTAGTCTCCACCTAGTCATGGGAGTTTTTAGCAATCGAATGCTCCATCTAGGGGAAGAGGTTTTGGTTGAGGTTCTGGATGTTTCTTGTGTGGGCAGCAAGGGCATATTGCTAGGATGTGTCCTCAAAAGAGTGCTTTAGAGTTTAGTCAGAAACCAGCTATGTCCAAGCCGACCATGGGAGATGTAGGGAGATCTCACCGAGTCTTCGCAACAGTGGTTAATCACCAGGTTGGGTACCTAGATGCAGGCGTAGAGGCTTCTGGTAGAGAATGAGGTTCTGGCGTAGGAGCTCGTGAGTGAGCTCAAAAGGGTTCTTTGGTGTCCTAAACATTGTGATCTTGGCGTCATGGGAAAATGTCTCCTGTATTTGAGAATCATATTTGTTTTCTTTTATTTAATGGCTTCCCGGAGTAAGCCATGTCATAGGGGGGAAGGATGTAACACCCCTCGTACTATTTAGACTTATTATTTTCTATGCTTTGGTTTGGTACTATGATGATACTATTATTATTTGATTTGGTTGGTTAGATGTTTGATGATGTTGTTATTCCTTTAGTGGACATGATTATTTCATATGACATTATGGTTTTGATGATACTGTTGATATTATGTGGTGATAGCTTAGACTGTTACTGATTATATGATGCCATGGATATTGTGATGACATTTTATTATGATAGTTTGATGGAGTTATTTGGAATGTAGTAGACTAGAGAATAGTAATTTATGATGTGATGCAAATTAATGTAAATTTATAATGCTTAGATGATGATATGTTTTGGTGAGGGGACAGGTAGCATCAC
The DNA here is from genome assembly GCA_007258455.2 of Sequoia sempervirens. Classification (NCBI taxonomy): domain Eukaryota; kingdom Viridiplantae; phylum Streptophyta; class Pinopsida; order Cupressales; family Cupressaceae; genus Sequoia; species Sequoia sempervirens. The sequence goes on along the minus strand of VDFB02193867.1, from coordinate 384,615,851 downwards.
TCATTCGTGAGCGCCCTGCTACACTGTGAATCCTTCTCACAATGCTTTGCAATTGATTATATGTATGTATATTGTATATCACCTTGTTGGATGCAGGCTTTGCAGGAATAAGACTCGATTCCACCTATTTCGATAGGTCTGGGCGAGCATTGAACCAACCCAATGGCAAAAAGTTAAACAAAGGTGGCATGAAAAGTAACTCCGCACCAAGGTGTCAACAGTTTTGTATCTTCTTGGTTTGTGCGTCTTGGTCATAATTATTGTTGTATTGGTCTTTGTATGTCATTGTGATTTTTATGAATTATTTAATGTGGGTATGGTTTTATATTATGATTTAAATAATTAAGTAATTAATAAAATAGAAACATAAAATAATAATTAAATATGGCAATGAATAAATATTAGTAGTAGTAATAAAAATATTGCATTTATTTTGTATTCTACAATGGTTGATTTTAATTGTTTAATATGAAAGTAATTAGTTAATAAAGTATTATGGAAAGATATATATATATATATATTTATTTAAATAAAAGTTCAGGTTTGTGGATTTAAAATTTATTTAGTTTTAATTTAATGCACGAAAAATGAAATTGAAATATGGAAAAGGCAACAAAAGGGAATTAAGGTTAAATATTATTTGATTTTATTTCTGGAAATGTGACCTCTGGTATTCACGGGAAGAGGAATTGAAAGGATTCCTGGGCATGGAATTTATTAAGAGTTTTTCTTTGTTTGAGGGGTTTTGGGTTTGAATGCTGGAGGAATTTTATTTCCAATTATTTTCTGTCCTTAGTTCTTTTTTTGTTTCTAGAGAATTGGTGAAGAGGAAGGAAGATTTGGATCTGTTGCTGAAAGATTGGTAGGAAGGAATTAGTGCAACAAGAGGATCAAAGCTTCTTCAATTTTCTGCAAGCAAAGGACGCCAGGTTCTTTTCTTTTAATTAATTATCTTCTGTTAAAATAGGAATTTCCCCTGTGAATGAAATTTGTATGTAGGGTTGAAAATTGAATAATGGTGGGAAGAAAATCTATTAGGGTTATTACTTAAGCACTAGAAATAAATCAGGGATTGTGATTATGATTTGTCCAAATTGAACTTCTGTGGGTTCTGGGCTATTCATTTAAAAAGGGGGGTTTTATTTCAATCTGGAAATGAACAGTAGCTTTATTGTCTCATTTATTTATTTTTTGAAAAATATATATATATTTATAAAACAAAATACATACTTGGTTAAGAACAATTTCCCTTCAATGAAATTCTGGACTGTAATATTCGTGTTATAAAATGTTTTCTTTGTACTGAGTACAGTGTTTATTTTATTTCTGATTTTGAAATGCCCAGATTTTAATAAATATGTATGTATATATATATATATATATATTCATACATATGTAAATAGTGAATAAAAGTAATTAAATTTATTGAATTTCATTATTCCCCGTCGCACTGTGCACCGTATTAAATTTTGGGGAAATTATTTATATTTTATATGTTGTTTGTTTGGCTGCGTGTGGGGGTTGGCCTTGGCCATACCCACCACCCTGCCACCGGTCCGTGTGACAGTCTGCGGACTGTGCATGGCAGTCCGTAGGACTGCCGTGAGCAGTCCGAGGACTACCCACGGCCGGCGGCGTAGTTTCCTGTGCTGTGTGTGTTGGGAATTAAAAATTTCCGATTTAAATTTAAATGTAATTAAATCTCGGTTAATATGCAAATTTTATATTTTTAATTCTGTGCAGATTTTTATAAATATATGTATATATATTTATATTTATATGTATATATATATACATATTTATTAATTTACTTATTCTGATTCCTCCGATTTATCCATTACTGTATTATTTAACTAATCTAACTGTTATTAAAAAAATAAATAAATATGTTCTGTTTCCTTTCTGATTTATTTATATATTCTATTAATTTAACTGTTATTAAATATATATATATATATATATATATGTAGATTATGTTTCTTTTCTGATTAAAATAAAGCAGAATTTGTTATAATAAAATTGATAGTAAAATAGAAAGAAATTTGTTCTTATAGATTTGTTAAATTACAACTTTGAGAAGATATTGTTAGTAGAAAAATCAAATACAAATATATGACAGCTTTGTTTATTTATTTCTGATTTTAGTATGAATATAGTTTAGGAATAGAATTAATTATTGAACTTGTTTTGGAATTAAATAAGTTATTCCTTTTAGTTTTATTTTTGAAATTAAATCTTGTTGCAATGTTGGGTTTGGGACTTTGTTATTTCATGGATGTGGGAATCCTTTTTGTGTTAACACTTTAGTCTCCCAGAGGATGTTGGTTTTGTTGAATTTATACCTTTTCATCTTGAGTTCTGTTGAGTTATGTTTTATTAATGGGGTGTACCAAATTATGAGATTATGTTATGGTATTTTATTTGCGAGATAGTTTATGCCTCCTATATTGCTTTTGTTGTCATAGTTTGATGTTCATGATTGGCATGGTACAACCCCTGTTTCCTTTTTGTATTGGTGGGTCTCTAGGGAGAGTGGCTCCTCATGGGGGCAGCGCCTCGTTTAAAGGGAAGGGCTCAGGATAACCCACGAGTGAGTTAGTAATCAAGTGAAAATCTAATAATTAACCTAGGAGGGTTGGGTAGTAACAACATTACAAGATTTAAAATATGGATGCCTCGTCTTCATTAGTGCTTCCGTAGGCTAATGGAAGGGTGAGAAGGCCATGGTCGGCAAGTTCGTAACCTCGTCCTCTCGAGAGGTTTATGGCTCTGCATTAGTCACCCTATGGACCAGCGCCTCCAGTTGGGAGGAAGAGCACAGGACAGCCCATGCAAGACTATGCGATGACACTCTCCCCTAGTTGCCCATGTGTTTGCGTTATTGTGTTCCTCTGGAAGTGGGTTATGGGAGTTGATTTAGATTGTTGTTTGAATTGATTTAAATTGATTTATGATTATTATTTTGATACATCTTTAGCATGCGTTGTATGATCTCATTTATATTTTATTTACGATCTTGCATCTTTATGACATTGTGATATGATGTTATTGGTTGCTCATTTTAATTGGTGTATTGTGTGATGGATCTATGTTGGTACTTTTTGTATGGTTGTACTTTTGTTGTCATTCTTGGTTGGAGTTACTTCTCTGTCACCTCTTAGCACGGGGGTGGTCGGGTGGAACGTGCTCCGCACACCATTGGGTTCCCCATCAGAGTTCGTGGCTTTAGTCTCATCCAGTTGAAGATTTATTCCAGTTGATCTCATTTTATTTGATAATCTTGTATATTGTATTCATCCCACATGTTTGGGATTCATGATGTAACTATATTGATGATGTAACATTTGAAAGATGATGTAATGTATTTATCTACTTTGTCATTTTAATTGGCTATGTAATTTCCCATGGGTTTATCTTGTGATGGAATTTATGTATGTATTTATCTAATGTTGTCATTTATAGTTCCTTTTTGATATCTTATGAGATGATGTTTAGTAATGTCTATTTTTGATGTGACCTCGTGGGGCCCCAAAGGACATGGTTGATTATGTTGTTTGTGTTTAATGGAATGATGTATATGAGTATGTATATGATCATTTAATATTGGTGTGATGACTATTGATCTTTCTTTAAAAAAAATATATAAAAAATTGCATTCTTTATGTGTTTGTTCTTTGGGGCTTGCATGACGGGCGTTACACGCATGCTGCAAAAAGGGGATTTTCTGTAATTTTGTAATTTTTCCTGAAACTTCTGTAGCTTGCATGTATCTTAGAGCTCAGGGATTTGAGATCCTCTACATGTAAGACTTCCATATTTTTGAATAAAATATTATTCTCTATTTTGTGAGTGTTATTTTGTGTCTCGGGTTTGCTCCCTCATCAAGTTATTTTACCAGAGGAAGACCCTTGATATTATCATCAGACAACCTCTCTTCCTTGCCATCAAAATTCTTCTATTTAGACATAAGCACATCCAAGAAATCTAGAGTTTCTCGTTTGTTAGCGATGGCCTGGTGTTCTGCAATCATCTTATTTAACATATCATCAAATTGTTTTGCTATCCTCTTCATACTACCTTATACCCTATGCAAATCCATCCATGCAATAGAATGTATAAAATCACCTATATTAAATTTCCCTGCTCTAGCCATGAGCTCCACTCCATTTTCCTTGAACTAATTGGCCTCATCTCCTTGATTCTCAAAAACTTGCTTGCTTAAAATCATTTGACCAAAAACATTGGTTGTACAGATGTTGAGTAGGTCTAGCACATTTAGCGTTTGGTTATTGCAACTCTAGACAAAAATGGATTTAAGCATGTGACCTTTCTCAGCTTCTCTTACTGGTTGCCAGTCATCTAATTCCTTACCACCCAACATGTGAATGTTGCATAGCTGATTTTAAAAGAGTTTAAAGGTTAAACTTAGCCAATTTCTTTCAAAAACAAATCTAACATTATAAATAGAAAGTTATACCAACTCATCACTAAAAGTTAATGGATAAATGCTTTCCACAAGAGCACAAACAGGAACCTCATTCTCAATTTAAACATTCAACAATTGCATCCCAATGAAGTTTGAACCTTGATGAAAAGAACAACACCACAACAACTTACCCATCATACTATGCCACTATTGACCATTGTTAAAATTTTAACTGTTTCATAATTCATCTCATTTTCTAGAACAAAGTTGATTTTTCATATTGGGCATTGAAAGCCACAGTATATAGTCTACATAACAAGGAAGGAAAGAGCATGTAGAGGGTGTAATGATAGTAGTAGGCTTAGAAATAATTGATGAGCATTTTGGGACGAGTTTTGGATTTCGTGGCCTATTTGAGAGCAAGATCAATTCACAGTCTCAAACACAAGGTTTTTCCCTAAGATCTTGTCCTAGAATGTTGCAATTGTACAACCTCGTTTCAAGTCAGCCTAATTTTTTTTAAAGATTCTAGGATTGATTCTACTTGCAATATAATTTATTTATTCCACTATTTTTTATTTGCATTGGCTTTAAAACATTTGGAGATTTCAAAAAATTTTGGATGACAAATGAGGATAGAGAATTGAAATTTTAGTGGACAAATTTTAGTGGTTCAGGTTTTTTTTGGGTTTTTCTTCTTTATTTGGATGATGAAAAAGATTGTTTAGATTATGATGAAAAGCATGATGGATGAAGACATGGCTTGTTTGTATTTGGAGAATCTAAGACATACTACCAGATAATTTTTTTGATTGAATGAATTCTTTATTATATTTAAATATTATTTTGTTTAATAGTCAAATAGTCAATATTAATTTGCAACATACCTATAGTATAAAGTGATAAAAAAAAAAAATCATTAATTAAAATTAACCTTTAACTATTAAACTAAATAATGTTTAAGAGCAAAATAAATTATATAAAACACTCATATCATCCTGTAAAGGAATTTACAAAGAATAGATGAATATAAGGTCCCTTTTTTCTAATTTCATTTTTTAAAACAGAGGTTGCAGGGAAGTATGCTATAGAGATAAGAGCATTCATTCTTAGGATTATGGTGGTGATTTATGAACCTCCCAAATAATCTTTTGAAACCAAATAACCACAAGTCTAATTAGTATTATAGATTGCATCAAAGTAGAAGGGTGAATAATCATCTATCTAAATATTATAATTTACTTTCTTCATTAAAACAAAATTAAAATAGTTCAAACCATAATTAAAAACTAATAACAATTTCCTTGGTGAGGAGTAGAGCCTAAATTTGATGGCTATAAATACTATATTACATGAAAGGGTAGATTTTTCTCATAACATCAATTTTTTTAAAGATATATATATATATATACACACACATACAAACACACACACACTTCATGAAAGGAAAAGTTATATATATACTACATGAAAGGACAATTTTTTCTGATACCATCAAATTTTTTGAAGAATTATAATTGTATATATATTTAATTTTATATCTTTTTTTTCCAAATAAGATATGATATAACATTTAGATACAACCAAAAATGGATAACCGTCACAAAATATTTGGTTGTAGGAAGGGTTGGCCATCAATTTTAGGCCTAGGGAGGAGACATTTATCTAGCTAATGATATGTCTCTATCTTCAAACAAAATCTCCTCTTGTAACGCCCCATTGTGCGAACCCCAAAGGACAACTAAAGCAACAATTACCACACAATTTTTTTTTTTTTAAAGTAAAACTAACATACATGAAATGCACAATAAGTTATGACATGAAAATTCATTTCAACAAACCCACTATCACTTACATCCCTTGGGGTACACGAGGATACATTACAAAACTTAATTCCATACATCAATGATAAAGAATGAAAGCCAAATTTAATCCATGACAAAGCATTCATATAAAACCATCAATAAGAAACCATTCACTTAAATAAATACAACACTTTGAATAACATCTGATATGGAACTATATCCGCACAAGGTTTACCAATGACAAAATATTACATCACATCCTTTTCATTACTTTACGTTGTTCAAGTCTTACAATGATACAAACATGTTTCCCAATATGGGTGGGAACCACATGACAAGATAGAATGATACAACTTTGGAGTCACCGCAACAACACCAATCCGCACCTCTCGATCCTTGACTGGAGACCCAATGGGGGTGCTTAGCACGTTCCACCTAACCACATGGGTCTGAAGACCCACCCCCCATGCTAAGGAGCTGACAAGAAAGAAACCTCAACCAAGAACATCCAAACAGGGAGCCACAAGACTCAACGTCATAAAAAAGTATCATAAAACTCAAGGATTACAATGACATAATCAACAACATTCATGAGCCCACATTACAACTTAAAGTCATAAATCTCATCACATTAAACAAAGCAATAACCAATAAACAAGTAACCGAAGGATGATCATGAAACATTTCCAAATCAAACTAAAATAATAAACAGAATACAATTCCAGAGGCAATAAGAAGCAAGGCACAAGGGTGTCTAGTGGAGAGTGTCATCGCATAGCTCTCATGGGATCTCCTGGCCCTTCCTCTAACTTGAGGCATCGACATCCATCTATGGATCTCTTGGCTCTTCCTCCTAATTGAGGCGCCGACACCATAGGGTAGCTCATGCGGAGCCGATAATCTCTCATGAAGACGAGATTATGACTTTGCCAACCATGACCTTCTCAATCTATCATTAGTCTATGATAGCCCTAATGCATAAACGAGGTATCCAAATTTTATTATCTTGTGTGTTTTACTACCCATCCCCTAAATTCTATTTTTAGGTTATCACTTGTTTAACTAATCTTACGTGGGTTCTCCTGTGCACTTCCTCTTACCCAAGGCACCGGCCCCCACAAAGAGCCACTCTCCCTAGAGACCCAACAAAGATCAAACCAAAATCCAAGGGTTGTACAACATAACAAGAACATAAGATCACAACAAAGAAACATGTGAGGCATTACCCATCTCGCTATAACCACATAATCAAAGTCTCAACAATTCTCGTACAACCCTTTCAAAATCATGATTCCAATCAACTTTGCCACAATAAGAGAAAAATGGAAGATAAAACATCATTCACAATTATCTCATGCCTCTGGAAGTCTAAGAAAATAACAGCTACTCAAAAGTCCTACAACAAGAGTAAGTCAACGATACGGGGTTTCAAGCAAATTTCCATACCAATCAATGAATAAAAGTTCCTCAAATCAAGATAACTAAGAGGGTCATACACATCAGAACATTCAAGACTTCAAGATATACAAAAGAATCCCAAATAAAAATCAACTCAAGGGAAAGTCACGTCAAGATGAAAACATCAAATCATATATTAATCACACAAACAAGCAATTACAACTTCCATGAACTTCACTTTTCCAAGCAACTTCCCATTATCAATCAAACAGTAAGACATTCCTTCCACATATAAACTACTAAGTAATCTCCAATAACTCAAAATGTTCTAAGTTAAATAATCTATCAATTTCTCATTTCCTTACTCATATAAAAGACTATAAATAATTAATAGACTACTTTTTGCTAGTCCACAAAGAGTGATAACATTATACTAGCATTTAAGGATTCCTTTATATCTTATCTCTTCCATTATTGAGGCATCATTTAAAACAAACTGAAGAAAATGTAGAGACATATTTTAATATCCATCTCACTACACATTTATCACAATAATGACTCCATTCCCCTATACCTACTTGCATATAACATTCGAGCTCTACTGCTATGGAACACAACTTTCACATGATTCACCTAAAGTCACAAGACACCATGATTCTAAGAACTACCAAAGTGACAATCATACCAAAATAATTCCCAAGAAGACATCCCTTAATTCAACCACTGAATTCCATGGATTATTTACCACCCACAACTTACATTTGCAAGTAGTTAAAGTAACACTATTATAACTACCAAATTTTTTTACAAATCAATTATTAATTAAAATAACTATAGTCAATATTCACTTACTGATAAATCAACAAAGATACATTTAAGCCCCTAAATACTTCCTCTAATTCATGGACATTAACAGATGTCAAAAAATCCTAGTACAAATTTTAAACTTAATTACTTGGTCTTTACGATACTCTCAAATATTATCTAAATGAATATACTATGTTATAAGATTATCATGTAATCTACATTAATGGTATCCCTATATCATGATCTATGTTAAGCCTTTCACTACCAAGTATACATGTATAAAGAAATACCAAGTTACAACTTAAATACCACTTCATATTAGAATTCTTCATTAGATTCCTTAGACACAACCCATTTCAAGGATTCCAAATCAAACACATCCAAAAAGTCTCCAATTGTATGATTCACTAAACATAGTATAAATCCAAGAGAATATAATCAAGGCAGATCTATATATCTTCAAGTGTTCTACACCCAAATTCTAAATCATTGCACTAATTAAGATTTCTCATGCAATATTTCTAACATCTTCCCAATCTCCAATTTCAAGCCATACCTATTATCTTAACTAGGTGGATAATAATAAATTATTATGTAGACAAGGATATATCAAGATGTCAAGATATGTTGAATAGATATCCATTTGTTAACCATTCTCTAATCTACGTTTATGTTTACATTCTTGATGTTGTCACTAAACTAAGTGAATATAGCTGCAACAAAGATAGGTTGATAATAAAATCAGAGAGATCATTTAAACCTTTAAACTTCCTATAATGTTCAGGTGCGACGCTATGACAGGTTTCAAATAGAATCAGAGAGTCTATTTAAATCTATAAACTTCCTATTATGTTCAAGTACGCGGCTGAGACAGTTTGACAAATGAAATCAAAGAGATTATTTAATTTACTACACCTTTGCAAGTCTAAAAGTTGCAGCTGTGACGGGTCGCCAATGGTTTCAGGGAGGCTACTTAATTTTGCACAATGCCTTAACTCAAAATGCTGTAACAGTGACAAGGTTGCCAAGTATATTAGAAAGTGAATATTGGAATTTGGAAATATTGCCATCTTCTTGCATTATTGTCAAATCCCAAATGTTATCCCCAAGACTGAAGGGAAAGAGAAAGGTGCAGTACAAATACGTGACTTAAGAGTAGGAGAAATAATGTACAACTTTTCTATTTTGAACTAGACGCATTTATGTTTGGTGGCGAGTTTCCAGAGACGCACTCAAGTTTGAAGTTTGGAAATTAATCTTCACCATAGTCAACGGAAAGCTCTCTAATATGTTAGTAATTGACAATATTTTATTTTCAAGTGTTGGAACTGTGACAGATTGTCAGTAGAATCAAGCAAGTTATTTAAACCTTTGAAATTTCCTATTATGTTCAAGTGCGCAAGTCGGTGAGAAGAATAAGACAACGCATGCATGGTCTAGGGAAAAGCTTAGAAAACTTTCAAGCAATTTGTGTCTGGCTGGTGTGGGTAGAAGTTTTTGAAGCAAGAGCATCAATTGATGGGGACGACATTACATTCAAAAGCCTGAGTGGTAGGAAACCGTAGTGATTCACCTAAATGTACAAAGATAGGATTTCATAAGCCCAAATCGATCTTAATCACAATGCAAAGAGATATGATGGAAGCGTAGGAAAGGGAGTGAAATACCTGACAAACCAAAGCCTATAGAAAGCTACTGAATCCAAAACATGCTATTACCAGGAACTTGAGACCCTTAAAAGATATTGTAGCATGCAGAAGATACCCTCCCAAAAGGGCACCGAAAGACTTACATGCATCTTAAAAGAATACTTTTATTTATTTATTTTATTTTTATTGTTTTTAGAATCTAATGAATTTGATTAAGCTGACAAAGAATATTGCAATGACTGAGAAGATATTGTGATAAACATGATTGAGGGAAATGAGGAGATTTGTAAGGTACAACTCACCTGATCAAGAATGGTGACCACGTCTCTCCCTATCGAAGCTGAAGAGAAGAAGAGCTAACAGCAAGAGCTCAACTACAAATTAACCATTTGTTGCTACATCATTCTCAGTGGATCGTTCATTCCTCTCAAGGACTGTTGGATTAGCATTAATTAGGCCCCACGACCTTTCTCGTTACCTTCAATGGAAGCTTATGCGTAACATTCCCTGAATACCCCTGCTTAATTCAACTCCAAACACAATTTTCAAGACCAGAAATTGAAGTTTTCCATCCCCCATTATTTTCTTGCAGAGAAAAATTATTATTATCCTCCCCCAAAATCTTTTTCCATTTTAAATTATTTTACTAAATTAATTATCTCATTACCAAAACAAAATTAGATAAATCTCAAAGGAATAGTAAGTTTCCTTTCTGCATTTAGTTCAAAACGAGTTTTGAGCTGTGCATGCACACGCTTTTTCCTTTTTACCATATTTTTCCACTTTTGCCAGCTTTTCCCACTTAGGTTCGAAATCTAATCTCTTTATTTATCTTAAATCGCTAATTATAAGAATTATCTTTTCTTGTCTTATACACTTCAGTTTTCAAAATCTTATCTTTAAGATTTATTGCAAACCACATTTACTTTCCACTTTTAATCTGTACTATTAATATGATGTTTATCTTCATTTATTTATTTATTATTAATAACATTCTTTTAAAATTTATTTCATTTTAAATCACATTGTTTAATTTAAATAACTACTAACACTTTTATTAACATAGTTCTTTTAGTTATTATTTTAACTTAGTAATCCAAAATATCTATAATATCATTTCATAAACATAGTTCATTTAATTATTATTTCACTTCCTTATTAATTTAAGTGCCCTTTTAATCCTTCTTAATTTAATTAATTAAATTAATCAAAGCTAGACAATATTAACTAAATCACATAATTCCAAAAGAAATAAAGTCACAAAACTATCAAGACACCTCAAATCAACCAATCATACTTACACCAATATGACGAATGACCAAAAGCGGAGAGGCACTACACCTCTCTTCTTGTACAATTATCTTACAACTCCTTACAAACCTGAAAATTAACATAATATTTTATTATAATTAATTGATAACAATTTCAAGACTTTTATATATGTAGGAGGACAGGAAGCAGAGATTTCAAAAACTATGACATCAGTATTAGGTGTTATGAATTTCCATTCAGGGTGTAGAAAGTCCATAGCTTTTATTAGAATTGATAGAGAAGGCTAGGAAGTAGAGATTCCAAAAATCGTGACATCAGTATTGGGTGGTATGAATTGCCATTCAGGGTGCAAAAAGTCCATGACTTTTATCTTCAAACAAACTCTCCTCTCTTCTTCTACAATTCTCTTACAACTCCTTGCAAACCTAAAATTTAACTACAATTCTTGTTGATAAATATTCAACATGTTAATACTTTACATATTTATTAATCTACACTTAAGAATTTTCTTGAACAGTTAACATATTTTACATATGACAAAATTGAGTTCAAATTGTAGTGTTATGGTCTGGTTGCACATGGAAATGATAGAGAGGACAAAAAACAAAGATGCTAAAACTTTGATATTAGGTATGAATTGCCATTCCTGGTGCAGTTCATACTTAGTCTTACAAGAAACATTTCTCTCTTCTAGAAACATTCTTGGTGTAGGAAGTCAATGGCTTTTGTCTTGTAAGAAACATTCATCTCTAAATGATTTCAAACTCAAATGCAAGAAACAAACATAAATTATTAGAGGGAAATACTAGCACATTTAGTTAAAAGGATGGATTTTTGAACTGTTGTTTTGTTACAATTATGTAATCCATCTTTCTAATTTTTTATTTAGTTTTAAAATAAAATAAAAAATAAACTAGAAGAGGGGTAATAAATTATTGAAATAAAAATAAGTACAATGCAAGGCTTTAAACAGCCTAGCCAAGTTCAAATCTAAAATTTAACATGATATTTTATTGGAATTATTTGACAATAAATGAAATGTTAATGATTTAGTTATTCATTATTCTAACACTCATTCTTAATAAAGAACTGAATTTTCTTGGACATTTAGCATATTTCACAAATTATAAACTTTATTTTCATCTTAGCATATTTTGAACATCCTTCTTACAGTCAAACATCCACCAAAATATCAAATGAGCACAACATTATCCCTTGGAGACCTCAAGCACCTCTCCTCCTCCAACACCAACTGGAGACATATTGAGGAAGCTATATTTCCTTTGACAAGCTTTTTATATGTGCTTTGATGACCCCAACTCATATATCATATCAACAACTATTACGTTAGTGTTAGTCAACAACTAACTCAATCTAACATATTTTTTATTATTCATGCACTAGCAATAACAACCTTTGTATCATCTTCATCTACAGCAACACCAATACTTATTTTCATGTCTTCATATGTTGCAAAAGAAAGTCATCTCTACATGAAAGATCTTATAATTGAAGATATAAAGCTCCACTTTCGATAAAATTGAGTGCTTCTCGTTGAATGACATTTAATAAAACCCCTCACACCAAGCTTCACCTTTTTCTTACAACAACATTTGAATGAAGGAATTCAAAGGATGTGGTGGTGGCTATGCCTAGCACCTCACCAATTATTGACACACATATTAGCTATTTGAGAGCAATGTTCTTGAGATTTTTATTTGAGAGCAATGTTCTATTTGACATGACCCATGAAGAGATTTTTGGTATTGGAGATAGGAACTCTCACCCATTTGACTATTTTCTTTTCCTGTGATTTTAATTTTTCCATTGCAAACTATTATTTTGGAAAAATAGTGGCCAATTCATCAATACAAACCTCTCGACGCTCTCATCATTTTCAAGATGATCCCATATTTGTAAGTACACCAAATATTGCTTTGATAGTATAATATAACAAAAACTTCACAATTCTTTAATATTTGTTTAACTCAAAGGTTATTATAATTTATGGCTTGAAATAAAGCTCAACAATTCCCTGCAAATCTATAATCTAACATGATAGGTCTAACAAGAACTAATTAACAATAAAATAAAGACTATTAACACATATAATCTCTTATGGACACATCTAAAACTCTTGTTGACACATATTCAACATGTAAATTATTTATTTATTCATTATTTTATATTTTTAACCAAAATAGTTATTAATTTGTTAAACCTAATATACCATAATTTTTAATTTTAAGAGCTACAACACATTGATTAGGATAAAAGTCAGGTGAAACTACTACAAACAAAAATAATTTGAGCATTACATTATTATATATAGGATAGAACTAAAGAAAGACAAAGTGAAATTTTTTTTAAAAAGAAGTGATTTGATAACATTTTCATCTTAATCCAATAGAAAAAAAGATTAAAAACCAAAATTATGAACTTTTATCCTTTACACTTAAAGTTGTTTTACTTAATGAATATATAACTCAATATTTATACATTTTAAATGTAAAATATAAAATTTAAAGTTTGACATGCAATGAAAAATTAACACAAACATATTTACATATAATTCTAAATTAATTTATATTATTTTATATAGATAAAAATTAATAATATAAATGTTTTTATTCAGGGCGAAGTTGTATCTCACTACTAATTATACTGATTTTAATTTGGCACATGACATTTCTAAGGTTCCTTCAAAATTGGTTAAGACATTTGTCCTTCATTGGTGTCTCAAAAATGAGCTTACCTTAATTTTCGAACATTTTCAAGGGAATTTTGCACCCGTGGATCTCCATTAATTGCATGTTCATGTACACTAGCTCAAATTTTTTTTGGCATTCGTCCATAAATTGGACTAAATTTGGAAATTGTGATCTTTCAATTAACACAATCATATTTATATTAAATGTTTTTGGTCAGGGTGAAGCTATATCTCACTCCTGATTATACTGATTTCAATTTGGCACATGACATTTCTGAGGTTCCTTCAAAATTTGTTAAGACATTTGTCCTTTACTGGTGTCTCAAAAATGAGCTTACCTCATATTTTGAACATTTTTGAGGGAATTTTGTACCCATGGATCTCCATTAATTGCAAGTTCATGTGTGCCAACTCCAAATCATTCTGGCAACTGTCTGTAAATTGGGCTAAATTTGGAAATTGTGATCTTTGCTTCTCCTCAATTGTCGATGTTCAACCATGAGAGCTTGCTCTCTGTAATAACCCTCTTGTTGTTGATACTCTTTTCTGTTGGTTTTGTACTTGGTATGTAATGGTGATTAGTTCACCAGATTGGTTGTGTGTGGTTTCATAGTTCAATTGGTTTGTTGCACTTGACATTACTTATGATGCTTGATGATACATTATGTGGTGATTATGTTATTTTGTTATGTTATGGTTTTCTTTAATAATATATGTGGTGATGTTGTGATTCTATGTTGCTATGGTTTCTGATGTGTTTGCTAATGAGTCTTGGTGAAAGGATGGGGTGGCATCACTCACTTGCGAGTGCCCTGCTACCCTGCGATTACCTTTCACGGTGTGTTTGCAATGGAGATTTACATGCTACTTGATGTTTTTTCTATGCAGGATGCAAGTACTAGACACTAACGCCACCTGCTTCACAAGTTTGAGCATGTCCCATAAACCCAACGGGTATGATGTTGATAAGGAAGTGTCCTCATCCCAAGTCTGTCACCTCGTTGTGAGTCTTATGGTGTCATGGTCTTGATCTTATCTTTGTTTCAATATTGGTTGTTGTTGATTATTTATTTATTTGTGGATAGTTGTTATTTAATTAATCTTTATTTTATGTGTGATTAATTAATGTTATTTAATTGATATAGTTATTTGCTGATAATTATAGTTAAGTTAATTGATTAATGTTCTTGATTGAGTGAATAGTTTAAATAAAAATATAGAATGCTATTATGTGAATAAGAATTTTAAATTTGCAAAGATAAATGATATTAATTCTTGAATTTTTAAATTAATTAAATAGCATAAATTCTTTATTATTATAAATAGAAAATAATTAAAAATTAGTTAAATGATAATTAGAATAGTTACATGAGTGAGTAGGAATTGAATGCAAAAATCTTGTTAAAAAAATATTTTCAGAGAGAATATTGGCCATAACTATGAAAGGCAAGAAGTGACTTCATAGAGGAAATTGGCTGGAGAATGTTTTTTTTGGTTTTTGGGGTTTCTGGTTAAAAATTAGAAGAGGTTTTCAGGAATATATTTTTGGGCTCATATTTTGCATCTTGTTGAAGTGGAGATTTTGGAAAAGTCTTTGGAAATTGTACTCTGAAGGCGAAACTTTGCTCCAACTTTCATTTCTTCAAGCTTTGGGAAAATAGGTTCCTTTATTGTTTATTTAGTTATTCTCTTGTTTTGAAAAGATTGTCTATACAAATTGCATTTTGTAGAAATTTTGTTAATTTTGTAATAGTTGAGAAATTGTCTATACAAGAGGAAATGAATATTTTGTAGAAGCTTTGTTTTTTAAAAAATTGGAAATATTGTTGGAAATTGTTGTGAATTAGTTAAAATCCTTTGTAGAAATGTTTGTTGAATAGCTTATCTGTAGAAAATTTTGTTAAAATTTCCTCGATAGAAAAATTATGTTGACTGCTTTTATAGTTTTTCCATGATTATTTTACTGCCTCTGTAGAAAACTTTATAGTGAAATTAGAGAACCTCACAAAAGATTATTTTTAAAACAATGGAAAAAAATAGAGGAAAAAAAGTAGAGATATTTTGAAATCTCTTAGGTATTGGATTCGATAACCTTCCTGTAAAAATTTGGGAAAACCCAAATCCAGATTGCCTGTAGAAGAATATGATTTAAATATGTTTTCCAAATTAATTTGTTTGTCGGGAAAAATTAAAAAAAAAAAAACCTCTGTGAAAAATTTATTATCTTGTAGAAAATCTCTGTGTAAATTTTTCTAGAGGGTAAATTTTGTGAACAGACAACCTGTATTGTTTGAGTATATATATTGAAAAATTAATATAAAAAAATAATAATTAAAAATATATATATATATATTATTTAAAAAGGGTGGGGGCTACCCCCACCACCGCCGCCCCATAGGGGGAGGCATTGTTGTGGGGGTAGCACCTAGCACTGCACTCTACAACAGCGACCCCCCCCCATGGGGGTCGGCTGTGGGAAGTTCCCACACACAACCCTTATGGTTGTGTTTGGTGTTGAGTGCGATTTCCTTAAAAAAGATTTATTCTATTAAAATTTAAAATTGCTTTATTAAATTTTTATATGTTGTGTATTATATATGTATATATATGTAAATATATATGCAACTATATTATGGTTAAATTATTAATTTAGAATTTCAATATATGATTATATATATATATATATGTATATGTTGAAATTATAGAAAAGTTAGATGATGTTGAATTACAATGTTGGGTTTTGTTTAGTGATTGATTAAATTAAAAACAAGTTTTCTTTTATTAAATTAAATTAAGTTGTACGATTGGGTGAATTAATTATTTATAATCTTGGTAAAAGTTTGCAATGAGATAAGATAAACTATGGAATAGTTGTGTATGCAACTATTTACTCTAAAAAATTTCATTGATCCATTTGAGGTTTTCACTTAATTGGGTTATGACATATGGGAGAAACCCTTAAGTTAGTTATCCTTCCATAGGAGCTTAAGTTACTTGTTAGGGACTTCTAGAGGGATGGGAAAATGGTGGTTTATTATGAGATCTTTTAATTTGATACTTGTCTCTATTTTGACTATAGCTAAGATCTTGAGTTTTCTTTTGGGTGGTACACTTCTTTCTATGGGAGTTGATTTATATGACTTTTGGTGAGATGGTTTGGTCTCGCAGTTGTTATATTTTGTGTTTTAATGTTCTTGTTGGTACAACCCCTTGGAATTTGTTGATATGTTTTTGGGTTTCTAGGGAGAGTGGCTCTACGTGGGCGTCGACGCACAAAGGGGCTGTCAGGATAACCCATGTTAGAGTTAGAGTACTAAGTGATAACCTAAATTAATTAATTAGGGGGTGGGTATTTAAACATTAGCAAGATAATTGTGGATGTCTCATCCACCTGTTAGTTCTTTCCTAGACTAAATATGGGTTGAGAAGGCCATGGTTGGCAAGATCATTGCCTCGTCTCCACCTAGACATAGGCAGTTAGGATAACCCATGTATGACTATGCGATTACACTCTCCTCTAGCATTCGCTTGAGTTGTAATTGTTTCTTACCTCTGGAAGTGGTCTTTTGATGTTATGTTTCCTTTTATGTGTGCTCTAGCTTTTCATGTTTTGGAGTTTAGTCTTGTGTATTTGTTTGGATGTTCTTGTTTGGGGATCCTTCCTTATTTACTCCTAGCAAGGGGGTGGTCAGGTGGAACGTGCTACACACCCTATTGGGTTCCCTATCTTGCAGCTGTACCTTTCAGTGCAAAGCTTTGCAGAGATAGCTTGATCTAGAGTTTATATGTTTCCATATATATATTTGTATTTCTACTATACTGTGTATTGATTCGTTACTTCCCCATGTGTTGGGTAGACTTATGATGTAACCTTGAGTAATTTCTCAATGAGATGTACCTGTAGAATGATGTAATGTATAATCACATTATGTAATTCATTCTTCAACTGTAATTGTTAATATTGTTAATGTTGTGTTATATCTAAGAAAATATGTTGTTTATATTTTCAAGTACAATTTGTTATGAATACATGCATAGTTTCTATATGGTTTATTCTTGTCACATTTCTTGTCCTTAATAAATGTTTAAATGAAGATATGTGAATGAATGGGTTACATTAGTAGAATTGGTAATTAATTTTATCAATTTTGTTATGTGATAGATTACCTAATGCCACCTTGTGTACCCCAAGGGACTTAATTGTTTAACTTGTAAATGTTAGTTATGTTAATTGCATTAGTAAACATAGTGTTTATTCTCTATGTTTTAAAAAAAAAAATGTTATTTTTTTTAGTTGTCCTTTAGGGTTTGTGTGACGGGGCATTACAACTTTGTATCAGAGCCAAGTTTTCTAACACTCGGTACTCTAGATAGTTTGAGTCCGTTAGGAAAACTTTGTGTTAACTCTTGATTTCACATAACCCCAATTATTGCATAGGATCATGCCTTAGGGTAGAGGTCATGGCTAAGGAAGAGGCCAGGGTGGTGGCCGTGGAGCCAACTACCAAATTCCATCACCACCAAGTTCCCATGGTTCAGAGCGCGAGGAACAACAGAGTTCCCAAAGAAATCTGACAGGTGGTGGTGAGAATCTGGTACAACCTGGTTTAGATGGTTAGTTGCAGCATTTACTAGAGGAGATACTAGGTCATTTAGGCCCTAGGCAAGTGGAAGAATAGAGGATGGAAAGGGGAAGGGAGAGCTCTCCTAGCCGTGGGGAACCAATAGCTGAATAGGATGTAGTAGTGGTGGGTCACATTAGAGACTTGTTGAGAGCACAACCTCCCATATTTGATGGTTCTAGTGGGGGTCTTGAGGTAGAGACTTGGCTGATCGATTTGGATAGATGCTTTGCTCTCCATCCCTATGGTAGTAATACTAGGGCTAGGTGCACCATCATGCACCTCAGAGTGTTCGAGTCCACTTGGTGGTGGCTAGAAGAACATGAATTACATATTGACATCAGTATGGTGACTTGGGAATTGTTTGTGGGGAGATTTAGGGCCCGTTTCCTTTCTGATCACTGGAGGCAGCATAGAACAAATGAATTCCATGAGTTAAGATAAATGGAAATGTTTGTGGAGCAATACGAGCGTCGTTTTTATGAGCTCAAGCAGTATGCAAGGATTGGTAATGATGAGGCAATGCTTGTGCAACATTTTTTCAGGGGCTTAAAAGCCCAAATCAATGGTGGAGTTAGAGTCTTTGAGCTGAAGACAATGGAAGGAGCCATTGAGAAGGATCATTTGGTAGAATACAATTTGGCAATGGCATTGGGAGGTCACATAGGAGTTCAAATCGATAGTGCCCCAACATCAAGTTTTGATTCTAGAGGTGGACAACCTCAAGCTGAAGGGTCTTCTAGGAATTTTTGGGCACCCTCTAAGGCCGGTCTGCAGCAGCAACAGTCACAACCCAAACAGAACAAATCACAGTCTCAGAAGGGAGACAGATCTCAAAGGAGAAAGAACTGAAGCTTGCAACGAAATAGATAGGATCATTTTGAGTAGCCTGTACAGAACACATAGTCAACACCTTCTTGAGACAGTTTCCAGCTCGAGTGCACCGACTGGTGTTAGAGGTTTTGGACTAGGAATAGGTTGTTTCTCTTGTGGGAAATAAGGACATATTGCCAGATAGTGTCCACAGAGGAGCACTTCAGGTTTTAGTCAGAGACCAGCTACTTCTAAGTTGACAGTGGGTGATGCAAGTGGAGCACATCGGGTATTTGCGGCAGTGGAAAATCGCCAAGCTAAACATTAGGGCACTATATTTGAGACATGAAATGTGTTGTATGGCACTAGCATTTCCATTCTCCTTGATTCCAGAGCGTCAGATTCATTCATTTCTCCTTCAGTTGTAGTGTTGTAGACTAGTGGCAGCAAGGCAAGGCGTTAAGTGGCAGGTTGAATTGGCCTCTTGGGAAAAGGTAGCGATTGAGTCACTAGTTCAGGGTTGTAATTTTCAAATTGGGTCACTCATGACTACAGTGGATCTCTGAATCCTACCTCTTGGTTCATATGATGTGGTTCTAGGTATGGATTGGTTGAGTTCCCACCGTGCCATAATTGATTGTCGACATAAGGCTATGTGTTGTGTTAACGGTGTGGGTAATGAAGTTGAGATCATTGGCATTTAGAGACGTATCTCACTACATTTGATCTCAGCTCTGCAATTAAAAAGGTGCTTTAGATAGGGTTGTCAGCTATTTGTAGTGTCTGTTAATGATTTGGACTTGGAAGAGAGTCAAGGGATCTCATTGGATAACTACCCCCTTCTTAAGGAATATTCTAATTTTTTTCCAAGTGAAATTCTAGGGATGCAGCCAAAGCA
Organism: Sequoia sempervirens; assembly: GCA_007258455.2. NCBI lineage: Eukaryota > Viridiplantae > Streptophyta > Pinopsida > Cupressales > Cupressaceae > Sequoia > Sequoia sempervirens. The sequence continues at coordinate 384,595,451 of VDFB02193867.1, read as the reverse complement.
TGACATTGACTTCAGAATCGACCTTGTCCCTAGAGTTGAGCCTATATCTTGGGCTCCATACCGGATGACAACATAGGAATTATAGGAGATTCGTTTGTAGCTAGAGGAACTTTTAGAAAAAATATTCATCCGTCCTAGTGTTTCCCCTTGGGGAGCACCAGTTATATTTGAGAAAAAGAAGGATGGTTTGCTCCAATTATGTATTGACTACAGGAAGCTCAACAAAGTGACAATCAAGAATCTACATTCTTTGCCGAGAATTGATAAATCAAAGATCATTTACCCTTTTCTTATTAATTAAAATTATTTAATTGTTAATCTGAATGATAATAATAGAAATTATCTAAAACACCCATATCATCCTCAAAAGAAATTCATCAATTGATGGCCTCATAAGCCCATGGTTTACACATAATCCAAAGGAAATTAAAATTTTCTCACAAGAATTTAACAAAAACAGGTGAGTATAACCTTTTTTTTCTCATTTCATTTTTTAAAACAAAGGTTGCAAGGAAGTATCCCATGGAGATAAGAGTACTAGTTCTGAAGATTCTTGTGGTGATTTTTGAAGCCTTGCGACAACCTTTTGAAACCAAAGAACCATAATCATGGGACCCTATGGAGGACAACCTCAACACGGTTGTCTTCAAGAAAATGGATAAGGATAAACCCCTTAGGCTTTACATGGCATCTATGTGGATCCCATGTGGGGTCTAGACCCTATGAACCTAGTCTAGAAGTATGCTTTTAGGGTAGACTCTACCCACAAAATAATTAATTAAAGTTCAATTTTCTAGCAATTTCCAAGCATTATCATACTTGGGAATGAAAGAACAACATTTGGGAGTGTTTCAAGGGACATACCTCGTAGAACACCTTGTGAATAAATTTCTAAGGATCTTTGAGTAGGGATGTCATAGGGAATCATTGCCAATCTTATTAGAGTTATCATGCATTAGCTAATAATTAATTAATTTTCAATCGATTATTATTATAATTTATTCTCATGCACTTAAGCTAAACTTAGTATTGCTTTATTCAGTTAACTAAGTGCTTTTCTGTTAACTAAAGTAAGCACCTTTGAGGGTTTTGCTCCTATATAGGACTCAACTCTCATTATAATTATTGACTCGAGCTTTCATATATTTTTTATTTTCTCTTACATTATGTATTTTTTTCTTGTTGAGGAAGATTGCACATATTGTTTGCATATCTCTTGCGTGGAAGGTGTATTTTTTCACTGTTTGATCATGTGGCTTGTGGTTTTGTGCTTGTTTCACAATTCAAATATGGTATCAGTGCATGGATTTAGCTAACCCCTTCTTGATTTATGAGGTATTTTCTTCAACAAGGGTTATAGGCTTCAAATTTGAATCCCCTTTGTTTCTTTTGCAATTTTTGGTGGGGGAAATTTTCGGAGTCATTTTCATTTTTGCTTCAGAATTCCATCTTCCACTCATTTGTAGGAAAAATGATTTCTGGGTTTTGTAGCCAGGGTCAAAATCTTATTGGAGTATCTTTTAGATTTTGCATGTCTTGAGCTGATCTAAAGAAAAAAAAATTCCAAAAAGTGTTGCATGTCATTTTTTTATAGGTTGAAGGTCAAAAAAAATATTTTTTCATCTTCTACTTGCTAGATTGAAAAAATATTTCTAGGTTTTACTCTTAGCTTTAAAATACTTCTAGGGTTTTTTTATTGTCTACAAATAGTGAGTAGATTTTTTATAAATCAAAATATAAGTAAAACTTTGTTGATAGAAAAAATCATTTCCTAGAAGCTAAATACAACTTTTTTTAAATTCATAACTTTTGGCTCAGTTATCTAATTTTTGTGATTCAGAGGACATTCAAAAGTTGATTTTATCCTCTACACAGATGCAAGATCATTTTTAATCATGGAGGAATATGTGAACATTCATTAGTGAATGCAATTTTTCTTTTTTGCATTATTTTTGCAAAATAAATGCACTCTACAAGGATTTTTTTCCATGAATTCTAAAATTGGCGGACCTCCATTTGGGAGATTTTTTGCTAAATTTGGTGTTATTTTTTTCACTACTTAGCCACTCTCTATTGGAATTTTTAATTTTTCACCTCATATTTCAGAGGCCATATCTCAGTCATACGGTGGTCCTTTCCAATGCAATTTTTTTGAAACAGGGTACAATTTCATGCTCTTCACAATGGTGTAAATATTTTCCAATTTGGACTTCTAATTTTTCTATAATTCTATTTTCTCAGTGTTGTTGTTGTCTAGTTCTCATTTTGTAGACTTCGACAGGGCATATCTTCTACATTTAGACTCCTTTTTGGGTGCCATTTTTTTTTAAAGTGTGTGTTTTTTTGTGTACTTCCACATGGTGCTAATAGTTTCCACATTTTATGTAAAAGAGTTGTATTTTCAGCAGGTAGTCCTTTTTTGGACATTATGGGCTTCCATTGTATGCTTTTTTTCATTCTGTAAACGCACTGAATTAAAGCGCCTCAACATTCTAATGTTTCTTTTTTAGGATCTTGTACATCACTTTGTGCCTTATTGTGCTCACACTATGCTATAAAGTGCCATGGGGGGGTCTAATTTTTTGTCTTTGTTTGCAATCATACCTTTTTCAAGTGAATGTCCCTTCCATGACATCAGCCTTGTGTGTGTGTCTTTTGTTTGCACACCATTTATATGTGTTGGTACTTTCATGTTTGCACATTCAGATGTTCTTGATTCTTCTTCATGCATTTCTTTTTGACATTCAGTTTCAATGTACCTATCACACCTCTCCCTTTTCAGCATTATAGGGGGGTTGCCACTATTGGTGTTAATGCCTCCTTGGTTTTGCATTAGAGTGAGATATTTATGTAGTATTTTTTCCTATGTACTTTTAGATGTAGTGGCTACATTTCAGTGAGATGGATCATTTACTCTAATGCCCCGCCATGCAATCCTAGGGAAAGTTGCAATTTACCAAACAAACGAACTAATTTTTTTTAAATAAGAACAATTAACATACAAGTTCACTTAACCATTGCCAACCATTTCCCTAAGGCTACGAGACCATGTTACTGAAACCAAATGTGGAACATGAATTAAAACCATATCATATAATTACTTAACAAATAAAGTTCACATACATTCCATATATATCAATTTACATCCAAGAATATGAAGTACCACATGATTCCAATAATACAATTTACAACATGATTACAACACTCATTCCTTGAATGAGATGAATCCATTAAGTATGATTACATATTACAAATTCCACCTCGATAACAAATGAGGGGTAATAAAATACAAGATCGACTGAAAGAATGAAGTGTGAGAAGACACTGCATCCCACGAGCTCTCCAACTGGAAACCATGACCACACGAACAAGAAGAAGAACCAATGGATTAAGAAGCACGCCACCTGACCACATGGAATCCAAAAGGTTCCACTCCCTCCATGCTAGGAGATAGTAACAAGGGATTCCTACACAAGATCATCTACCACTAGACATGGGCTACACAAAACAGATATGAAATAAACACAAGTACACATCACATGCATAGGATGGTCAAATGAACAACACTTAACCACTATAATCACAATAACACTTAACCACTACAATCACAACATTTCTTCACACAAGGTTACAATGCTTCCAAAGAACAATGATCATGTACATTTCACAATAACTGATCAACTGTCGACATAGGAAGAGTGTCATGCATAAATTGCCATGAGTTACCCTGGCTCAACCTTCCTAGGTTACCAGACCCCCATCCTGGGTTACCCTGGCTTGCCTCTACCAGCCGCTAGACCCTCACACAAAACTATGCGTCCCATCTCATCTCGAGCCTTATCATTCACTTGCTTCACGAGAGAGGCATCCATTATCTTTATTAGTGTGAAAGATCCCCATTAATTCTTTTAAACTATCACTTAGTTAAACTCTAGGTGAGTTACCCTCGCGCCCCTTTATGTGCCAGACCCCCACGAAGAGCCACTCTCCTAACGACAACACAACCACAATAGGTAACTAAATAACATGTCATCTCCAACTCAAGGAGGTAACAAAACAAGGATACTCACTCCGAACACTGGAGGAAAACAAGGTACAAACCCACTCCAACCATAGGAGGAAACCAATTACAAAAAACCCACTCCTTTCAAAGGAGGTACAAATCACATTACCCTCTCGTATTTCCAAGGAGGCACAAATCCCCATTCATGGAAACTGGGTACATCATAGTACAACTCTACACAATTCCCAAGGTGATTCACAATTTGAACCTCTACACAAAACATTGCATCCTAGAGAACTTCTCTAGAAGACTTACATAGACTCTTAACCCCAATTGCTCGACATGGAGAATGAAAGAAACATGATATAAAAACATACTAGGCAACTCAATATCTAATGTTAGGGTTTCCTAAACCCAGTCAATCATAGTTTCCATTCTTACATTTACTCAATCAAATACATCAAATTCACTTCCCAACATTGAATTATTTACAACCCAATCATTTACTCTAAATTTTACAAGTAACTTCTCTAATCAAAGTGTTCTGATAAATACAGTCATTCAACTAAAATAATCAATCATTTCTCTAGTTTCACAATCATATACTATACATGAAACCATTTGTTTAACCAAACATTTAAATTAAATAATAAGTCAATCAATTATATCACACAAGAAATTAAGTAAATAATTGACCTTATCTGCACAACTCAATAGTAACTCAAAGCACGTTGATAACTTTAAGGGGGTTTAAACCAATAGTATATTTCATTTTCCCAATTACATATATTAATAAAAACAACCTTTAAAAATGAGAACACTTGATCTTATAAAATCTACCTTTTTAAAATAAATATTTTGACTATTAAGATTCAACATTCGAAATATGAATAAAATCCACTTTTGATTCCATTTCATAACCAAAATCATTTTAAGATAATCTATGTGTAAATCTATCCCTTAAATTTCATTTGTCTCAATTATCCTTGATAATCAAATCCAATATAAATAATTCAAACATTTGATAATTAAAGTCATATGATTAAAATAATCAACCCTTACTCTACGTTTAACAGTTATATTCATGACCGATATATTCTAATAAATAAACTCATCTGATTAAATTAAATCATCCATTTTATAGCTTCAATTTAACATCTAACATTATTTTAATATATCCAAAAAAAAAAATTATTTGCATATAAGTAAATTATTTAAAAAATATATTTAAAACCCCATTTAAAATTTCCACCTAACAAATTATTCTTTAAATAAATATATTTATCTACATATAATTTAAAATTAATAAAAATATAAATTATATATATAATATAGATATATTATAATAAATATATATTATATATATAATCTAATTTAATATATATTATATATATATATCATAATAAACATATATTATAATATAAAATTAAATTAAAACTTACGAATTGAATAAAAATCTAAATTTTATTTTTTTTAAAAATAAATAAAGGCTAAAGAGCCTTTGACTATATGCAGCCCCCAGCAGGGATGAACCCTGTGGTGGCTGCTACGCAGCCACACACAGGGCTGCGGCCTTGTTGGTGGCTGCTCTACAGCCTCCTCCCCATTCATGGGGAGCGCTGCACAGCCAGCGCCCCCATGGATGGGGGATGGCTGTGGCAGCCCCACAAAATAAATTTAAATTTAAATTATATTTTCCAGTAATATAATTTCGTTTAAAAATTAAAAAAAAAGTTTTTCATTAACACAATTTCGTTTAAAAATGAAAATGAAAAAATCAAAACTTTGTTCTGGTAAATCCCAGAATAAATCTCACACAACAAACTTTTTTTTTTTTTTTTAAACAAATCTTTTAAGAAAGGTATCGAGCCTTCATAAATTTTATATGCAAAGTAATACTGGTTATTCATAAGAATATATTATTTCACACAGCCCAAATTGGGCACATCATTTCTATAAAAACATACACAGTTAAAACTAAATTCCAAATGAAGATGAAAATTTCTCAAATACCCAATAAGGTATTCTGGTTTCCTTTGTTTCATTTTTTTGCATTTTCTACAAGATTCTATTTATTTGTCTTCTAGATTTCAACAAGATTTTACAATTTGAAAAACAAGATCTAATATGGATTTTTATGATTGAAATTCCAAACCCCAGAAAATATTTTCATAGCATAACCAAGATTTTCAACAATCTAAAACAAGAATTTAAACTAATTTGAAAATGACAAAGCAAGAACAAGAGGAACCTATTTTTTTTTCTCCAAAACTTTAAAATTCGAATGGAGCTTCCAAATCCTCTTCAAATCTAGCTCAAGCAAATCTTTAATCTCCTTCACAAATCCAAATCAAGCCACCACCAAGAAGATTTTTTTCTCAAATTGAAAGATTGAATATTAATGAGATCCTATTTTCTCCAAAATAGGGTTTTTTCTCCAAATTCGTCAAAACCCCCAGAACTATTCTTTTTCTTTTACAGATCAAAACAATAGAGAAAAAATTCTTGTCCCAGAATAATTTTCTCATAAACATAATAAATCAAAAAAAAGAATCAATAAAGCTCTTCCACTTTCTTTTCTCAAAAATCCTCCTCTTATTGGTCATTTTTTCCAGCTTTTAAAAGCACAACTTATCTATAATTTTAATTAAAATAATTTATTTAATCAAGATATTATCCGCACATGATCTTCTAATTTAATATTAATAAAAGATAATATTTAATTATCCTCATCAATATTAATTTATTTTAATTTCTTAAATTTTAATTAATTAAATACTTTTAAATTTACAATATATTTAAATTTGACTTTTAACTAACTCACAATTAAATCAAGTAACAATGCAATATTAATTAAATATTTTATAAAATAAGATTAATTAATTAAGCATTAACCATAAATTAAATAAATACATAACAATCAAACTACATAATGACAAGGACAACACTTTAGTCATGACACCACAACTTACAATAGGACGACGGACTTGGGACGGAAAACCTAGCTACTATCTCCCAATCGATTACCGTTGGTACATGGACACGCTCAGACCTGTGAAACTAGGTGGAGTCGATGTCATGTACCTGTCAACCTGCAACAAAGAGCATGTCGAACGTGCAATATATATATATATAATATGATCAAACACACCGTGAATAGGAAATATCAGAATTGTAGGGCGCTCGTAAGCAAGTGATACAGTCCTGTCCCCTTCACCAATACAATATCACTAACTGACACATCTAACATCACTGATATGATCAACAACATAAAACATCATTAAATCAAATATCTTCTAAGTTACTCCAAAACATGTCATAAAGATAACATCATAATAAAATATCACATCCAAAATATAACTTTCACATCGTTTAACAATCACGATCACAAGTAATCAAGTTCCAAAGTCAAAGCATGTTCAAACACAATCATCACATTATAATATAACATACACATCACTAATTAGTTCATGATCAAATAATCAGCAAGTTCCATAGTCACATCATAAGCATAATTAGAGATACAAAGAACACTGCCAATCCAAATATCCAAAACGGAGGGGTGTTACATCCTCCCCCTAGGGTTAGGCTTACTCCTGGAAGCCTACAAACAAAAATAGGGATGGAACTCCCTCAAAACCAATTAAACACTAACTGATTCAGAACCTCGATCCGTGAAGATCATCTCCTGATACCAAAGGATGATCTACACCCAGATGCTCAACTTCATGGATATCCACCACAGTGAATGCCCTATGCGATCGACCTGGATCTCCTACTATTTGCTCTGAAACTGTCAGCCTCTTACTAATTCCAGAATTTCCCCACTGAGGACATTCACGAGCAAAGTGGCCCTGCTGACCACAAGAGAAACATCCTGTCCCTCTGCTAAGACCCTACATAGCTGGAGGTCCACTAGGTCATGGAACACCACCTCCATTGAATGCCAACTAAGAAATCTGAGCAGGCTGATCAACACGATCACAATGAGCCCTTATCCAACTCCTATCTCTCTTCTTCTACCTCCAACTTCTATCAGGTTGGGACTGAGAATTCTGCTAGCTAGACTGTGAAGACTGTTGTTGTCCACCCTTAGCGGGTGACTGATGCCCTCTAGAAAACCCTGTAGCCTGAGATCGGCCACTCTAAGAACCAACACCAAAAGAAGGTGCACCACCAAACTGAACTCCCACCTAACCACCTAAAACCAAAGCTAAATTCTCCTCAACAATGTGAGCTTTATCTATAGCTACCTCCATGGTCTTCAGCTCAAATACCCGAACACCACCACTGATCTGGGGATTTAAACCCCTAATAAAATGTTGTACTAACATACCCTCATCATCACCTATGCCCGCAAACTATTTGAGCTCAAAGAAGCGACGCTCATACTATTCCACTGTCATATCCATCTGTCGTAGAGCATAAAACTCATCTCCACGGCATTGACGCCAACAATCAGAAAGGAATCGAGCTCTGAACCGCTCTAGGAACAACTCGCAAGATATAGTGCCAATATCCAAATGGAGCTTTTGCTCCTCTAACCTCCACCATGTAGATGCGAAATCCCTCAAGTGCATAATCGCACACCTAGCCTTGGTGTTGCTACCATATGGATACATGGCAAAACACCTATTGAAATCAAACAACCAAGTCTCAGCCTCTGAACCACTACACAAACCATCAAAAGTGGGTGGATGAGCTCTAAGGAGATCTCTCATGTGAGTAGCCATGTCTGCCTCAGATGGAGTTGAAACTCGATCTCTCTCTCCTACAACCTCCTGATCCCTATCCAACCTAGGCCCCATATGAGCAAGAGTCTCCTCAAGCAAGTGACGCAACTGAGTATCCCCTATCACTGGTGGATCCTGTTGCTGACTACCAACCTTTAGTACAAACTGTGAAGCCTGATGCTTCTTATGATCAGAAACATGGGGAATAATGGGAGGTGCATCCTGCTGATTACCTCCTTGACAGCCTACATGACCACGACCCTTACGACCCCGCTTAGGTGGCATGATCCTGAAAAGATACACACCACAACATAAGACAAGGTACACAAATAAAAACTCTAAACAGCTAACAACCTAATGGGTCCCAAAGCACCCAGTGTTTAAACTTGGGCTCTAATACCATATGTAATGCCCCGCCACGCAACCCTAGGGAAATTTGCAATTTACCAAACAAATGAACTATTTTTTTTTAAATAAGAACAATTAACATACATGTTTAGTTAACCATTGCCAACCATTTCCCTAAGGCTACGAGACTGTGTTACTGAAACCAAACGTAGAACATTAATTAAAAACATATCATATAATTACTTAACAAATAAAGTTCACATACATTCCATATATATCAATTTACATCCAAGAATATGAAGTACCAAATGATTCCAATAATACAATTTACAACATGATTACAACGATCATTCCTCGAATGAGACAAATCCAATAAGTATGATTACATATTACAAATTCCACCTCGATAACAAATGAGGGGTGATAAAATGCAAGATCGACTAAAAGAATGAAGCGTGAGAAGACAATGCATCCCACGAGCTCCCCAACTGGAAACCGTGACCACATGAACAAGAAGAAGAACCAATGGATTAAGAAGCACACCACCTGACCACGTGTAATCCAAAAGGTTCCACTCCCTCCATGCTAGGAGATAGTAACAAGGGATTCCTACACAAGATCATCTACCACTAGAAATGGGCTACACAAAACAGATACGAAATAAACACAAGTACACATCACATGCATAGGATGGTCAAACGAAAAACACTTAACCACTATAATCACAATAACACTTAACCACTACAATCACAACATTGCTAAACACGAGGTTACAATGCTTCCAGAGAACAATGATCATGTACATCGCACAATAACTGATCAACTGTCAACATAGGAAGAGTGTCATGCATAAATTTCCATGAGTTACCCTAGCTCAACCTTCCTAGGCTATCAGACCCCCATCCTGGGTTTCCTTAGCTTGCCTCTACCGGCCGTCGGACCCTCATGTAAAACTATGTGTCCCATCTCATCTCGAGCCTTATCATTCACTTGCTTCACGAGATAGGCATCCATTATCTTTATTAGTGTGAAAGATCCCCATTAATTCTTTTAAATTATCACTTAGTTAAACTCTAGGTGAATTACCCTCGTGCCCCTTTGTGTGCCGGACCCCCACAAAGAGCCACTCTCTTAACGACAACACAACCACAATAGGTAACTAGATAACATGTCATCTCCAACTCAAGGAGGTAACAAAACAAGGATACTAACTCTGAACACTGGAGGAAAACAAGGTACAAACCCACTCCAACCATAGGAGGAAACCAATTACAAAAAACCCACTCCTTTCAAAGGAGGTACAAATCACATTACCCTCTCCTATTTCCATGGAGGCACATATCCCTGTTCATGGAAACCAGGTACATCATAGTACAACTCTACACAATTCCCAAGGTGATTCACAATTTGAACCTCTACACAAAACATTCCATCCTAGAGAACTTTTCTAGAAGACTTACATAAACTCTTAAGCCCAATTGCCTCACATGGAGAATGAAAGAAACATGATATAAAAGCATACTAGGCAACTCAATATCTAATGTTAGGGTTTCCTAAACCCAGTCAATCACAATTTCCATTCTTGCATTTACTCAATCAAATACATCAAATTCACTTCCCAACATTGAAGTATTTACAACCCAATCATTTACTCTAAATTTTACAAGTAACTTCTCTAATCAAAGTGTTCCGCTAAATACAGTCATTCGACTAAAATAATCAATCATTTCTCTAGTTTCACAATCATATACTATACATGAAACCATTTGTTTAACAAAACATTTAAATTAAATAATAAGTCAATCAATCATATCACACAAGAAATTAAGTAAATAATTGACATTATCCGCACAACTCAATAGTAACTCAAAGCATGTTGATAACTTTAAGGGGGTTTAAACCAATAGTATATTTCATTTTCCCAATTACATATATTAATAAAATCAACCTTTGAAAATGAAAACACTTGATCATATAAAATCTACCTTATTAAAATAAATCTTTTGACTATTAAGATTCAACATTCGAAATATGAATAAAATCCACTTTTGATTCTATTTCGTAACCAAAATCATTTTAAGATAATCTATGTTTAAATATATCCCTTAAATTTCATTTGTCTCAATTATCCTTGATAATCAAATCAAATATAAATAATTAAAACATTTGATAATTAAAGTCATCTGATTTAAATAATCAACCCTTAGTCTACGTTTAACAGTTATATTCATGACTAATATATTCTAATAAATAAATTCATCTAATTAAATTAAATCATTCATTTTATAGCTTCAATTTAACATCTAACATTATTTTAGTATATCAAATAAAATATTATTTTATTTGCATATAAATAAATTATTTAAAAAATATATTTAAACCCCCATTTAAAATTTCCACCTAACAAATTATTCTTTAAATAAATATATTTATCTACATATAATTTAAAATTAATAAAAATCTAAATTTAATATATATATAATATAGATATATTACAATAAATATATATTATATATATAATCTAATTTAATATATATATATATATCATAATAAACATATATTATAATATAAAAAAATTAAAACTTATGAATTTAATAAAAATCTAAATTTTATTTAAAAAAAAAAAAGGCTAAAGAGCCTTTGACTGTATGCAGCCCCCAGTAGGGACGAACCTTGTGGTGGCTGCTATGCAGCCACACATAGGGTCGCGGCCCTGTTGGTGGCTGCTCTACAACCTCCTCCCCATTCATGGGGAACGCTGCACAGCTAGCACCCCCATGGATGGGGGATGGCTATCGCAGCCCCACAAAACAAAATTTAAATTTAAATTATATTTTCCAGTAATATAATTTCGTTTAAAAATGAAAAAATGTTTTTCATTAACACAATTTCATTTAAAAATGAAAACGAAAAATCAAAATTTTGTTCTGGTAAAACCAAGAATAAATCTCACACAGCAAAACTTTTTTTTTTTTTTAAAACAAATCTTTTAAGAAAGGTATCCAGCCTTCATAAATTTTATATGCAAAGTAATACTGGTTATTCATAAGAATATGTTATTTCACACAGCCCAAATTGAGCACGTCATTTCCAGAAAAAACATACACAGTTAAAACTAAATTCCAAATGAAGATGAAAATTTCTCAAATACCCAATAAGGTATTCTAGTTTCCTTTGTTTCATTTTTTTTCATTTTCTAGAAGATTCTATTTATTTGTCTTCTAGATTTCAACAAGATTTTGCAATTTCACAAACAAGATCTAATATGGATTTTTATGATTGAAATTCCAAACCCTAGAAAATATTTTCACAGCATAACCAAGATTTTCAATGATCTAAAACAACAATTTAAACTAATTTCAAAATGACAAAGCAAGAACAAGAGGAACCTGGTTTTTTTTCTCCAAAACATTAAAATTCGAATGGACCTTCCAAATCCTCTTCAAATCCAGCTCAAGAAAATCTTCAATCTCCTTCACAAATCCAAATCAAGCCACCACCAAGAAGATTTTTTTCTCAAATTGAAAGATTGAATATTAATGAGATCCTATTTTCTCCAAAATAGGGTTTTTTCTCCAAATTCGTCAAAACCCCCAGAACTATTCTTTTTCTTTTACAGATCAAAACAACAAAGAAAAAATTCTTGTCCCAGAATAATTTTCTCATAAACATAATAAATAAATAAATAAATAATCAATAAAGCTCTTCCACTTTCTTTTCTCAAAAATCCTCTTCTCTTATTGGTCCTTTTTTCTAGCTTTTAAAAGCACAACTTATCTATAATTTTAATTAAAATAATTTATTTAATCAAGATATTATCCACACATGATTTTCTAATTTAATATTAATAAAAGATAATATTTAATTATCCTCATCAATATTAATTTAATTTAATTTCTTGAATTTGAATTAATTATATACTTTTTAATTTACAATATATTTAAATTTGACTTTTAACTAAATCACAATTAAATCAAGTAACAATGCAATATTAATTAATTATTTTATAAAATAAGATTAATTAATTAAGCATTAACCATAAATTAAATAAATACATAACAATCAAACTACATAATGACAAGGACAACACTTCAGTCATGACACCACAACTTACAACAGGACGACGGACTTGGGACGGAAAACCTAGCTACTATCTCCCAATCGATTACCATTGGTAAATGGAGATGCTCAGACCTGTCAAACCAGGTGGAGTTGATGTCATGTACCTATCAACCTACAACAAAGAGTATGTCGAATGTGCAATATATATATAATATGATCAAACACACCATGAATAGGAAATCTCAGAATTGTAGGGCGCTCGCAAGCGAGTGATACAATCCTGTCTCGTTCACCAATACAATATCACTAACTGATACGTCTAACATCACTGATATGATCAACAACATAAAACATCATTAAATCAAATATCTTCTAAGTTACTCCAAAACATGTCATAAAGATAACATCAGAATAAAATATCACATCCAAAATATAACTTTCACATCGTTTAACAATCACGATCACAAGTAATCAAGTTCCAAAGTCAAAGCGTGTTCAGACACAATCATCACATTATAATATAACATATGCATCACTAATTAGTTCACGATCAAATAATCAGAAAGTTCCACAGTCACATCATAAGCATAATTAGACATACAAAGAACATTGTTGATCCAAATCTCCAAAATGGAGGGGTGTTACATTTACCATATGGACACTTGATTGCATTCCTATTTTTGGAGGTGACCTTTCATTTTCATTTGATTAAAGACTATTGAGTACATGTATTTTTGACTTGTAGTTTTCATGCATGTTGAGTAGTGTCATTTTGGTCACTCTTATTGCTTCATGTGTCATTTGTATCTTCGAGTTCCAGATGTTTTCCTTTGTTTTCCACCTGATTCGAGTAGTGCCATTGAAGCACTCATGTAGTATAGTCTCCTTGATCTTGACATTTGTATCTTTGATTTCTAGATGATTTATCTTTGTTTTCCATTTGATTCAAGTAGTTTCTTTGGGGTAACACATACATATTCTTGTCTTCTTGATCTTGATCATCATCTATTTCAATGGAGATTCTTGTTTCGGCATTACAACAATCATTCTTTGATAGTGTTTACAGCTTCTTCATGCTTTAGTGGTGTTCTTTTTTTCATCCTTTTTTCTTATCTTTCAGGACAAATTTTTTGTTGGAGGCTTCTTCATCCATCACTCTTATTTGGAGGCTTCTTCATTCCTTCACTTGTATTTCTCTCTTTTAGAGAGGAGTTTTCTCCCACAGTGTTTTTCTCCTTTTCTCCAGTTTTAAGAAATATTTTGTTTGTACATGGGTACCTCATCAGACCTTGTTTGTTGGGAGCCATAATGCATTCTTTCTTTTTAGGTTTTTTAACTACTCCCTAAGTTCTTCTTAAGGGGGGTTGTTAGATTTATTATGCATTAGCTAATAATTAATTAATCTATAATTTATTATTAGTCTATTTTATTCTCATGCACTTCAACTAAACATAGGATTGATTTATTTAGTTAACGATGTGCTTTTCTATTAACTGAAGTGAGCACAATTTAGGATTTTTCTCCTATATAACACTCAACTCTCACTGTAATTATTGACTTGAGCTTTAATATCTTTTTTATTATCTCTTGCATTGTATAGCTTTTTCTTGTTGAGGAATATTACACATATTGTTTGTATATCTCTTGCATGGAAGGTGTATTTGTTCGTTGTTTGATCCCGTGGCTCGCAGTTTTTTGCTTGTTTCACAATTATACAAAACCTTCATCTCTAGTAGTAGTTGCTATGGAGGAATGAATTATTGAGGCCATCTATAGGGGTGTAAAATTCTCACAAACTTAGCAATTTAAATTGCATTACAATAGATGCAAAAAAGTGTAAGAAAAATATTGTGGAAAAGTGCAATTTGACATACACACCACAAAGCCAAGGCCCTAGTGGAATGAAAAAACTCTTCCCACAAAATATCCTTCTCTTTATTTATTTTCATTTATATTTTATCATACCAATAATCATTTGCAAATATTCTAGTCATATGCACACATTAACATGAGACCCATACAAGCTCTTGGAAGAACAACTATGATACTAATATCAACTAATATTAAGATATTATACTAGAAACCACCTATGGTTGACCAAGAGTCACAACTTAGATATCCACTTATTTAGAAACTACCTCCACACTAGAAGCCAATATGAAATACCAAGAGTCACAACTTAGAATTGCATAGTAGATATCTCTTTGAGATTTGAACTTGGGTCTCCACATTGAGAACTCGATGATTTAATCAATTAAAAATAAATGCTTGGAATTTCCAAACCCTATTACAAAAGTAATATTAAGAATAAATGAGAGATGATAAATATTGGTAAAAAAATTGATATATTGAAAATATATTAAAAGTGTCATATATATCTATATATGTGTGTGTGTGTATATACATACATATATATATATGTGTGTGTGTGTGTGTGTGTGTGTGTATACACATATATATGTGTATATATGTATATATGTATATATATGTATGTATGTATATATATATTTGTGTGTGTGTGTATACATATATACATACATATATAAATATATATGTACACACACACACACACACACATATATATATATATGATAAACACTTTAGAATGATATATAGATGACTATTTTTACAAAATATATGTACATATGTTATGATGTAGGACATGGGTATGTACAAGATCATGATGGGCCAAAAAGTGGCAATATGATGGGTATGTGGAGCTAATGACTTTTTTTTGCCCAAAATTGATGAAATGAAAAGGGTTTTTAAAGGAGATTCTCAACTTTCCACCAATATAAATTATGCCTTACTTTGAATTTAATAAGTAATTATTATTCATTTTCTATTCGAATGATGACTAGAGTCCTGATTGATAGGTTGATTGAAAAACATCTATAGCTTTCAAACTGTATCACATTTTTGAATCCAAAACATGCATCACATTCTATGCTTGACATAATATAGTATTAAAAAAATAAAAATGAATTTCATAAATTTTTGACCAAGTTAAGGTGGTCAAACATACAAATTTTTATATTTTTTAAAACTTGTAATAAAAAATTCATAATTAATTATTTACTTGGAAAAAAATTACAAAAAATATGCATCACATCAAAATATGAGTCCTCTACTTATATCTAAAATATTATAAAAAAATATTATCATTTTATTGTGGTTAGGGTGGTCGACAAACACCTACTTATTTTTTCCTTGAAATTTAAGTACTACTACATTGAAATTTCAAATTTTCACCAAATAGATTTTTTCTTTTTTTTAAAAACCTAGTAGTTTAGAAACTACGTTAAATTTTCTATAGATTCTATTCTAACATATTTTTGAAATAATATAGATAACTTATTCAAATTTTTACATCAAGTTGCCTAACTCTAATTTTTCTGATTTTTCTAATTTTTTTGCCACTTAGTGGCCTATTTTTTCCATGATGATCCTGCACATAACCACATATATTATATACTATTACATGATACTAATAAGTACATATAATTAATTATTCTTGTAAACGATAAAGAACTAAAATGAAATTTTAGACTTATGCTTCCCTATGACCCTTCACCTTTTCATAGTTAAGATGAAAATTGTGATATATAATATTAAAAATCTAGTTTACATGCCACTATTTTGCACTCCAAATTTTTTTTTTTCCCATAGGGGAACAACTCAAGTTGTATAGGGAACGTTCTCTTATAAATACTAAGTACACATCATTACTAGTTCATGTTTAACTATATTTAGAATACTTTGTGGAGACAAGTTGTGCCTAAACCTAGCTAGGAAACTTTATCTTGGGTGCAATGCAAGTCCTATACATGGGTTTCATATGGTGCATAACACATCCTATTTTCCTCATAATTGTAATGGTTTCATTTCCCTGTGTGTGTATTTTGGTGAAAGCAACCACAACCTTTCTAGAAAGGATAGAGCTAGTCAAAGTAGAAGATGTGGTTTTGGAATAGTCCTCAATAGTGTGTTGGATGGGTCTTTTGGGAGGCATCAAAATTATCTTAATGTCACATCTCCTTCAACAACATTGGGCTTTAGCACTACAAATTAGAATGCCAGAACTAGGTAGCTAACTTGTCCTCCTCCTTAGCTGTTGTAAGAGGAGTAACTAGTATTGATTTTATTTACACCCATAGCTAAGACATTAGAAAACACATCTTAACATTATGATCATAAGAAGTTGATTGTTCACTAAATATAGATTTATTTTTTTTGTTAGACTGTAGGAATCAGTCGGGCATCCGTCCCCCTATAAACTATAGTGCGCCTGGTAAACTTTTTTCACATGACCAATGGTGTTGGTGCGACATGTCATTCGACACCATGGGTTTGGGGAGAGACTAAACCTTGTGATCTAGTGAGGCTACAATAGGATGCTTTAGCTAATCAAACTAGCCCCCCCAAAACAAATAGATTAGATCATAAGGGGAAGCTTAATTTACACTCAAGTGAAGGTTTGTTGACTGAAATTTTTTCCTCAAATGGTTGTAAATCAGATTTCACTGGGGCCTTGTTCCTAGTCTCACGTGCTCCTACTCCCCTGCTCCAATTATCCTAATAGACACATCAGAATCTTCACCATTGTCTTCCCTATCCCTAAAGGGACCACTTGCAACTGTCAATCCAATTGTAGCCTCACTATCGTGGTGATGAGATCGACCTCTCAACAGTCGTGAGTATTCCAAAATAGTATATAATAGTGCCTGAATT
Organism: Sequoia sempervirens; assembly: GCA_007258455.2. Lineage (NCBI taxonomy): Eukaryota > Viridiplantae > Streptophyta > Pinopsida > Cupressales > Cupressaceae > Sequoia > Sequoia sempervirens. The sequence goes on along the minus strand of VDFB02193867.1, from coordinate 384,577,574 downwards.
AGATTTGCAATAGAAAATATCATCCCATATCTTCTCTTACCATTGTTCCTAAATCCTCCTTTAGTGTTGCCTCAAGTCATTTCCATAATTCAACCAAATGGATACAAATGTGAAAACAACGGCTAAAACTTACAGCAATTCTTAATAAATGACCAAAAATTTTACTGTGCAATTGCTATCTAGATCATATAATTTTGGCATTATCTGATAACCAATTTTAAATTCTCAACCCCTTTTGCTAAACTAAGGGCTACCAAAGGTCAAACAATAGAAATGGATAAAAGCGCTTCAAGTTTGTAGCAAAGATGTTTTGTCCTTTGTGGCAGAGGGTTTCCAGAATAACATGGAACTTTTGTGGTCTAAGTGTGGAAATGGCTTTATAGAAGCTATTACAACTACTCAGTCCTATTTTGATGTGCATAAAACTCAAAGGATGGCCAATCACAATGGAGAAACTGAACGGGGATATGGAGAAGAAGATGAAAGCCAGAGGAGAGACCATGCATATGAGAAAATGCTAAAGCAATTATTTAGTGTGATTAGCCAAAATGATCCTTGCGTATAGGAGCCTCTCCCACAAATAGCCTACATAAGAAAGAACAAACCACAACATGCAACCCAAAGAAAAGAGGAATTTTTCCTTGAATGTGAAAAGATATCAAATGTTGGGCGGTGGGCCTAGCTCAATTGGTGAAAGAATCATGTGCAGGAAAGAGGTCATGAGGTCTAGTCTCCCCACTATCCCCATGGTATTGAAGGGTGTGTCATGCAGCATCACCTGTCACATGAAAAAAGTTAGGGGGACCGATTCCTGCATTTTAAAAAAAAAAATCAAATGTTGCCAACACAGGTTCATGTAGCTATGTGTAGGAGGAGGAGCTAAATTCTGAAAGAGAAATCTTATACTATTTGCAAAACAACTGTCAAAATATTAACAAACAAAGCATATACAATGTCAACTTACATAAGAGTTGTCCATCCAAACAATATGTGTTATCTAAAATGAGGTAGTGATTAAGTAACCATGAAGACCTTCAAATCTTCCAAATTGTCCATTAAATAGCACGCTCAAAACAAGAAGCAGTGTAAATTTCTCCAACTATTTTGTAGCTTGATTGAAGGGTAGTAGGAAAAAATGATCCATTGGCATAGCATCCAATCAAGGCAAACGCATTGGATCTTGATATTGTGGAGGGTCCCTCCCTTGGAAGTAAAAAGAATTGGTGTGCAGTCTATGAGATGTTATTATTGATGCCTTTTAGATGAGTAACATTGATTAGAAGAGAATTGTATGAGAGACTTAAGATCTGGTATTCACCTATAGGTGTGGAAATGATTGGGATTATAAATTTTTAGATAGGGTTGGTTGATGGCATAACACACTACATTTCGTACTTTACACTAAGGGTAAGGTCTCATGGAGGGGGGCTTCCTTAAAAATATCAACGTATGCTGCTTATATTTTTTAAGAATATTTCAAAGTTCTTGGTCTCATGGATTTAATCTTGCAATTCTGCATAAAATTTTAAGCTCCAAAATTTAAGGAATGAACTGTAGTGCTTTGATAAAAAATAATAAATAAATAAAAATTATCTCATTTTTTTATTTTCTAATAACAATTTTAAATTTTAAATGAGAGACAACTGGCATAAAAAACTCTTAAGTTGTAGGGGCAATTTCTAGTCCCATCCCCAAATTCACCAGCTAAAATATGCATTCCTAAATGGTAGGGTCTCCTATTTTTCTGAAAAAGATTTCAATTAATCCCATAGCAAAATTTTATTTTCCATGAGACCTCCTGCTTCATGAAAATAGAATCCCAAGACCCCCCATGGGACCATATAGTAAGCACCCATATTAGTTATCAACTAGATTTTATAGAAACCTTAATTAGAAAGAGGCAAAATAAAATTAATTTCATTAAGAATGTAACTTCCACTACAAACATAATAGAAAAACTCATATTCACGACTCAATTTATTCACTCTCATATGGCTGAAAGCATGTGACAATCCTCATGTGGCCACATGAGCCTATGACATGGTTGTCCTCTACTTAAGGGCTACTTGCCCTTGCTCAATTTTCCTTACACTACACATACTCTAGCCGACCCAATAAAAGATTACCTTATGTATAAATTTAATTATTGCAAACCTATATTCTCAAAAAGTCACTTTTATATGGGATAAAAGTCCACTCTTCCATCCTTCATAATCAATTTTATTTTTTCAAACACTTAGAAACATGAGAATAATATAAGTGTTGTTGAGAAAATATGAATTTTATCGCTAACACTAAGAAACATGAGAATCTTAAGAGTGTTGAGAAATTATGAATTTTCATCATTAGCATTCAAAAATATGAGAATATTAAGAGTGTTGTAGAGAGAATATATACATATGAATTGACTAACACTGATAATTTTAAGAGTGTCATGGAGAAACTATGAATGTGTATCAATGGAATTTAGAAACATGAGAATTTTAAGGATGATGTTGAGAAACTATAAATTTGTTTCAATTACACTCAAAAACATGAGAACTACTATATTGTAATATAGTATTGGAGAATAAGGGACTATAATAATTCTTAACTTGAAATATTTACTATCCTTTAATTTTTATATAGGAATCAATGCAAAGTTAAAATTTTAAAGTTGTAGGTTGATTTTAAGACGATGAGAACAATAATGAAGAAGATTGCAAAGAAACATATGAAGAAGAGGAAGACATGGATGAAACAATAAGTGTAGCCATTGTAAAATAGGTACATTTGTATGATATCCATCCAAATTTGGAATCATAGAACTAACCTTAGTGATACAAAACAAAAAAAATAAAAATAAACATGCATAAGTTGGCTTTAGCAGTATTAAAAAGAAGAAGCACAACTATAGTTTATAAAAAATGTGAGAAATAGAATATAATTTTCTACTTTCCAATATTAAAAAAAAAATACATATAATCTCTTTTTCAATGCATATACAACATTGCAAAAACAATGAGTAAGATAATCCATGAGTTATGTATGCTTTGCAATAGTCAAACTTGTGCACAAGTTGGCTTTACCACTATTGAAAAGAAGCAAGAACATAGTTTATTAAACATGTGAGAAACATAATATCATTTTCTATTTTCAAATATTAAAAACAAAAACACATAAAAACTCTTTTACACTCCATAGACAACATTGCAAAATAATGAGTAAGATAATCCATGAGTTATGCATGCTATGCAACACTCAAACTTGTGGACAGTAACAAAAGATTATACTCATTAAAGTGAAGGATTAGTGTAACTCTAAAAAATGCACACACCTCAAAAATAGGAGTTTATTGTACATGATTTTTAATCCCCTAGTTTTGAAATTAATTCTTTTCTCAATAAAAAGTATGGAACATAGTTTATGCAAAATAGTATTCTAAACATTTTGACTCACACTAATATAAAATAAAATCGATGTAACCATTGCACCTACTTTTGGTGCAAGTGCTAGTTACATATTTTTGTAAAAGAAAAAGAACTAAAATAGAATTTTAGATTTATGCTTCCCTATGACCCTTCACCTTTTCATAGTTAAGATGAAAATTGTGATATATAATAATAAAAATCTAGTTTACATGCCACTATTTTGCACTCCACAAATCGTGTTGTCCCCTCGGGGAACAACTCAAGTTTTATAGGGAATGTTCTCTTATAAATACTAAGGACACATCATTACTCAGTATTGTAGTACTTCATGTCGCCAAAAAATTTAGTGATTTGATTTTAAGTTATTCCTTTAAAAGTGTTGATATATTTTACATTAAAGTTTGTTTTGAAATTGTTTGAAAGGTTTACATATTTTTTTTAATATATATAATTATTTAAATATCATCATTGTACATTTCTCAAAGTATTTTAAAGGGGACCTTTTTCACAAATATAGGAGGGACTCAATTCTTGCATATTTTTTATAATTGATTTGCCTACATGTGAGAAATAGAATATCATCTTCGATTTTCAAATATTCAAAACAAAAACACATATAAACTCTTTTGCACTCCATATACAACATTGCAAAAAAATGAGTAAGATAATCCATGAATTATCTATGCTATGCAACTCTCAAACTTGTACACAATAACAAAATATTAGACTCATTAAAGTGAAGGATTAGTCTAACTCTAACAAATGTGCACACCTCAAAAATATGAGTCTACTGTACATGATTTTTAATCCCCTTCTTTTTTAAATTAATTCTTTTCTAAGTAAAAAAGTTTGGAACATAGTTTATGCAAAATAGTATTCTAAACATTTTCACTCACACTAATGTAAAAGACACTTGGCATAACCATTGCACCTCCTTTCGGTGCAAGTGCTAGTTACATATTTTTGTAAAAGATAAAGAACTAAAATGGAATTTTAGGTTTATGCTTCCATATGACCCTTCAACTTTTCATAGTTAAGATGAAAATTGTGATATATAATAATAAAAATCTAGTTTACATGCCACTATTTTACAATCCTGAAATGGTATTGTCCCATAGGGGAACAACTCAAGTTGTATGGGGAATGTTCTCTTTTCTTTTCTTTTTCAAAAAAAGTTGGCACACGACAATATTATATTAATATATATATATATAATATATATATATATATATATATATATAATATATATATAATATATATATAATATATATATAATATATATATATATACATAAACCTGGTTCATAGGGCATATCAACAGGAAAGAACCAGGAAGAAAACCTCCGGTTAAAGCCCATTTGATACAAAAGATTAATTTTAGTATTATAGTCGATTAAAAAATTATCCCACATGTAGGGGATGTAGAATCATATTTTTCAAAAAACTAACTATAGTACAGCCACCTTAACCCATCTAAGGACTTGATACTTGATTGGTACAAAATGAGGCATAATTTATAAAACGTATACATGTAAAAGCCTTTGCCAAAAATGAAACAAAACATTTTAACTACCCAGTTTATGCTACTCCTCCATTTGCTCTGCACAAGTTGAATTATGATCTTGTACCACATCTTCCTCATTTTGCTATTCAGATTTGTTTAGAAGAGGATTCTCCTTTGCAAAAAAATCATAACTCACAAAAGGAGCTTCTTCATCTATTTGAGCCACAATTTCTAGTCGACTGGCTTCCTTGGAAACCTGGCATAGAGAAATGGTGCACTCCGCATTTGATAAATCATGAAATTCTCTACTCACAAGAGCTACAAACTCAATTTGCATTGGTTGTTTCTTAGCTGAAAAATAGCTTAAGGGAAATTTTTGTGCATAATCCCAAATGAAATAAATGGCATTAAACTTTTCTTAAATTTTAGTCTCTAGAGATATGGAAATTCACTTGTTTAGAGCAGATAATAGGACATAGCCATTGCAAATTTGAAGCCCCAATTTAATAGCCTCAAATATTTCTTCATTTACATAGATTTTTTTTTATATATTCACAAGGGAATAAGCCTCCAATTTATCCATTCTCAGAGAACAAATTATATTTTTGCACAAGATACAACAACTCATTCTTATCACAGAATTGAGGATTTGCAAATCTTTCTACAATTAGCTCTAACTCCCTCAATGATTGAAGAAAATCCATAACATTTGACAAGAAAATCGAGAGTACCTAAGAAGGGAATAGTAAACATCGATCTCTCAGGCGAATGATTTCCACTCCTAGCACTAAGTGTATCACATTTTCCTCATGGGTATGTGCAGGATCATGATGGGCCAAACAGTGGCAATATGATCGGTATGTGTAGGGTATATGGCTTACAACTTTTTTTTTCACAAAATTGATAAAATGAAAAGGGTCTTTAAAGGAGATTCTCAGCTTTCCACCAATATAAATTATGCTTTACTTTGAGTTTAATAAATAATTATTATTCATTTTCTTTTTGAATTAAGACTAAAGTCCTAATTGATAGGCTGATTGAAAAACATATATAACTTTCAAAGGGTATCACATTTTTTGAATCTGAAACATGCATCACATTCTATGCTTTACATACTATAGGATTCAACAAAGAAAAATTGAATTTCATGAAGTTTTGACCAAGTTAAAGTGGTCAAACATACAAGTTTTTATATTTTTTAAAATTTGTAATAAAAAATTCATAATTAATTATTGACTTAAAAAAAAATACAAAAAGAATTGTATCACATCAAGAAATGATTCCTCTACTTATATCTAAAATATTATAAAAAAATATTATCATTTTATTGTGGTTAGAGTGGCCAAACAAACACTTCTTATTTTTTCCCTAAAATTTAAGTACTACTGCATTGAAATTTCAAATTTTCACCAAATAGATTTTTTCATTTTAAATAAACCTAGTATTTTAGAAACTACATTCAATTTGCTACAGATTCTATTCTTATATAGTTTTGAAATAATATAGATAACTTATTCAAATTTTGACGTCAAGTTTACTAACTCTGATTTTTCTGAATTTTTCACCACTTAAGGGCTTGTTTTTTCCATGATTGTCCTACACATACCCTCACACATACAATCCATTTTAAAGATGAGGCTCAAATCTACTTGAGAGATACTATCTTTAAATAGCCTTTCCCAGGATTGAATAGTGCAATTAATTCACAAATTCCAAGGGTGGAGTGCCATGTTTCCACCATATTTTCACTTGCTATTGAATTCAGAATTAGTCGCTCACAAAAGCTTCTTGAAAGAAACTACTAAAATGAGTGATAAAATACCATTTTTAAGTCCCAAAGGAGCCTTTGCACAATTTTCAGTGGTAATAATGGCAACTATTTCATATGCATAAAGATTGATGAGGGAAATCCTTTAAAATATTACCGATCATGTGAAAAGGATTACCTCTCCTACAAATATTAATGTAAAGTACCACCACACATGAAAGGTACCATAAGGATACCATCATGCAACTCAAAAAACATTCACCAAAGAAGTGGAAAAATTAAATGTAGCCAAAATTTAAACATATAGCCACTAGCAGTTGCCAAAGGAGTGGTGGATTTAAATGTGGCTAACAATTGTATGTACAACTTGTCCCATCACTTCTTTGGATAGATCACTCACTAAATATTGGAGCACAAGATGATATCCTCAATGTACCAATTTGTTTCCATTTGATAGAAAAAATCATTCCCATATGTGAAACTATATAAAGGTGAGAACCAAGGTATAATCATGATAAATAATGCCAAATTTAACAAAGAGACATTACAAGCTAACTTTCCCTGCCAAATTCAATGGTACTTTAGTATGCCTATATGGTTCTCATATCTGTTAGATACGAATGGCATCACTAACTTAAGGTGACAAGAATCCTTCTCAATCAATTGGGCTAAATTTGGAAAGTTGTCGAGCAAGGTTTAGTCAGATGAAATACTTATTTCTTGCTTTGAACTGCCCATGTTAGCTAGAAAATCTGCTAAATTATTTCCATGTTTGTAAGTATGAGTTATTATATAATTTTTAAACTTATGAATAAGATACCATACTTTTTGAAGGATGTATTTAATACTCCAATTATGTATTCTCTTTTCTTTGGTCACATTAATTATCAATAAGGAGTCACCTTCAATATGAAGATTTTCAATACCCATCTCTAGGGCCATTTCCAACCCTAACATTAAAGCTTTAGTTTTAACTAAATTATTAGTTCCTCTATGAAGATACTTGGAGCATAAAGATAAAATTTTACCTTGAGGATTGTGTATGCAAACCCCCACCCCGGAATCTCCCAGATTTCCTTTTGATGCACCATCAAAATTCAACTTTATAAAATCATTATGGGGAGCTTTCCATTTTACTTGCTTTCTATCACACTTCACTGGTTTTGATTGCAATAAACTGCCAGGAAAAGGAAGTTTTATCTACTTCCAATTTTGTAAAATGGTATTATCCTAGCTAGTAAAAGAGGAGCTCATATCTTTTGTTTCTCTAGTGTTGGTATTGACTACCTCAAAAATTGCATTTTCAATTTTTACATTGACAACATTTATGGAATGAGATACTTTCTTGAATATTTGTAGGTTCCTCTCCCACTAGAGATTTCATACTATAAGAGCTGGAACAACTCTCCATATGCAAGCAAAAAATGACGATTTGTAGAGGAATGGCCAACTTTGAAATAAGTCCCATAGGATGTTTGGAAGAGGCATACACAAATTGAGCTTACTGAGAATGAATTCCCAACATTGTTGTGCAATTTTATAATTGACAAATAAATGATCAACATGTTCAAACTACTCATAACACAAAGGTCACATAAAAGGATCCACTATTCTTAGTTTGGCTAGTCAATCACTAGTTAAAATATGTTTCTTCAATGCTAACCATGAGAAACTTCCTACCTTGGGGAGAATTTTATTATTTCAACAGAATGAAAAGGCCCTTTGGGAAAGAGGATAGCCCGGTTCCTGATTTAACACCTTACAACCTTGACTTACCATGTAATTTACATCTTTTGAGGGAGCCCATAATAATTTATCCAGTTTGGAAGAAAGATACATTGTCCTTGTTTCCAAAATTATTCTACAATATTGATGTAGAGCTAAGGAAGAAAACAATTACCTCATTCTCATTTTTTTTCCACAACTCAAACATTCATAGTTTTCTCATTCACCTTTTCCTTTTTAATCAATTGGTTCAAACGCTCAACTTTGCATTTATAGTTCCAAATTTATTAAGGGACCTCCTAGACACCTTAAACATCCCTAATTCAACTCAAAACAACAAACACAAAGTCTTCCCCTTCCATATTCCATTAATTCTTTATGACCATCCTCTAATGCATAACAAAGACACTATTTGACCACAAAACCCCAGCCTTACTCTTCATAACACAAGTAACTAAATTATTCACTTAATACATCTTAATTAGGTTGTTACAACAAAATATAACTCTTCACAAACCCTCAAAAATATTGGCCACTTGCTTGGGCTACACTTCCTTCACAAACTAAGTGCAAAGCTTGTAGGTCTACAAAATGATTTGTCAAAGCTTTTCTTCCAAACTATACACAAGAACCTAAATCACTTTACACATTTGAGTACCTTTTAGGCTTTCAAAAAACATATTCTGAATTGGTAATCGGTCTTTTGTAACACATAGTTCAAAATCTACAGATTCAACCAGAAATTAGGCTTAATTTAGTCTTCCCACAAACAATGCTTATTGATTGTGTTATTACCAACATCAAATTTCCTTAACCAATGCTTGGAGCACATAAATTTGGACCTACTTATTCTTTAAAAACCATAAAAATTCCATTCACAAATATATTTGCATAAGTTCCCTAAGCTTTATTCCCTTAAATACCTTGTTTTTGATCTAAGACATAGTTCAAGACAAAAAATGCTTTCTTACTCAATTTTCCCTTAACATTTTGCACCAAAGCCTTTACAACATGAAATTATATCTTCCAATGGATGTCCTTACTAAAAATAAGGAGATTTCTATGTTTAAAATGTGAGAACCATCATTTTTCATACCTCTGTTTACCCTAAATTAGAGTTTCACCTATCAGGACCAAAATTTAAATATCTTGCACAAATCTAAACCAATTTTCATGAGACAAAAATAAAATGGGAGGTGATTGAGCCTATTAAATTATTTACAAGTCATTAAGCATGCTCTTGAGCCCGTACAAATCAGTACAAGGGATGGAAACAGAAATTTTTTGTAACAAAATGCATAAAACAGTGCATTTATTGATTCTATCTCAAAACAGCAATCACCAACGACCAAAAAATTATTACAGAAACCTTTTTAAAGTAATTTAAACCATGTATGATTAGTTTTTGACCTCCTAACTACCTTCAACTGACCAAAACCTCATTAACCCCCTAATTTCAACTTTTACAGTTTTTGCAAATTGACATTATTTGTTTAAAATTTTACATTTTTTTCCTAACACTCATCAAATGACTTTGAAATGAATTCTACAAATGGAAAATGGAATCATCTACAAAATAGAACCATGGGGGAGAAAAGGTGCTCCTACACCAAGTATACTACATTGTTGGGTTGATAATGAGGGATGTGAAATTCTCTTCCAAGTTACCTTACTTGAGCTGGGATCTACCAAATGAACATAATTTAACAAATTTTATCCCCAAATATCAATATCTCTCAAAGTTTCCATTATTGGGAGAAGCTTTGGGGTGTTTTGTAGAGGAAGATTAGCATTCCAAGAATCCTTCTAGAAGTTCACCATTTGTCCATTATTTACCTCCCAAGAGATGTATGAACTTACTAATTTTTACAAGAAATTAGGAAATTCCAAATGGATGAACCTTTTGGAGGGTCAGCAACTGTGAAAATCCTTGCAGGGTCATTGTTATCTAGATATTTTCCTGGTATTATTTGACACCACTTAGCTTGCAGATTCACATACATTTTCCAAGCTAATTTTTCTCCAAATGCTTTGTTATGCTTCAAAAGGTTCATAACACACGCAACACCTTGTGCTTTCCCTCGAGGCATGGCTTCAAGAGATATTAAACGAACCTTCTTGTTTTTGTCCATGTTTCCTTTCCATATGAAGGTTCTGATCAATCTTTCAAGTTTATAAATTATTGATTTTGAAGCCTTTAAGACTGCAAGATAATAGTTTGGTATTGAGGAGAGCACAACCTTAACTAAAAAGATTCTATAGGTTAAAGAAATCCATCTAGCTTTCCATGTTGCTATCCTGGATTTAATCCTTTTGTTCAAAAAAAAGGATAGACAACTAAGATAAGAGGGGTGAATCAATTGTCACAGAATAATAAAATTTTCAAACTTTTCTTAACTTAATTCTCATATCTAATGAATAACCAATTAACCATAAACAATTAACACATTAGTGAGACAGAGAACACCAATATTTTTTGTGTGGAAAACATGTTAGGAGAAAAACCATGGTGGATGTTCTTGTCCACAAGATTATAACCTGTTAAAAGTATAATAAAATCAATAAAGGGGAATGCACATGCATTCAGGCACACTGCCTAGAGCTCACTGCTCAATTATAGAAGGGGCTCACTGCCCAACATTACAAAATAGGTTTAAAATTTGGAGGGTATGAACTGAGAAAATAGCTTTTGCACAAGCCTTATTATAGTTCCAATTAAGCACATAAAACTACTTCACACTTCACTCGATCTTCTTCACACTCTTCTTTGCAATCAAATGATATTTGCACATACACACATAAGAGCTCACCCAACACAGGAAGGACCTTTTCCACACACTACACCAATGAGACAATCACTCTTATATATCTGCTACATGGGATTTCATCAATAACTTAGTTTGCCAAAAAAATAAAACATATTTTCAAGTCAACCCAAATTTACAAATAAATTTTTAATGTGAATCCACCAAGGTCAGCCACAACATAGTAGACACCCAAATTAATATATCTATCACAAAAATACTTCATTTAATTTCACTTTGAAGATCCACAACATGCTACCACCATCATGTTGACTAGGAACATGAAAAATTGAACATGTACAAGAAAAAAATTTCAACCATGAGCACACTAATCAATGTGGATGTACCAAAAAGATAGAGCACGATATAGAAACATCCAAGAGAACCAAGAAACAACAGAGAAACATACGCAACAACTAAGATTTCCAGAATCACACAAACTTCACTCAAGAACATTGATAGAGACCATAGAAATACTTTTAGACCACAACATGAACAAATCTATATGCGGACCTCTGAAACTTCCAGTAGATGATCTAGATACACTCAAGAATAAACCCTTTATTCCACAACAACTGAAATTCAATGTAAAGAACAAGATGCCTTCATGACCTGCACAGTTCCACTAGGAACCTAGAACACTTGCTTTTACAATGTTCTCAATATCTTTGACATATACACCCATTAATACACCAAATGCTAATAGTGTTGATATTAATGACAACCACATATCAACAACACATCCATAGCATTCAACAATCAACCCCTTTGTCATTGATGGCAACACATGATGTGCAAAATACCATCAACCCAATAAAATTTCTTTCCCTTGGTTTCGACTCTTGTCCTCAATTTCTCTTCGACCCTTAAAAAAAAATTCACATTGCACTTCTCCCCCTTTGACATCAATGGAAAAGGTAACCATGAAATTTCCATATACATGTTTTGAACTACATATCTACACATCTAACTACTCCCCCTAAGTAGCATTCATGGAAAGATCAATCCAGAATAGAATATAGCAAGGTAACTCATAGATTAATGCAAGTAAATGCATCTCTTAGTTCTTATGAGGAGGGGTAATTATCCCTAGCATTCCTTTGAGATACTCAAAATTATTATGTGGCAACAGTTTAGTATAGATGTTTGTAATATGTTCTTTGGTAGGCACATACTCCAATCTGACTTCTTTCTCATTCACTTTCTCCCTCAAGAAGTGAAACTTTATTGATATATGTTTAGTCTTAGAGTGCAACACCGGATTTTTTGAAATATTTATTGCACTTGAATTGTCACAGTATATGGCAATAGGTTATTCATTTATCACCCTGATATCTTTCAACATTTGTGTCATCCATATCGCTTGAGTACAATTGTTTGCAGCAGTAATATATTCTGCTTTAACAATAGATAGAGAAATTGAATTCTACTTCTTGCTCAACCAAGATACCAACTTCTTCCCTAGGAAGAAAGCACCACCACTAGTACTTTTCCTGTCATCTACATCTCCAACCCAATCTACATCAATATATGCACTGAGAGTGAGATCATCATCCTTTGGTTACCAAATTCCAAAGTCAATTGTTCCTTTCAGATATCTAAAGTTTCTCTTAACAATAGGGTATGTGCAGGATCATGATGGGCCAAAAAGTGGTAATATGATGGGTATATGTAGGGTATGTGGATAACAACTTTTTTTTAACCCAAAATTGATGAAATGAAAAGTGTTTTTAAAGAAGATTCTCAGCTTTCCACCAATATAAATTATTCTTTAATACTTTGAATTTAATAAATAACTATTATTCATTTTCTATTTAAATTACAACTAAAGTCCTGATTGATAGGTTGATTGAAAAACATCTATAGCTTTCAAACAATATCACATTTTTTGAATCTGAAACACGCATCACATTCTATGCTTTGCATACTATAGGATTAAAAATAATAATAATGAATTTCATGAAGTTTTGACCAAGTTAAGGTGGTCAGACATATGATTTTTTATATTTTTTAAAAGTTGTAATAAAAAATCTTAATTAATTATTTACTTGGAAACAAATTATAAAAAATATGCATCACATAAGGACATGATTCCTCTACTTATATCCAAAATATTATAAAACAATATTATCATTTAATTGTGGTTAGGGTGTTTAGACATACACCTACTTATTTTTCCTAAATTTTAGATACTAGTGCATTGAAATTTCAAAATTTCACCAAATAGATATTTTTTCTTTTTAAATTAACCTAGTAGTTTAGAAACTTCATTCAATTTTCTATAGATTCTATTCTTACATATTTTTGAAATAATATAGATAACTTATTCAATTTTTTATGTCAAGTTGCCTAACTCTAATTTTTCTAATTTTTTTGCCACTTAAGGGCCTATTTTTTCCATGATGATCTTGCACATACCCAGCAGTCACATGTGATTCTTTTGGATCAGCCTGAAATCTAGCAAGCATACATACAACATTCATAATATTTGGTCTAGTCTGTGTTAAATAAAGCAATCCATCGATCATTGACTTGTATCTAGTTTGATTCACCTTAGGAGAATCATCATTTTGTGTTAGCTTACATCGATCACCATGGGAGTACCAATAGACTTTGATTCTTCCATCTGAAATTTATTTAGTAGCTCTCTCACATATTTGGACTGAGATATGAATATCCCTTTGTCTAACTAGATCACTTGCAATTGTAGAAGGAACTTCATCTCTCCAATCATACTCATCTCAAATTCATCCTTCATCTCATCAGCAAACTTCATACATACATTACTGTCTCCTCAAAAAAGATTCCATCAACAAAGACTTCTATAATTGACTCTTTATCATGATCCAATTTGAAATATAAGTTGCTATCAATAGTAGCTTTAGTGAATCCAAGCTTGAGTAAGTATCTTCCCAATCTAGTATACCAGGCTCTAGGGGCTTGCTTAAGTCCATATAGAGCTTTCTTCAGGTGGAAAACCATATCTTCCTTGTCAGTTAGCTAAAATCCATCTGAGTGTTCAATGTATACTTCTTCTTGTAGTTCTCCATTCAGAAATGTTGACTTCACATCCATCTAATAGACTTTATAGTCCTTGTATGTAGCATAAGCAAGAAATAATCTAATAGCTTCAACTTTGGAAACAAGAAAATTTTTCTCCAAAATCAACACCCTCCATCTCAGAATACCTTTTACATACTAGTCTTGCTTTATTTTGGACGAATTCACCTTGTTCATTCAACTTGTTTTCAAACACCCATTTAGTACCAATCACATTTTTTTCTTTAAGCCTAGGAACTAGTATCCACATGTCATTCTTTTCAATTTACAGTGTTAGCTCTTCCTTCATAGCTTCCATCCAAAGTTCATCTTGGCAGGATTCAGTGACATTTTTAGGTTTAATATTGGAAATCAACCAATACTCTTCTGCAATCTTTCTATGGATGACTTAATTAGATAAATGATTTATTTAATTAGGAGAGGAACATTGATGAATTTAATCAAATAAAGGTATTTGATTAAATGGTTATACTAAGGGATTATTTAGGATGAAATAGTGTTAGTGGTCGGGATTAGATGTGCAATGTCAATCAGTATATTTTACATGTCTACACTTTCTTCTAGTTTGCACTCCTTTATTCCTATCTCCTATAATTTAGCTTTCAGAATGGTTTAGCTTTACATACCTTGGAGTTTTGGAATTTTCTTGAACTTTTGATTCTTCTGATCTTCCTTCTACACTTGCACTTGTCTCTACTTCTTGACTTACTTGATTTTCTAGAACGAATTGAGGTTGCTTTATTGGAACAACTGGAACATATAGAACATATAGAACATATGGTACAATTTGAAGTTGATTTTGTTTCTGAACATTATTCCCTTTGTTTGTGTCATCCTCATCTAAATCATATCCACAATATCTAGATGATTTGACAGAGTCCTCATCAACTCTAACATTTCCACTGTCAACCATCTTTCTCAATCTTCTATTATAGCATCAGTAGGCCTTTCTTTTAGTATAGTAACCTAAAAATATTTCTTCATTGCTTCTTCCATTTTTGAATTGTAGATCATAGCCTTTTCCCATCATCTTTCCAATACTCAAAAGATTGTGCTTCAAGCCTTCAACATAAAGAACATCATCAGTGTTATCCTTACAACGAAGACAAATAGAACCTTTTCCACAAATCACACCAGCATTTTTTTCTCCAAATATTACAACACCACCATCATACTTCTCTAGACTTACAAAAAAAAATTTATTACTGGTCATATGATGTGAGCATCCACTGTCAATAACCCACTCATCCTTTTTTTCAACTCGAGCTGCAAGAGCTTTCTCATATTTAGTAGATTTAGTAGCCATAGGACTATCTTCAACGATAGAAATGAAAACCCATTCATCTTCATTTCGATTATCCTTATCAAACTCATCATCAGTCACCCATTCTTTATCAAAGTAGCATTTCTTTTGGAATCTAGACTTGTTGGGCTTAGATCTAGGAACTCTTTAAGGACATTTTATGCAAAATGACCTATTTTACTACATGAAAAATATTTAATAGGTAACACTCCTTCATTCTTACCTTTTCCTCTACCTTCTTTCTTCACAATCAGTGCTTCAAATTCTTCTACCTCTCTTTCTTTATCTTCAAGTTGTTTAGTTCTTCATCATACTTGGATATCTTTCTGGAGCATTCTCCTAGACCATATATTTGCTTGTCACTTCTAGATATAGTAGCCTTGAATGTTAATTCAGTTTTTGGAACAGATTCACCAAATTCACTTAATTAAAAACTAACAAGCTTACCAACCAACGTGTTTCTTGACATCATTATTACTGATCTTATATCTTCAATGGTGTGAGCTTTCACTTTATACGAGGGAGGCAAGGATATGAGTATCTTAGCCACAATTTCATCCTCATCCAGAGAACCACTAGCACATGCAATAACCATCACTATTTCATTTACTCTTTACATAAAAGAAGTGATATTTTCATCTCCACCCATCTTCAAATTCGCATACTTTCCTTTTAAACTTTGTAGCTTGGCCATCTTCACCTATGCATCTCCTTCATACAAAGTTTCAAGCTTCATCCAAATCTCATGAGATGTCTGCAGTCCTACCACATTTTCCATCTCTAAGTTTGTCAAAGCACTCACCAAAGCTTCAATAGCCCTAATATTATTTTTAGCATCTTTGATTTCATCAGCAGTGGAGGGACCATTCTAAGGAATAACATTTGCATCTTTTGTAATCTTCTAGTAAGCTTCACCAATACACCTTAGGTGTCATTGCATCTTGACTTCCCATAATGAGTAGTTAGTTCCATCAAATCTTGGACTATCCTTCTTGAATGTTTCCATCTTGGATCACCTCAAGCTTTTAGACTTCTTTAGAGGAACCTACTCTGATACCAATTGTTGGAAAGAAAAGGACAAACAACTAAGAGGGGGGGTGAATTAGTTGTCACAAAATAATAAAATTTTCAAACTTTACTTAATTCTCATATTTGATGAATAACTAATTAACCATAAACAATTAACACATCAGAGAGATAGAGAACACCAAGATTTTTTACGTGGAAACCCTGTTAAGGGAAAAACCATGGTGGATGTTAGTCCACAAGATTATACCCTGTTAAAAGTATAATGAAATCAATAAAGGGGAATGCACATGCATTTAGGCACACTGCTTAGAGCTCACTACTCAATTACAGAAGGGGCTCACTACCCAACAATATAGAATAGGATTAAAATCTAGAGGGTATGAACCGATAAAATAGCTTCTGCACAAGCTTGATTACAGTTCCACTTAAGCACAAGAAACTCCACAAACTATTTCACATTTCGCTCGATCTTCTTCATACTCTACTCTGCAATCCGATGATATTCGTACATACACACATAAGAGCAAACCAAAAACACAAAGCACCTTTTCCACACAGTACACCGATGAAACAATTGCTCTTATTTATCTGCTACATGGGATTTCATCAATAACTTAGTTGGCTAGGAAAATAAAACATATTTTCAATGTCGGCCCAAATTTAAAAATAAATTTTTAATGGGTGGGTCGCACTCACAAAAGGATATGAATAATACAGTAAAACTTTCCTGGGAATTGGACATTCCGACAGGTGACTAATATCTCTCTGTGGACATTCATTTACTTGTCAAACTAGGGGACGTAGACTTTAAATGGCGCAGCAAAATATATGCACTAGGAATTTGTTTTGGTCAAATCTTAGCAAAAATACATACTGGAAAGAAATTCTATCTAAGCT